>VXBR01008549.1:0-65598 GCA_013400215.1 Cisticola juncidis
CAGCATCTTCAAAACATCATTTTTGTTGCATTCCTCTGGGGAATGGTTTCTCCNAAAGCTCTTTTGGGATGATCAACTACTCTATAGCAATTTTAGCCAATTTCTGTGGCTATAGGTGTTTAGGGAAGAGTCCATAGCTTCCTCCAAATTGCAGGTGGACTCAGAACAAGAACTTTCACTGCAATATGTGCTGTGGGATAAAAGAAGAAACAGATAGAGATACAGAAGAAACTTCAGCATCCCTCCAAGTGATCCCTAACTAGAGAATCTGCCCACACCCCTGTAAAAGCGGCAATTAAAATACAAATCTTCATATCTGAGCTGATCCATCGTGTGCAGCCAAAAATTTATTCAGCCACCTCTATTCCTCCTGGAAATAAAAGCAATTCAGCATCTTCAAAACATCATTTTAAATTTTTTTTAACTTGCATGCCTGCTGCCTGGTACATGACTTTGTTTGGCAGTGTCAGATGATGATTTGCATTTAAATAGAGATATTTAACAATAAAGCAAGGAAAGGCTGCCAGTTTCCTTTTTTCTCACCGGGAACTCAGAAGTGTCTGTTTCATTGTTTTCACTTTTCTCAGCTGTACAGACACAACCAGGAGCTGAGCTCGTAGGCAGCACACCTCTGAATTGTGTTATGTGTCCTTTTGAAGGTCAAATATACCGAGAATTAAAGACAAAACTCCCTCCAAACAGTGTATCTATATTGGCTTGGTTGTTTAAAGAGAAAAAAACCTTTCTTTGTTCTCAATATGAACTGGTTGAGACTCCGCCCTTCTTTATTTCACCTGGTTTTCCACACTAAGGGAAAATCTGTCATGTAATAGGGACAGATTGAAACCCATTAAAGACCAGCTCTGCAAAATTAAGACAGAAATAGTCCTGTGGAAGTCAACATTGGCACTCAGGAGCATAACGAGCATTTATGTGAGGAGCAGGCCTCACAATGAGATCTGTATGTCAGGCTTAAAGATAATAAATGTATTGGCCCTAAGGTTGACAAGGCCCTTGGAGGAATTATCCTACTACTCACAGATCTTCCTGTATGTATTTCTTAAGGTTTTTTTATTGTGTGGCAACAGAATTGAAAAGGAAAAAATATGAAACAATTTCTGGCATAAATCATTCCTGTTATTCCTTGTGTCTAAAATATTCACAACCTCTCCAACATACAGCAGAAAGGGCTAAAAGAATTTGGCCAAACAAACAAACAAACAAACAAACAAAAAACCAAACAAACAACAAAACCAAACCAAAACAAAACCTAAAACCCTCTGCAAGGCACAACCTTGGCCCATTCACTTGATTCTTCACATTGGTGAAGGCACAGGTTTTCCTTTTCCAAGCAAGATAAGGAAGGGAGAACCTATAAAAGTCTCGTCCCCGTTACAGCTGGGACACTGGAGTGCATTTCTGCCCCTGAATAAGCAGCGTTGTTCTGAGCACACAGTGACAGTCTGGAGGTTCCCATCATTTTCACAGGTTTTGTAATGAAGTCTAGGTTAGGAAAAGGCAGGTTCCCACTGGAACATGAGAATTAATTTTGCTTTGGCAAATTGCACACAGAAAACCAACGTTTTGTCTCCTGGGCTGTCTTCCCTTGGCTGAAATGACCACAACAGATCTGAATTATGGGCTCTGGGCAGAGCACCTTCCTTGTCCTTTCCAGGAGAGTTTTATTAGTGGGAAATGCTTCTGCTTTCCCAGCCAGGGAAAGCCAGCAGCAGGAAATGTTTGCTCACTGGCTTAGGAAAGACCAAGGTTACTTCATCCTTGTGTTTTCCTGAGAATTGAAGAGGGCTTTCCTTGGACTCCAGGCTGACTTTATTATTTCAGAAACAGTAAAACTGCAAAGGATTAAGTTACTGGTGAGACAAGAGAAATGAAGTCCTCCTCTCAGCTCTAAGCTCAGTGTCATACACAGAAGAAATTCAGCTTCTCTCCCATCAGCTCCAGCACAGCCCCCTCAGAGGGAGAAGGAAAGCAGAAAGAGGAGAAGAAATGGCTCACTTTGCACAAAACTTACATTTACAAATAGTTTCCATCAGGTTAATAAATCATTCACTGTTAGGATGCCTGCAAAGCACTGATACTGAAGTGCAAATAAACACAGACAAAATAAAATGGCTCACATGGTTCCAAGCCATCATTTTAAGCAGCCTCTTTACTTACTTAACAATCTAAAATAATTGATTAACTATCAAAACAGCTATAAATAATTTATTAGCTTCTGTAAGCTGCTTATAAACTCATCCTTTGCCTAAAAATTCACTCCTGCCAAAATGCTAGAGGTGCCATAGAGATGTTTCTACACAACATCAGCCCTAAATTCCAAGAAATTCCAGGTATACTCTGTGGTAAGAGTCCCTGGCTGTCCTTTGCATGGTTTAGATGAGCCAGAAGGTTTGATCACACCTGTGTGTTGTTTTTCTAGGCAGCTAAACTCCTTGGTTCTATGTATGCACAGATAACAAAATCAGAATGTAATTCAAACACTGCAACACAGCATTAAAGAGAATTAAAGATACTGTTGTTGTGATGGATTGTTCTGCCTCTATCGGGCCACAATGCTTTCCCTGTCCTTGTCTGACTATTCCTATTGTCACACACTCATTCATTCATTCACACTTCTCTGTCAGCTAAAAATAATTCTGCTTTTCCTACCTGCCCTGTGCTAGCCTTCAGATCTCTCCTATTGATTTGAAAGTTAATTACCTAAGAGAGTCTCACACTTCCCAGGGTTTCCTTCCCTAATGGCAGGAGAGACACACGTTGCAAGAAAAAGTAAAACTTTCTGCAAAAGAAGAAAATGTGCTACAGAAATATCTAGTGCACATTTTCTCTTCCTCTGTAGAAGCATTATGGGATACAGAAACCTAAGGGTCAGTTTCTGTTAAAAAAAATATATGCTTTCACTCATGTCAGATGAATTAATCTAAGAATCTATCACTAAATAGTTGTCCAACATTTTGCTGTGAAATTCAGGCTTTTCTTTCACAGGCTGCACCTGCATTGGTATTGTCACTTTTTTTGTGGTAAATGGCAGCAACTGACCTTTCTGCTTCCTCTCTGTATTCCTGCTTCTCCCCTGAAGCCTCCATGCCCAGTGGAGACACCCTGCACAAATATTAATGGGATCCCTTTAGAGAGAAAACTCACCTGGGGTTCAGCAAGGAGCACTTACAGTGTGGAAAAGCTCAGCACCTGTTGTGGATCCATCCATCCAAAAATCCAAAAATCCATCCATCCATCTGTTCCCCAGAGTCCAACCCCACCTGCCAGGAGGATCATCCAGCCTGGGTCTCAGCAAGGGTGGGAGCAAACTCCTGCTCACGATCACTTCCAACAGGGACTTCCAGTTCTGCCAGTCAACACCTCTATCTCCCCCTCGTGTGCCTCAGCAGATAAGAAAAGAGACAAACACAAATGGAGAGGGACTCAGGGACAAGCAGCTGAGAAGAAATGGGCCTGGGAAACAGATCTGGGAAATGGAAACAATCCAGGAGATACGGCCTGAAAGACAGGCACAGAAAGAGATACAGGGACAGTGTGAGGGGGAGCGGGGAGAGGGAGCAGAGATAAAACTTAGCCTGCACTGAAGAAAACAAAAACTGAATAGCAAAGAGGGATGCGTTACCCTGAGTAATGTGGGATGGAGACAACCCTTGTGAGTGCACAGGGACCGGCCGTCTGTTGAGAACTGCAAAATTACAGAGCATTGCCAGATACCCCGGTGGCAGACAGTTTTGATTTCAAGAGAGATTGGCCACCAGAGGTAGAGGAATAAATGGGAAGTCAGGAAGAGCATGTCAGCAGCACCGAGCGGGCTCGGGCTGCTGGATTCATATCTGCTGCTGACAGCCCTGAGCTGATAGGGAGCTCACTGTAACGTTACTGCAGCTGCTACAGAAAAATGTCTTCAGGCCACAGTAATGACTGCAGAAAGGGACCTGAGGGGGGTAATGAAGACACTGGTTATTTTTCTCTGTCTGGAGCAGACAGCGCTGGTGAGGCTGTGCGCGACTCGATGCATTAATTGGGGGTTTAGTCATCCACACAAAATAAAAAACCTTCACATATGACATAGTCTAAAACTTTACAATGATTAAGCAATTAGGAGCTATTAATTATCGCCGCTTATAGCTGTTAGCACAGAGCAATGTAAGTGAATTCCCCCACTGTGATGGTGAATTAGTCCCAATCAGCATCAAATGCCTTCCTGAACACGCACGCAGGGACGCTGAGCAAATGGGGAGACACAGCCAGAAGGCTGAAAGGAGAGGTCAAGTCATACCTGCTGCTTGGCAGGCTCATCAACAACTACAAAGCCTCAGGAACCCTTCTGCTGTAATCATGATTGCTAAAGAAATCATCCTTAGGTAGCCGCCCCCCTCCCACAGGGCAGCAGGAGCAGAAGAGCAGCTGGTCCCTGCTAAAAGGGGTCCATCCGGGGATCAGAATGAAACACATTTCCTCCAGTGGGGCATCCCCAAAGCACACAGATCACAGCCCCAGGCCCCTCCAAAATACTGCAGCAGCTCCTGTTTTCTGTTTCCTCTGTGGGGAAGGAGAGGGTGCTGTTCCACCAGTGTATGTGAACTCTTGCCCGGGGTGTGGAATCAGGATGTCATCATCTCCTTTGCTTCTTGTGATGGGGCTCCCTCCTTGGGTCAGCAAGCCAAGAATCAGTCTGGGGGCTGTTCTCGGGAAGGGGAGAGCATGAGCTGGCAGCCATCCCTGCCCAGGTCAGCTCTGCTGACACCAGGAACTCCCCAGGCCCAAAGGGGAGAGCTGGGCACAGCACACGAGCATTCCTGGGCTCGTACCCTGCAGCTCCATGCCTGTGATCACTGCAGAGCACCCCCAGGACTATTTCTGTATTTAATTTCATGTATCTCACTCACAACTTCAACAGGTAAAGCAGGAAAGACACCAAGACCAGCCTGGGGCAGTTTCCATTGGGAGCTGAGAGCCAGGACATACAGATTTGAATGCCCTGATCCAAGGGAGCAAACTGAATCCTGCTCCCCCACACCCTGAAGAACTCCTGAGCTGGTGATGTGGAGAAAAAGGGGAGAAAAGTCTGTCTTACTGAGGACATTTGAGTGTGAGCAGAAGACAGGCCAGTGACAGGAAGGCACTGCAGATTGCAGCAGACAGAGACCACAGAAAGCCAACTCCTTTCTATTCACCTCAGCATTTCCCCCTGTATGGGGGGAATCACCCAATACATAAATCAAAATACTGTCCTGGTCTAATGTTCCTGTGATGCAGCCAAAGCAGTAAGAAAGTTTGAACAGAGGGGCATACAGTTGTCATTTTTTAAACAAAGTAAAAACCTCAAAGAAAGGAAATCAGAACTTGCATTGGCTTTTAAGATTCATTCTATTCTTTCTTGATCCCATGTAGTATTCCTAGAGTCTGGCAGGGTGTGTTTAGAAGTGCTAATGTGTAATCATTTTCTGACTCAATTATACAAAAATACTAGGAAGGAACTCTTCATTCCCATGAGATCTAGAGTCCAGTTTTAGGCCAGTTTTTAAGTTTGGGTAAGCCTCTTAATGTGCTTATCCAAAAAAATATTTCTGGCTATTTAAAACAAAACTGATAATTACAAAACAATACTTGGACCCCAAAGCCCATTTTCCACTGTTGGATAATGATGGTTGAACATATACTCTGATACTTAGATTTAGTGTTTGCTGTACACAAAAATGTAATGCAAATAATCATAGAAATTTCAGACTGCAATTTCCTGGGCAATCTTCAGGTATCAGAGATCTGCTAGGAGGTGATGCTTTGTGCATGATGGGACTGTCAGGGAGGTGCAACACTGCAGGAGGTGTGAAGGGACCAGAAGGAAGCCCCTGAAGCTGCCCTGGGTTTGAGCTGACCTGAGCAGAGCCCTTTAGCCGAGCTGTCCACACCACAGCAACTCCTGACAGCTCTGAGAGCTTCTGCAAGGAGAGACAGACCTAACAAAATCCTTAAAAAGCACAGATGTGGTAGCAAGGAAGGCTTGGGGTGGTTTTGTGCTTGATGGAGGGAGCAGAACAGAGGGATGGGAGAAGCCACCTGGGCAGTGCCAGCACTGCACCTGCCCCTGTGAGGCACCAACCGAGCCCACCCGAGTGGGGGCTGGCACAGGGAGGGTAAGGGCACACAGGAGCCTCCAGATCCTGCAGCCACTGCTCTGCAGCTGATTTTATACCCTTTCTGTCCTTCCCCTTTCCCTAAACAGCTCTTTGAAGGCAGGCCAACCAGAGCAGCTGAAGCTTGCTGTGAGAGAAAATCCCACCCACACAAATCTGGCAATCACCATGCAATTAGGCTATTTTAAATATTTGGGGTATTTGGGGGTTGTTTCCTGCTTTCAAGAAACACTGGTGCTTGTGCTAAACCAGCAGCCTGTAATGGTGAGGAACCTCCATTATGAATCATCATGACTTTCTTTCATCCTGGAAGTCTCTCCCTTGTGCAATACACTGCCTAAACACCAATCTGCTCATGAGCAGGTGCTGTGCAGTAATACACATTATACACAGAGAAGCATTTGCCAGCAGTTGTCACACACCACTACGTGGAGCCCTACTTCAATTCCAGAACCACTGTCATATTTTGTATGTCAGCATGGTAACCTCTGCCACTGGGCTAGTGACTTAAAGGTTTTAATTCAATCCCTTCACATTTCCATGGATCCTCCAGTGACTGTCACCTCACAACTGCAAAAAGAAGGAAGATAGTGAAACTGGTCAACTTTGGCAGCAGTCAGGTGGTTCTGCAGGTGCATATCTTTTTTTCATATTTTTGCAAAATATATTTCTCAGCGCCAAGAGATGTCCATGCCTGAGATTCTTCAGAAACTGTTAATGCTGTTTTTCTCCATGCCCTCCTCATGACTTCTAGAAATCCTCACATCTGTAGCAATTACTTTGCTGGGCTCTGGCAGCATAAGGAGTTCTGTTCCTCACAGCATTATTTTTTTCTTATTTGTGTTCATTACTTATTTTTTATTCAGTAACTCAGCTGTGAGAGGCGTCGTGTTTCCATCAGATGTCACGTCCGCTTGCCTTTCAAATCTCTTTCAAGGGCAGTCACCAATTGACAAATCCCTTCTGAAAATGCTGGCTGAAGGTATTTACTAGAAAGCTAAACTGGTTCCCTTTATTTAAAACACACTGTTCTGGGCTGAGGAAAAAACATTGCAGGTAACTTCAAGCAGTTCAGCTTGCCATTCTAACGCAAATCAAGTTCACCGTACCACTGGGTTTCATTTATTCCTCCATATTCAGGAGGGATAAATATATTCAAATACATTTGCTTGGCAAAAACTGTTCTTTAAAATCAGATTTTTCTGTTACTGTATTTGCCTTTCAATTCTAGGTAAATAAATAAATTCTGTCTGGACTAGAGATTCCTTAATGGAAGGAAAAGAAGGAAAAGCAGCCTCCGTATACCCTGAATAAAAGGCAGATGTGGGATTTTCTGTCTGATACAAATTTTCTTTCCAGCTGGGGAGTCCATGAACTGCTGCTGAAGTGTTTTAAGGCTGTGTGTGCCACACGGAAGGAGCTTTCACAGCCTGGCTGAAGTGTTTGTGGCTTTTTCTGGAAAAGCACAGCTCCTCCTGGCTTTGCCATGGTGATACTGGAGGCAGGGAACGTGTTCTGTACCCAGACCACCTGTCTGCCAAGGCCCCGTGTGCTGGTCTCCAAACACACATTTAAAATGTTAATTGAGCTCCAAGTAATACCCTCAATGATAGGCTATAATTTAACAAACTCTGCAGTAACAAATGTCTTCAGGATATACTTTCTGCAGTGCCATTTTCTCTGTAGGTAGTTTCCAATTTAGATGTACACCAGAAATGATACACTAGCTATTCTGAAGGGTGGCTTTAAGCACGAATTAGTCACTTACCTCTTTTCTTTCCACCAGCATACATAAATATATTGCTGATACTCTGGCCTTCTGCAGAGCAATATCCTCATGCTTGGAAAAAACACAAAATGCCTTGCAGGAACAGCTGCACAAAACGTGGTTATCTCATCTGAGTCCTGGTACTGAGGGCTGGGGGTTGGTTTACAAATACTCAGGATTGCCAGGTAATTGTATCCTGTTTTAGAAGCATCCACTCGTCTGAAGGAAAGCTTTCCTTGTACTTGTATTTTTGCTGCATCCACCTCTCCTCGATCCTTACTAACTTTTATCCCTTTTTTACCCCTGAGGGAAAGGACTCCATCCTTTTCCTGCTCTGATCCAAGACTCCGTATTTCACCAGTGTGGCTGTGGCTTCCCAAGGTCCTGTGCAGAATCCTGTTTTGGGTGGCCCAGTTGGAAACACTGGTGTGGACATGAACAGCATTTTAAATAGTTTAGGCACAGCACACCTGAGAACTGGGGTAAGGTCAGGACTTTTGGGAGAGATTGCAGGGATCTGACAAACCCCTAATCCTCATAGCTACCATTTAATTACTCCAGTTAAACACCAATGATCTGACCCGAATATAAATTTCCAGATAAGTGGCTTCATGTAAAAACAATCCATTTTTAATATTGCAACTCCTGGTAGCAAAGCTGAGTTCCTGTGCTCTGTGAAGAATTACAAGGTCACTACTGAATGTTAAATCAAAGGCTGCCCACCTGTCAGGCCTCATTCTGCAGCTGCAATAAATGCCTGGACACAAAATCACCCACATCCCTTGCTGAGAACTCCAAACAGAGACTGTTAAAATCCAAGAGGGAATAAAAAGCTTATCACTAACACAGAATTCCATGCAAATACCAACTCGTGCTTCTTGTGAAACACAGTACAAGAATATAGAACGTATGCTGAAAAGAATGTACTTATAGCTACACGGCTCATTTTCTCCTAGAACAATTAAAAAAATAAATGTAAGGAGCTTCTGGTCTCAAACTAGTTTGACATGAAGACATTTCTGCTAAGCTCAGTTTCTAGCAGATTGTTCTGATTGCTGTAATGTTTTAAAGGAGTGTGTTTTAGGAACCTTATTACTCCTTTTGCTGGCATGTGGAAAACTGGCAGTGGAACATGGCCCAGCAAAGAGTTATTATTGGGGCTGGTGGGGCAGGGTAACCTGAAAAAACAGCTCACAAAGACAGTCTGACAAAAGGAAAAAAGGAAAACAGGAAGAAACCAGGAAAAAACTGAAAAAAAACCCCAAAACAAACAAACAAAAAAAAGAAAAAAAAACGGGAAAAAACAGGGGGAAAAAAACGGGGTGAAAAAAACGGGGGGAAAAAAACAAACAGGAAAAAAATTACAGGAGAAAAAAACAAACAAACAGGAAAAAAAAAAAAAAACCAGGAAAAAAACCCAGGAAAAAAACCCAGGAAAAAGTTACAGAGCCAGCACTGACTCCCATCAACAAAATACAGGGATAAGTATGGCAAAGTGAGCTGTAATGCTTCCACAGACACCTGCTCCCAGGTAACATCACTGCCAGCTTGGATTGCCAGGGGCACGGAGGGCTGACTTCATAAGCAGCCACACAGCTGGGAAGTCCATTTTTTGTTCCTTTAATTAAAATGCAAAGCGCTGGCTAAATGGTAAACATTTAATTAGATTTGTCTCTATGTTTCAATATTAATAAAACACATGAAAAATGCATTAAGACCCAGCTAATTGGGGACTCTCCAAAAGTAGCTGTAAATGAGCAATTATAATACAATTGGGGTGTTGTTCCCCAGGGATCCCCAGGACTGACACTTCTTAAGATTCCAGACAAAGGATTGGAAATTATTAAAATAACCCAGGCAATAAAGTGTACAGAAGACAGGAAGAGTGAAATCCCAGCAAATTACAGTGAGGAGCAGCCAGTATCAGAGAGTGAGCCAGGCTGGCGGGTAAGCTGGAGTCACTCACACCAAATGACTTTTATAGAGCCAAACATAAAATTGCATATTTCAGAACAGAACACACAGGCTGTATTTGCTGGGGAATAAAAGGGAGTCTCCAAACCACACAGATATCAGAACTGCCTGAATGCCACATTCCTCACATGAAGCTGAAACACCAAGGGTATAGTTTTTACTTCCACTGGTTATATGAGGAATAAAAAGCAGTGCACGCTTTGGCTTCTGCCTTCTAAAAGCAAACTGAAAAATAGACAGTTTACATTGATGAGCAATGAAAATTACTGGGGGGTTGAAAAGAAATTCCTCCTTGTGAGAGACAGGAGAGTCTCTATCTGTCCAGCTTTTGGAAGAAAATCAGGAGGTGAGCTGATGACAGGGTACACAGAGAGAAAAAGCTGGCTAGGAGAGCTCTTTGAGCCAGCCAAAGATGCAAGATGCAAGATCTATGATTTACAATTGTGCTCAGATTGGAAATAAAGGCAGCTGGTATTATTCCTTTTAACACTGGGAAGTAACCAACTTCTGGAGGGACAGCTGCACCTCTGCAAAGTTCCAGAGCAGTGCCAGGAGAATGCAGAGAGCACCAAAGCCCACGGCCCCTGGGACCTCAAAGCCAGATTGGAATATAAACTGCAGCCAGGGAAGTTACTGAGCTCCACACCAGGGAAGCTGATGATATTCCAGGCCTCTGCATACAGGAAATAGAGCTAATGATACTTCAAGGCTCCTTTTGCCCTTAAAAAAACTATGAATCAAGAGGCAAAAAGGAGTGAAGTTTTGGAAGAGCAGAGTTCTCAAGCAGCATTTCCCTGGAATATTATGGCAGCAGCCCTCTTGTGAGAGGGTAGAAATGAGCTGAGACACAGATTCCTTGTTTATCACAGCATGAAAAGGGCCCTGGTTTGTTCCCCTTCACAGCTCAGCCATCCTGACCCCAACCCTTCACTGACTCTGCCTGCAGCAAGATCCTGCTGGAGGATTTACCCAGCCAGACTGTGCCTGCAGGGATCAGTGCAGCTGTGAGTGCAGCTTTTACCCAGGCTGTGCCTGCAGGGATCAGTGCAGCTGTGAGTGCAGCTTTTACCCANGTAATTAGCACAGCTCTCACTGATCAGGGGCCGGGCTGCATTGGTAATTAGCACAGCTCTCACTGATCAGGGGCCGGGCTGCATTGGTAATTAGCACAGCTCTCACTGATCAGGGGCCGGGCTGCATTGGTAATTAGCACAGCTCTCACTGATCAGGGGCCGGGCTGCATTGGTAATTAGCACAGCTCTCACTGATCAGGGGCCGGGCTGCATTGGTAATTAGCACAGCTCTCACTGATCAGGGGCCGGGCTGCATTGGTAATTAGCACAGCTCTCACTGATCAGGGGCCGGGCTGCATTGGTAATTAGCACAGCTCTCACTGATCAGGGGCCGGGCTGCATTGGTAATTAGCACAGCTCTCACTGATCAGGGGCCGGGCTGCATTGGTAATTAGCACAGCTCTCACTGATCAGGGGCCGGGCTGCATTGGTAATTAGCACAGCTCTCACTGATCAGGGGCCGGGCTGCATTGGTAATTAGCACAGCTCTCACTGATCAGGGGCCGGGCTGCATTGGTAATTAGCACAGCTCTCACTGATCAGGGGCCAGCTCAGCTGTACTCCCTTCCCCTGCAGACTCCACCCTGGGATTTATTGAGTGGCAGGCACAGCCCTGGAGGCCCAGTCCTTTCTCCCTGTGACTCTGCAGCAGAACTTAGTTCAGAACTGAAGTGTTCTCACACTACAGACTGCAATTACATTCAAAGCCATGACAGAGGAGTACCATGCTGTGAAGAGCGAGGAACTGAAGTTGTTCTGCCTGAGAAAGTACCTTGCCAAAAATCCCAGCTTTATTTGCAGCTCATAGACACTCAGTTGAAAAGCCAGATTGACAAAAGGAATTTTTTTCAGAGTTCCCACTGCACTTCAGAGTCTGAAGTTTCCAGTTCAGGAAAATACTTTAAAACGGATGCAATTTCACAGAGTTTATTTTGCACAGCTCTGAGCACATGCCAACACACATGTCTGGCCTTTTTTTTTAATAATTCCTTGAAAACCAACCTAATTTTTTAAAAACTTGAAAATGGAGAGTGATTTTTGCACCCATATTACCCAAACAATCACCAGCTCTATCATAAACACACATCCATAATTTCCATATTTTTAAGACCGTTATTGACTGATTTGAACATATGTTATTGGCTATGGAAGTGACCTCAGTGCAGCAATTCAAACTCTACAAGCTTTTCTGTGAAACAAAAGCTCCAAGGGAAGTTCCTCTGAAAATTCTGTTTTAATACTATGGTCTTTGTCAAATCCTGTAAAAGAGCTCACCTGACAAAATGTGAGACTTGATGGGTTCCTGCTAACCACAAAAGTGAGGAGAACATTGTAGACAGAGATGAAAGCAGCCAGATTTTCACTGGACTCTCCCAAAAGCTGCTCAGAGAGCTCTATTAATCTTGAGGCATTTTAAGCAAGAAGCTCAATGCTTTTCCCCTGCTGGGAGCTGCACCCTGGGTTTCTACCTCTGAAGAGAAGAGCTCCAGCTCTTCAGTTAAGGGACTGAATGCAAAAAAGGGGCTAACAGGGGAATAAGGTCTAGCAAAGCAAGGCTTCAGCATGTTTGGCCAAAGCTTGCATTCATAGCTGATTTTTGGAAGGAGAGAAAACAGATTTTCAGCACTGCAGAAACAATTTCAGCAACGTAAACCTAAAGGGAAATTTTTGTTCCTTGGAGAGTTAAGCGCTTTTGAGATTCCCACTGCGACGTGCTCAGCTTAAAACCCGAGGCTGGCAGCACAGAATCCAGGTAAACAGAAGAGAAGACTGTTTGCAGGTTACAACTGATTCCAAAAGCTTCAGCTACGAGACACCAGTATGGGAAGGTGGTGCAAGCAGTAAATATTTCAGTGTGTGTGCGAGTCAAAATGCCAGGCACGGTCCTGGGAGGGCTGGAGCACGTGTGGTCCCTGGGGCAGGGTTTGTTTATCCAAGGCTCTGTGCATCTGAGCAGTGACACCGTGTCACTCAGAGGCCTCCAACACGAGCTGTTCTGCATGCATTTGATCAGGGCTTGAAGGAAGAAGGAGAAGCAGCACTCAGCATCCGCATGTCTGCAGCATTTCTGTCAGTGTTTAAGACACCGTGGCCTTTTCAACTGGCTCCTTAACACTGATGTGACAATGAAAGCCTGGGAAGAAGAAATCAGAGGAGCTTTATTCCCAGAGCTCACTGGTCATATTCTCTTCTGTCTAGTGCTGATGTGAATGAAGGAGATTGCCAGATCCAAGGTATGAAACAGGCACAGAGGCAGGGGACTGATTTTACTTCAGAGCGCCTTCGTTTCACTCCACCCTTTTGTCTTCCTCTGCTGATTGCACTGGAGCAGCAAGCGAGGGTTCAAGTGAAATTACCCTGGAGTCAGACCACGATCATGAAATTATCCCTGGAGTCAGACCTTTCCCAGCTGGCTGGGAAGGGGAACAGCACGGGCAGGGCAGTATCAGCTCCCCGACAGGGCTGTGCCCTGGGCTCATGCCCAGGTGTGCCTGGTGGGACACTGCAGTCACTCTGGCCATGGCCAAAGCCCAGCAAGCATGGGGGTCTTCTCTGAGGCTAGCACTTGCTCTTCTGGACATGCAGACCCCTCTGGGGAGGCTTTATGTCCTCTGTGATGGTTGGAAACAACGCCAGTGATGCCAAACGATGATGTCCCAGATTGTGACACCCATGGCAGGTCACAGTCTCTGTCCCTGACCGTGTTCTCTGCCAGGGACTGATGCTGGGGTGCCCAGTGGAACAGCCCTCACAATTCCTGGGGTGTGAGGTTCCTCCCAGGCCTACCACTCATGGCTAAACATGGAACACACTTCCACCGCCTTCCCAAAATTACTGCTAGGATGGACTTGGCTGAGCTTCACACAGCAGGTTTGGCTGGTTCACATTCCTTCCTATAAAGGTTTATAGCTAAACAGGAAAACACAGTAGTTCTTCCCAAAATACTTTGACATTGGGATCTTCTCAGTAATGCCAAGCAACAGGTACTTCTGTAGTTCCAGTGGATTTAGCCAAGAATTCATTAAATAGGAGACCCCTGAGACTTAAACAGTAAATACAAACACGTGCTGGATGCTGGCTGAGTCACAGTGTGCAGAAGGGAATGCACTGAGCATCCTTTGCAGCAGGGGAGAAAAGCAAGGCTGGGCACAGCAAGCACTCACACTCCCTGGCAGGCTGTGAAAAGTGACATGTGAGCCAAAACCAAGGTGCCCAGACCTTATTTAATGATGTTCTACACCAATTCCAGGGTTAAAATTCAATGTTAATTTCTCCAAGTCATATGTGCGTGCACAGTACATGCACCCACATACAGACAGGTATTTAATTACATTTAATTTTAAATGGTGATTTCTCTACCTGAGTTCTCTGTTACCTAAAGCCATAGGATCTTTTAAAGCATTTGTTGGCTTTTTGTATAATGGGGTTTATATTTTCACCTGTGTAATCTGTGAAGACAGAATTGGTTTGGATTAGCTAATTTAATCAAATGTCACAGGACTCATGAATTGTGTTGAGATGGGATTGAGTTTCTCAGAAGAGACTTATGTTTATTAAATTAAATACAGCCTAGTTGGGCACTGCTTCATCCCAATCAAGGAAAGATGCAGTAAAATTTGGGTGGCTATCTTAATGAAGCTGCCGTGGTGCATAGCTCTCAATCATCATTGAAATAATGCTGTTTATCTTATTTATCAGGCACAAATGGCAAAGCACAAATTGTTCCTTCCCTATGTTTCAAAACAACTCAAAAGGAATAATTAAAAAAATTGAAGAAAACTGGACTTTGCTACATAGATTCTCTCATCTAGATGTGTGTGGGTGCTAATATTTGCCTTCTTTGCTTTCAGGGTGTGATTCTGAAAGTGTGATCCAGTTATTCTGGAGTCACCACTAAAACTTCTGTTCCCTCAAAAAGATAGTATTGATGTTGGCTGCTTTTTTAAAAGAGCAGAAGCATTTGTCTTGAAGAACTGGGAAAGGTTAAAAGAAAACCCAGTAAAAGAAGAAAACAGAGTAAGAACCAAGCCTTTTTCTTGAAGAACAACTCATGAAAGGGTACGGGCATTCCCCCACCTTCAAAGCTTTCATCAGTCCTGCCTAGAACTGATCATCAGCAGGTTTTTAAGATGCAAATAAGGGAGCTGGCTGCATTTTATGTCAGGTTTCCAGAAGTGATGAGGCTCAGCTCTGGAGCTGGGATGTGGAGCAGCAGTGCAGCTTGGCAGGCTCCTGCAGGAAGCCTTATCTCAAGTACCTGTGCTCTGGTATTAGGGGGAACAGATGAGATATACAGAAGCAAGTCAGCCTTCTATAAAATCTATTACACCACAAAGCACCTGGTTAAAAACAAGTTGCTGCTTAGAAATTATGGGGGCTCATCAAATGGTCCCTACCCAGAGTCTCAACATTTTATTTTTTTTCCTGACTTCCCAGCATACAACAGAAGAAATGAAATGTTTCTTGGCTATAGTGAAAGCTAGAGAGGCAATCATTCATTTACACATCCTCCAGGGATGCCTTCAGGTATGGAAAGCAATCCAGAATGTCCCCAAACCCGGAATGCTCAGAACAATAAATCTGCTGTGGTGCCACCTTTGATACCTGATATAAACCTCTCCCCAGCCTGTCTCTGAATTCCAGAGTTGGTGCATCCTGAGGGTGCTGTTTCATGGCACAGCATCCATTCTGAACGCAGTTTATTCCATTATGGGATGTTTTGCTTAAACTCTCTGTATCCCTGTCACTGCCATTCACCACAATTCATGATCGCTGCAAGAATCGTAAGAATGATTCACTAAAGGCAAATAATCCTTGGGAAGGGAAATAGAGAAACTCCAGATATTTCAAGTGTGGAATGAAAAGCACTAAAATAAAGAAAACATAACAAAAACCAGAGAATGGTGAGTTATACTGTGAAGATCACCCCATCCTCTGCAAATTCTCTCTCTTCAGCGATACACACACAAGACAACAGGATAACTATTTCTTTGAGGTTCACTTCTCATCTCCAGTCAAAATATCCGTGAGCTTTTACCACAATTACTCCAGCAGCTAATTATCATGCCACAGACAGACCATTGTGACTCAAGGAGCAGCCTGAGCACCGCGAACAAATGCAAAGCAAACAGGAACGTCTGTGCTTCCACAGCACCACAGTGGCTTTAGAAAAAAAGAAAATGTAGAAGAGAGAAAATGCAGAAAATCTATGATGTTCACAAATACCCTCTCCAGACACTGTTTTTGAGAACAGGCTGAGTGGTCCTCCAAGCAACCGCCAAACTTAGAAATAAATGCGGGGGACAGAGAATAGAAAAATTACCAATATAATTCTCTGAAACAGAGGATCAGGGAACACTTGTGGCTGTATTTATCCTGTTCCATGCTGAGGGGATGGCAGGGTCAATAATAAAAGCAGTACTTACATCCTGAGCTGCCGTTGGTTGGAACCAGAGTGAAGTTGGAGGCCCAGGGGTTCCTCACGATGTCTTGCCAGTGGATGGTGTCAGCAAAGCAGAGGAATTTGTTCTGGCCAACGTACACCCCTCCATTCAGGATCTCTGTGCAGAAAAACAGAGAACAACATGCTTGTAACACTTCAGGCAGCTGATTCCATCTGTTGCTGGATGTGTGTTGGAGAGAGGGCACGAAATTTAAATGCAAAATAAAATTCTCACTGTAATCTCATTTCATAATCTGAAAACTGGAGTACAAGCAGCTCTCAGTATTTGTAAACAGGAACCCTTTGTTCACAGGCAGAAGGAACCTGATGAAGACTGACACACAGTTGTTACCTTTTTGTTGCAGTGTGATCATGTATGGAATGGTTCTGTATTTTGTGGGTAAAATAACCTTCAACACCCAACTGACTTTAAAAACACAAGCAGTCAATCACACTACACTGCATTCCATTAATTTGCAGAAATGCTTAAAACTCATAATAAAGAGCTGTAATGCTGTGATGAGGCCACAGAACACGAGAAGGGGCGAGGCACCACAAGGAGATGTTATCCCACAGCCAGTGCTGCTGTAGGACCATCCAAAACACCCAAATACTCCACAGCAACGATCCAAATCTCAAACACTGTGATCCAAAACTCCTGTGGACTTGCCTTGCTGGAAGCTTTGTTTTAAAGGGAGATGCTTTTTAAAAAGGTCAAAATTTGGGGGTTCCTCTTAGGTTGTGGGGCTTTTGTGAGTTTTGTTGGGTTTTCTTTTTATTTTCATTTTTATAGCAGTTTATTTAAAAAAAACCACTCTGTTGCCCTGTCTCTAAAGACTAGATTCATCAAATCTCAACATGAAAATCATCTGACAGTTGTTGGTTGTAGCACCAGCGTTTCCTCTGGAGCAAAAAAATTTTTTTACCCCTTAAACCATTATTCAGAGTCACAATTCCTCTGCTTTACCTGTCTCTTATTTCCAAAGCAGGAGACAATGCATGTGACATTCATGAAAGTTAACAGGAGTTATGAGTCTAAAATTCTCAGTGTCAGAGCCTCAAGCCTCAGCAGAGAAATGCTGAAGGTGAGTTTCTAATGGCACCTTGGAATGACATGAAGTTTACACACCAAGGAAAGAATTACTGTGTTTCTTGTCTTTTTTTTTAATTTCAGGGTTTATAGGCCACAGCATGCAAATGAGGCTGCCCCCAATCAAGGAATGTATTAAGTAAAGGATCATCTGTAAATACATCTTTCCACCATATTAATCAGCATTACTATTTCTTAGAAACTTCTGGTTTAAAAGCTTGGCTTTTCATTGAAAAGAGGCTTATAAATGAAAACAATCATAATAATCTGATACAGAAAAGAGTCCAGATTAGAGATATAGCAATGATCTGTCTGTATAATATTAAAAAAAAACCAAAAAACAAACCCAAAACATACAGCATCTGTTAACAATTTTGCTCTGGGGAGAAAGGGGGGGACTTAGAAGAACACTTGAAATCATGATTAGTGATGATTTCCCAGCTACACCGGATCACCTAATCTATTATGGCCCAGATTTTGATTAAAAATAACATAAAACCAATCAAGAGCTGTAAAATCTGCATCTATAGCTCCTTAAACACGCACACAATTCCACGTAGTTCTTCTATCAGCTGGCACACTGAACTGGCATTATTTCTGGGTTTCAAGAGCATCCCCTCATAACAATACCAAGTTTCCTTCCTGCTAGGAACTTTGACACATTCTTCTATAGCAGGATCTCAATCTAAAAGTAATTCTAATAGCTTCAATTTGTGGAGAAAGACTTTTTTTTTTTTTGCAGCATAAAGGTAACCAGGAAGTGTACCACAAGCTATACTTTGGGGAAGCCAACACCTTCCACTGTGATTTGCTGAAAGTAACCACAATTAATACTCTGGTTTGCCTCATCAATAAATAGCAAGTGCTGTTTCTGCTGTTTTTTTCCAAAAAAATACAGTACCTCCATTTCCCCTGCACTGCACCCGTTTCCAGCAGTGATAGAATTAAAGTTTCCAGGTTATTGATGCACTGAGGTGCAAACAAACCTGAGTAATACCAAAGGTGGGCTCCAGTGGATATTAAGTAATACCGAGTTTGAAGTTCAGTACAATCTTTAGAGCATTTTTATTTGACTCTTCCTGCTCCCTGGGACCCAGACTCATTTCCACTCCACCCTCCCAATCCAACCTGCTTTTCTTTACACCCAGTCCTCGGTGTGTGTAAATCAGCCCAGATGCATTGGCTTCACTGAATTACACTCAAAATGCATTTTGCAATTCTTTGCCCTGTCTTAGCAAGAACAATGCCTGGGAAGAGCTAATAAACCCTGTTACATGTTAAGCAAATGGAGCACAACTGTAATCAATATACAATGGAGCTGCTGTATAATGAACTCATCATCATAAAGTCATCACCTCATTTTAATTTACAGCCCTGAAAGTGAGAGATAAAGTTAAACAATGAACAGGAGGAGAAAGGATCTCTGCCTGAGCAGGTGAGCTAGCAATGGAAGCCAGGCAAAAAGAGGTTTCTTCTCTTGTGTGCAACACCTGAGGTGCCTCTGTTCAACTCTTTCCAAGCTGGAGCTGAAGAGAGGATGCCAAGTGAATTTTGTGGGCAAAGAAGCCAGCTCCTGCCAAAGAATCCCCAAATTAGGCTGCTCAGAGTGAAACATATTTTAAATACCGTTTGGGGGTGATTATCTTTGTCTTCTAAAACAGCTTTTTGTGACATTGGAAAACTGTTAGTCCCAAAGCAAGTGCTACCCTTGGGCTTCCACCCTGCCCAGGGACATCAAGGTACAAAAGGGGATTTCTAAGCACAGGACCCACTAGCTTTGAGTGGGAAAAGAGTTCCTGGAGGTGCCAGACAACTTTGGACATCCTTCTGGAAGGTGGAACACTTCTGGGCACCACGATGTCCTGGCCCTGAGCAAAGGAGCAGCACCAAGGGTTTTTGCCATGTGATTCTGAAGTGAATGACAAATCTTATCATCTTCCTTATTGGAGCTACTCTACTGGCTTAAAAGCAGTATAATTCTGCAACCAAAGTTATATGAAAATAAATCAGCATGTGTCTTTGCCACTGGATTCTGTCATTATTTTGCTTATTACTATCAAATGGTTGTAGGGAACTTATATCTGTGTATGATTAAGATTCTCTTAAATGGTTATTTACTGGGGAAGCTAAACCAGAAATGTATTATCTGTTGTTGTAGCTGCTATTTTCCTGCCTTCATTAGCCTGGTGAAACATTCCCTCAGGCTTTGGTAACCCACCATCCAATACCAGCAGGAGGAATTGAAACATGCCGGTCTCTGGCAAGCAAGAAACACAAGCAGCTCACACTGAAGTGCCAGAACACACACAGGTACATCACACACAGTTCATACTTAGTCTGCCCAGTTCAAAAAGGGACTCAGAGTTTGACTGGAGTCACTGAAAACAAATTATCAGCCACCAAATGCATCCAGTCACTGCAAAGGGACACTGGCTCTGCAAGAGTGGTGTCTGCTTAGAACAGAGAGGGAAACCACTTTTATTCTTCCATCTGTTAAAAGAGCATTTTACTGAGCTGATTTTTTTTGTGTGTGTGTGTGTACAGTGTAATCCCTCACGGTCTCCTATCCCATTTCTAGCGTGGGTTCAATTGGCAAAGCACGTTCTCATTCTGTAATGTATCCTGGAGTGAGAGTTACTCATGTATGTTTATATGCAGTGGGGGTTGTAAACTTCTATTTCGCTGTAGAATCTGATTCTAAAATCGTTACAAAAATGGTTATAAAATGGCTATTGCTATTCCAGATTGCAAATTAAAAGCTCCTCTCTGGTGCTGGCACAACGAACTGGAAGATGTCATGATGAGAGGGAAAAGAACTAGCTCTGAAGCGGGCAGGGAAAGGGGAGAGAATTAATTAGGAAAAACTGTGGGACATGTCCACTCTAACCACTCCAAAAGCAAACCAGAGTGGATCTTACACCTCTCAACTGCCTGCCTATGAAGCAGCTTTTACACCCCACCATATACAGGTGTATCCTGCATGTGTGTATTGTGTAACACGCATTGAATTTACCTGAATTTCCAAGGTTTTCCTCACGAGAGCTGAAGCACCTTTGCAGGTTTGACAGTGCTGCATCTTTACCTCAAGCACCCTGCTGATGGGGATCTCTGCTCCTGTTTCACCCAAGATGCTCAATCTGAAATCAGCATTGTCTGAAAACAGCTTAGGCCTGGAAATTTCATGCCAAGCCAAGTCTTTTGATCCCTCAGCATAGTTCATTGCTGATGACCCACTGGGAAAGCACTTCAGGTCCATCATTAATAAGCTCTGTTGTAAAGGGTAATGAGATCTGGGTGCTTTAGGAGACAATAGCTCATCCATCATCAATCAAGATCTGAAGTTTTTATACAGATGATTTAAGAAGAGTTGGACTGTGCAAAATTGAAATGTCACATTTGTATTGGGAGATGGGGGGCGTTTGGTAATGAAAATGAGAGTTTTAACCTTCTCCATTTCGGCTCAGTGACCATACTCAAAAGCTCATGGATGTGGAATCTGTGTCCCAGCTAGAAGCCCCGACAGCCTTCGATCTCAATTATACAATTCCAAGTACAGTTTATTTGGGTCATTAGCTGGAAGTTTGTTTCAAGGCTTGACGGTAACAGCAAGATATTCTTTATTTCTATCAAAAGCAATCAGTGTTATGTGCAGCCTGTGGGTTTGTACTTCCAGCTGCTCAATAACTAAGAACACTGGGTTGTAGAACCTGAGCATAAATCTTCTAATCCTAGCCACTTGTTTTGCTGCCTAAATACAAATGGATCATTTGGTTACCTTTCCCTGAGTTGGATGGGGTGCCCTGCTCACCACAGAGCTGTGTGAAGACAGGCTCACAGGGTCCTTGCACCCATTTGGCTACTTCATTAGAGGACAACAGGCTCTGGGCCACTCCTTTTTAGCCATCTCCTCAAAGGGAGTGTCTGTTTCATGAACAGGAACAGCCAGAGAAGACATTTTTACTTGGAGTATTCCACTGTCTGTGCATGCCTTGAATTCTTCCTTCTCACAGCCTTATTAAAATAAGACACCAAATCACTTACCTGGTTAACTCTGTAAAAACACTGCCAAAGACCCATCCCTTTGGGTTACAGGTTACAAGGCACGTTCCATGATCATGTTTTCCTGTGGGAAGTGCCTGTAGGTGTGTGCAGGTGTGGTTCAGGCTGCTGGACACCCTTTCACCCTGGGCACAGGATGTGGGCACAGAGGGTCCCACGCATGGACAGAGGTATCCAAAACACACAGAAGAGTCCAGTGAGTAACACAGAACCCTTCCACCCATCCCAAAGGGAAGAGAACACCTTGTGTAACTCAGTTTAGGAGGTGCTTCTGCTCATCAGAAACAGCCCTGTTGTGAAGTGTAATTGGTTTTTCTACCCAGCACACTCGGCTTGTGCCAAAGGAAACGGGCTCTGTCCCTAATCCTGCCAGATTCACTGAGCTCAGGGGGTTCTCCCTTTAAGCCACTGCCCAGTGACCACAGCAGGTTCTGTCTGCTTGGATCTTGATTCCCTGAAGAACCCAGGCTCAGGTTTCCACTGAAATCATTCCTTTCCCCTCCACTCTGCAGGAGGCTTTCTCACTGCAATAATTACTCTGCTTTGAGGAGGAAGATTCAAGCCAAGATTACTTTTGTTAACCACACCCATACCATCAGCATTACATGTCCTTGATATTAAATAATATAATAACAACAATAATAATAACAATAATAATAATATGCAGACATCACGCTGTCAGACCAGCCCCAGCTCTGCCATTTCCTTTGCAGATGGTAACTGCAGGAGCAGCACTACCTGTTTACAGCTTTACCCACCTCATTCTTTTCCCATCACGAGCTTTTCAAAAGCTGTTTGACCCTGTTGACTTTGCAGGAGGAGTTTTCCTGTAATGTGTTGGCTCTGTTGCAGGGATATTAATTTTCAGGACGAGATGCTAATTGCCTCACTTCGTCCAGTCAAATTCTGAACCTGGTGCTAGAAGCCAAGTGCCTTGAGTTACTGTTTACTCCATATAATTCATGGGGTTGACAGATTAGCAGATATACACTTTGCAACTGGAACAATCCAAGAGGTTTCCTGTGGGTTGCTCCAAGGCAGGGAAAGAGGCAGAACAAGCATAAAGAGGTGATGACTGAGGAGGGGGACCTCTAATTTTAGCCTGCCTTTACCTAAAGAAAGACTGTAGGGGAACACAGACTCCTCTCAGAATTCAGAAAAGTATTGTTCCCAGCCAGAGTGTGGTTAAGCACAGGAGCAGACTGACCAGAGAACTGGTGCTATCTCCATCTCTGGAGATTCTAATAAACAATGAACAGCCCGATTCTTGTCTGAAGTTACTTTGCTCTTATAAGAACATTGGACCACATGACTTCCAGATAGTCCCTCCAACCCAAATTATTTTGTCTTTCTATGGTTATTAATCATCTACTACTACAGTGCTCACAACACTCCTGCAGCAATTCATTCTCTCCATTTTTTATGAAAGCATACTTCTACCTACTGGGTGTTCAGCCAGGACATCCAGCTGTGGACATCCAAGCATTCAAACGTCATTAAAACCTTCTGAATCCAAACCAAATCCTCTTTCCTCTGCCCTGTTCACAAAAGGAGCAGGAGAGTGATGATGAGGGCAAAGTCTCGTTGGTATCCCAGCAGCTCCAGAAAGCCTGGAGGCTCCGATACCTGAGAACTGGGATTTATTTCTGTTGTCTGGTTATCTTTAGCAATGAGCATCCTGTAGGACATAAATGGGTGTAATGACCCAAAGCAGCTGTATCAGCGCTGGCCTTGCCTGTGTCTTTCACAACACAGCCCTTGTTTTCTGCATCAGGCATCCTCCAAATTTGCTCAGTGGAGGCTGAACAGAGCTCAGTGTCACTCTGTGTGCCCTCTTGAAAAGCCACCTGTGCCCTGTAGCTTCACACTGATCAGCTGACACACAACCAAACCAGCCTTCCTGGCTCACCACCGTGGTTTCACATTTGTTTTTCCCCATCATTTCTCCAGAGCCTTTGCTGTAGTTGGGATGATTCTCCAGGGGAGTGGCTCCTGCCAGCCCTACAACAGGAATCACTGCCAGCAGAATTTCCTAGTGCCTCCAGGGCACTTCCAGCAGAGTCCTCCACTAACTCTGCAGTGAGCCACCAGTCCAGGAGTCCACGGGGTAAGACTGCAGATGCATCCTTCAACCATCCTCCTTCACATCTGACTGCTCAGAGTTCTGGTGTAGGACAGAAACCTCAACCTCACAGTCCCTCTCCTTCCTCCCCTGATGTCAAGGGCAGGCAGACAACATTCAGGAGAATCTGAAGAAATATGGGGAAGCAGTGGAGAGAGAGTCCTAGTGCAGGACAGAAAAAGAGGAAACTGATGCTCGGGTTCACGGAACATATGTGAGGTCCACTGAGCCAAAGAGAACCCATAAAGAAACCACCTCTCCACTGAAGGCTATCTCACATTTCACATCATCCCTGTGGGTGAGATTTGAGAAATGGCACTGAGAGAACTTTAATTTTTTTCCCCTGAAGTTTTCACAAAGTTCTCTCCTCACAGGATACTCATCTCATTTCTTCAGCCAGAATGAGGCTGCATTCTCTGACTGCCCATACAGACCCAAGCATTTAAAAGCCTCTCCTTGGGAGGACATTTGCTATGTGATGTTTGATCAAATGATCATGTCATGTTTGGTGTGTGCTGGTGGCAACTCTCAGTCAATCCCTCCCATCAGCTGAGATTTGTAGCTGTGAGACTGCCACGTCCCTTTTCTCCTGCCATTCCCTTTTCTCCTGCCATCAGCTCTCCCTGTGAGGGGAAATGCTGCATGGCAGTTTGTCTGGCTCTGCTGCTGCACCCAGGCCAGCTTTCCACATGGAAGTCAAGCAGGAGCAGAAACCTCGGCAGGGCTAGGGGCAGCTGAATGCAGCAGGGCTTCCCTGCAGCACCCCCAGGAGCTTTGGCTCTGGCATCATCTGGTGGTGTATTTTCCAACTCTTTTCACACAGCCCCTGCAAAGCAAGCAGGCTGCTTTCTATCCCAGGCACATCTGGCACTCAGGCCTTGGCAAACGGACTGATGGCCTTCTGTCTTGGAGTGCAAGTGCCTCAAGCACACACTGATTGGCATCAACGGGCAGAAATTCCTTCTCTCTTTGAAAAAATAGTCAAGATCTGGTTGTAGTGGTACTTTCCTCCATTTTCTGAAAGGCTGTAAAAAATTACTGCTTCCATGCAGCCCTTCGCTTTCAAAACTGTGATAATGTGGCTTGGAATAATCCTGGAAGGGTGCCCAGACCCACGTCCAGCTGCATCCTGAATTTCAGTACAAGTATTTGCATACAGGCTAGTAATTGGCATGCAGCTGGTTTTATGCCAGCTCCAGCAATTGCATAACCCAACTAATCTTTTCTCTGGGCTCCAAAGACGAGCCTGTGTCTGCTGAGCTTAAAATTTCTGCATGGGGTCTGTTCAAGTATGCTCTCACATTCCTATGCCACGCTGTTAACCTCTCCTGAGATACTGCGCTGACTCTTCAAACAGGAATTTTAATTGAAATTTGTCTGAGGGAGGAGGTGCCTCTGCCTTTCCCTGAGTCTCCTGTGCTGAAACTGGGCAGATGACATGGGAATCCTGCACAGAGCCCTGTGGAGGGACTCTTCCTTGGCTCCTGCAATCTCTAAGACCTTGGATTGCCCTCCCACAGCACTGGGCAAGCACCAGATAACCCAAAGAAGGCCTGTGAGGTGAGGAACTTGCATGTTAATCACAGCAATTTGTAAGGTTTTTTTTGTAAGTCTATGGGTTTGAGAAGGTCTGAGCCTCTACTACCTCAATTCCCATTTTTCCCCCTTTCACTGCCATAATTGCTAAGAGGTCTCTGTCAGTCCTGCCCCCTCCTTTCGAATGCACAATTCAATCAGGTTTCAGATCTGATGGGTGTCAGGGAGCCTGTCTGTGCAGCTGAGCCACACACCCTGTGGTGACACACACAATGTATTCCTGCTGGCATTCTCTGTTCCCAAAACTCACCTGCTTTCTGGGATGGTCCATTGACCACACCTTTTTGTTCTTATGGCCGTTTTCTGTGCATCTGTCCTAAGGTAATGGTGAAACAGTGGAAACACTAAAATGAGCCTGCTATGTAAAAAAAACCATCCAGGATTCAGGCTGTTTTTCTTTAAACTATGCGTTGGTTTTGCACAGCCTGGTTTTTGGTAGCAGGGAGAGAACACAGAGGTGGCTTCTGTGAGAAGCTGCTGGAAGCTTCCACCACGTCCAGCAGAGCCAATCCCCAATGGGCTTCACCGTGGTCTCACCACGGCCCGCAGAGGAATTTTGGCTCCAGGACCTGGAGTAGCTCTTCCCTGTGCTTCTCCACTGACCTTGCTGTTGCCATGTTGTTTCCCTCACATCTTCTCACCTCCTCCTGTTCTCTGACTGAAAGAAAAAGCTGTGCCCCCTTTGTTTTGATTTTCTTCTTAAATATATTATCACAGAGGCGTTCCTCTCCCACTGGCCCAGTTTTGGCAGGACTGCTGCTCCTGAGAGTGGATCCATGCTGGAGAGGTTCCCAGAGAACTGTCTCCCATGGGAGGGACCCCACAATCCCACAGGGGAAGGAATCCTCTCCCACAGCAGCAGAAGGAAACCTGGGGTGACAAACTGACCAAAACTCCCATGCCCTGTCCCCCTGCCCTGCTGGTGGGAAGGAAGGAAGGGCTGGGAGGAAGAAAGTGTTTTAAGCCCTTATTTTACTTCTCATTTTCCTACTCTGATTTTTCTTGTAATAAATTCACTTTGCAACTTTAACTTGAGCCTGCTTTGCCCTTGAAGTGTTTCCTCCCCACCCCTATCTCAACTCACGACCCCGTTTTTTCTCTTTTTTCTTTTTTTCTCTCCTCTGCCCAGCTGTGTGAGGGGAGGGTGAGTGAGCAGCTTCTGTTGGTGCCTGGCACTGGGCCAGTGTCAAACCACCACAAACTGTTAACCTCAAAGCAGATACTCAGGGGAGGCACATAAGCACATGTGAATTCCTGCCAAAAGAACCTTGGATACAGGGAGATAGAGCAATGGGTGACAAAGTACTAAGCAGAAGAGATAGTTCAGGGGGAGTTCATTCACTGTTTTAGGACCACCATCACTCTCCTCAAGTGTTCCCTAGTTCTTCTGGCTGCTCTTAAACGGGAGCCCTTCTCATCCTCCACCAATCTTAATTTAACGACGTCTCACCCTGCATTGTGGCTTTTTAGAAGTTCACAATGAAACCCCTCTGCTTTCCTTCCTCCCATCAATATTTGGATGGTGACAAACATTCTGCCCAGACATCCCTTTCTTTCCCCAGCACAGGAATTGCAGTGAGCCCAAACTGCTCTCAGTGATGCTGCAGTAGATCAGGGGAGATGCTGTGGCTGCTGTGACATGGAAATAAAACTGCACTGGAGATCTGAGATCTCCACTAACAGGACACACTCAGCTCTCAGCAGTGGCACTTTCTGACCCATTCCTGCTCTGTATCCAGGAGTCAGTTTTTTGACCAATTTTTGGTCATATTTGATAGGAGAATATATATTCTACCTGGCGGAAGGGCCAGTTTGCTCCCAGTGTTTTACTGCAGTTAAACCAGCCCAAAGAGTCTCTCTGCAGGCAGCAAATGTGTGGTTTGTCCTTGTCTCCACTCCTGCTAAACTGCAGCTGGCACTGATTGATGGTGTTTGTTTCAGTGAGATCATTTTTAATAATGTAGACACCAGCAGGGAAGATCAAGTGCCCTGACCCACCGATTCTGCTGTACTAACTGCTTTCCTTGGCAATAACATCAAGCCTTGGTGATTTTTTTGCCAAGGCCTTCCCAAATAACCCTGCCCAGGAGAGGGGGAACAGTGGAACAGCCCATGGGGTGTTGAGCAGAGTTGCTGAGGGGGAACCAAAGCAACTCCTCTCCCATCCTCAGGGCTCAGCTAAGTCAGCTTCAAGCCTAAATCTGACTTTGTGGCTTACCTTTGTGGCTTCTCCTACCACAGCCTTGAAGATCAAAAATTGTAAGCAAATAAATAATTCTACAAGATCTCCTGAATGCTAATTTCATTCTCAGTCCATAGAGCACCATGCCCAGAACTTAAAAAATATTGGTGAACGGATGGGAATATTCATTCAATCCAGTATAGGGAGGGATGGTGTTCTTCAAATTCTTGTAACTCTTTATTTCTCTTTAATAACCTTTCTCTTGAGCTTGAGGTGCCCTTGTTCAAATTGCACAGGCAGTGTAAGGCTGCAGAAGTTATAAACCTTGCTATGCCTGGTCTTCAAAGGCTACAAAACATCTGTTGGCTGGCAAGAGCAATTAATTAGCAAAATTGAAAAGATGGTTCCTTTTTACAAAGGCTTGGATGAAGCAGGGGAGGGGGAGGTGACTCCAGGAAAGTGAAGCCTAGTGAAGGCCTGCAAGCTGTGTGCCTCTGGGCAAATTCCCAAGGCTGAAATCTCAAGGAATTTAATGCTTCTTAATTCCACAGGATCTTTAATTACAGCCAAGAGAAGGCAATGAGATGTGATGTCAATGTTTAAATGAAAATAAAGATAATAAAAAGCCTGTCAAAGTTACCAGCCAGTCTCCCAGACACAGTCCCACACACGCCGAGCACCTGGGTGCTCAGAGAAAATAACAATTCCAAGAACACAGCGACAGCAGAGGGAAATAAAAGGGTTCCCAAACCCTCCCCACACCATCTCAGAGGCTGCTCCTCCTTTTGTCTGCGTGATCTCTGGAAATGACAGTGCATGTTGGGAAGAGCTCACACTCTCACATGAATTGGACCAACATCCACTTGAAAACCCTCCCAGTAATTATGGCCCTAATTACAGGTTTGGGTGTTTGTAAGACACTTTTTTGGGAAAGCAAAGCTAACCTTCTAACCTCATACCCCTCACTGGTTACACAAAACTCCCACTGGGCCACTGCACAGGGTGCAGTGTGCTGCTAACTCCGGTCTGCAGATTTTGGATGAGTGGTTGTACTCACCCAAAAGCTTCCAGGTGCTTCCCAGAGGATCTTAGGATTGCTGAGGAATTTTTTGCAAATAACAAAGCCAATGTAATAATTTATAAACAATAAGATAATCTCTGCCTTTTAAAAGATTAGAGAAGCAGCACTTTCTTTGGGATGGGGTCACAGCCAAAGCAGGGCCCCAGCTGAGGGCATCATCTCCCGCTGGATCCATCTCTCCCGTGAATTCTCCATGTGTGAATCTGTCTGGGACGGGGTGGGCTGGTGCCAGGCAAGAAGAATCGAGTGACAGCATGAATTTGGCTCAGCTCAGGCTCCCCTCCCTGGCCAGGCCCTTCCAGGGGCAGCTCCAGCCTTGCCCCTTGGCATGAGGTGACCAAAGGAGAAAATGTCCTTGACTGCGTGCCAGCACTTGGCAGGAGAGGGACAGAGCTCCCAGGGCTCCAGCAGCCACTCCCAGGTCTCTGGATCCACACTTTTATCAGTCTGGGATATCAGTCTGCAAAATATGATCCCTGGGCAGCTCTGAGAGTGCCTGGCAGTGTTGCCAGCACCCAAGGGACCCTGCCACAGGTGCTGGCACCTCTCTGCACCCGCTCCTGAGCGATGGGAGAGGGAGGGGCTTTAAGTCCAAACAAATTTAAACCCGGATTTTGGCTTTAGTTGCCTAACTCTGAGATGAAAGCTGGTCAAGCAGAGCCAGGGAAGCAGCAGACACCTGCTGCTTCTCCCTGCAGTGGCACCCTGACTGTAAATGAAAATAAAACCTGCCAGGTGCATATCAGGCACTCAGAGGGACCTAAAGAAATCTCAGCTGAGAAAAGAACCCCATAAAGATACTCACTGCACCCTTTTACAATAAGACAGAAGAAGAATATGGCCACACATCAAATACACAGGAGAACAACCTTATGGTGATAAACAACCACCTATAATTAAAAATTACGGATTTTTTTTCCTTCGGTGGTTTTGATTTCTTTTCAGAAATAATTAACCTTTCCTAGCATATGAACTGTTTCTGCCAGACAAGAATAAGAAGACTAAATATGTTTCAAGGCTGAAAAAGAAATCAGATCTTCTGTGCAGTCATGGGGTTCCTGTACGTTTTCCCTTCAAACCCGTAACTCAGTTTTATATTTACTTTGTTAATTAAAACTGAGCTTTATTAAATTTGTATCTTAAAAATCCAATAAAGAAGCAGCCGCCACAGACAAAAGCGTTTCCCTGGGTACAGCTGTTAAAGTGGGCTATCAATCAGCCACGAACACAGATACACAACCCACTGCCTATCAGAAAATTATAAACCCTCATCCCACCGAGGGAGGGAAGTTTTGATTATCAGCACCACGTGCCATTATCCCACAAGATACAGAACTGTTTTCCTTACAGGAAACTCCGAGATGATTTTTCCCTCAGAGGTATACTATGCTTTATTATTACTATTTTATTATTATTACTATTTAGTAGTATTATTATTATTCCTCCAGTAATACCTAGCTCAGAATTTAATTCAGTGCAAGTGTCCTGGATGCAGAGAAGCTGGAGAGTAGATAGGGCTCTATAAATAAGGGATACCAAAACCATGCTGTTCTTTCCCTCAGAATTTTTTCCAGTAATTTTGAGCTGTTCATAAAATAACCAATACTCTTTGCCTGAGCAGGCAAGACACTGAATGAAAAGCAGACCTTTCCCTGGCTGAGGGTTATGCCCAGCTTTACTCGGGGTGAATGCATTGCCTGGCTCTTGTGAAGAGTGTGGTTGGGCAGAGAGGAGGCACAGCAGAAACTGGATGGGATCTTAACATGAATTTCTTCTGGGCTTCTCTCTCATTGCTTGGAAAAATACATATTAAAGACAGAAGGGTCTTTAACTTTTAACTTAGCTCTTGGGAAGCTTCTGTTTGTTTGTGGATGCATTGTGTAATTAACCTTGTGCTTTGGACTGATGAATTACCAGAAAACCTTGTGTATGTGTCAGCATCCTTCTAAATAAAACACTTCCAGTCCTCTAACTTGGTACTGTCCTAACAGCTGTGACAACCAAGGCCTGGCCTAATTATACAAATTATTACAGTCAATATTTTGGCTTAAGTGGGACATTTGCTGGTGCCAAATTATTGTAATATGCAAAGGATGAACCTTGTAATAAAAAATTAACTGTAGGATTTGAGTTTCTTCCTTCTCCATGCAAGTGAGATTTCTCAGAGACTACCAACACGCTTTGCTGTTGCTCTCAAATGTGTTTGCACATGTGAATTCCTTGTGCATCACTCAAAACCAGAAAAATCCACATGGATGGCCAGAAATGTCTTTATTAACCACTGCAATGGTTTTATCAGCATCTTCTGCAGAAATACCTATTGTGTCCATTTCACTGAATTGCTCTTTAAAATATTTTAATTTGAAACAAATATGAAACCATCCTGGGCAACTTGAAAATATCTCTGTCGCTACTGAACTTTTTATTTGCAGGAAATCAGTGCTCACGTATTTTATTAATGTATTACTTACTAGTACAAAATGGAGTGACCCATTTAAAGGCCAATCAAGTGCTCAAAAAGGCAAATAAAAATACAAGAGACTCCTGTGGATTTTAAATTAATCAAGGCCTTTAGAAAAATTAATTAATATCCAAATAACTGTCATTTCTGAACTGTTCCTTGGCCAAGATAGCTTAGTTATCAGCTCCCAGCCTGGCAATTAGGAACTGGAAAAGTACTTGATTGATACAATAACAGTACTTAAATTAATGAAGCAGATAACGCCTCTAATCAGTGAGAAAAACCTAGAAAGGGTCTCAGTGAATGTTATTACACCAAAAAAGAGTTGGTTTCTTTGGATTTCAGTTTGTCTCAGTTCAAAGCACGGCTCCTTTTATAGGGATGTCACCTCTTCAAACATACAGCAGTTAAAATGCCAGCTGATCAGCCTCAGAGAGTTTGCAAGTTTGTGGGACACAAAATTTACAGGATATTTCAGCTGCCTCACCCTGAAAGCTGCTGCTGATTATTTAGTGGCAAACCAGAATTTCAGAACTGCTCAGGTCTGGGGCAGATGGAGAATGCCCTGCTGGGTTCAGAAGTCCAAATGAGGTCACTGGAAAGTGTCCCCTCTCCTCAGTGAATTCAGGTTCTCTGTTCTGACCTCTGCACACCCACAGTCCTACAGAAGCACGCAGTATTTTCATTTCTGACAGATTTTAAACCACACCCTGGTGCCTTTCTCAGAGGTGGGAGCTTTCACTCAGTACAGAATATTCCAGGGCTTACTGCAACTGGCCTTTAGCCAGCTTCCCACAGGGAAAGCCAGAGTAACTGGAAGATATTTCATCATATACCCCGACACTCCATATTTCTCCATCACTGACAGGACCATCATCCTTCAAAAGTCCATTCCCAATTCAGCTGTCTGGGAAGAATGAAAAATCATTCTTCTCAAAAGTCTAAGCAAGGGAAAAAAAAAAGATAAATAGATTTGACCTAATTTAAAAGTTGTTGGGGATGGGAAATGACGTGAGAAGACACAAGCACGAGTTTATTTAGGACAACAGCCTCTGGCGTGGGCTTAAATGCCATTTTTGGTTAAGGCAGACAAGTGGTCTTTACTTCTCTAGGGGGTTCATGCTGTAGAGATAATCTTGGTGCAGATATGATGTCCTTTGCCCCAGCACCTGTCACATTCCCCTTTTTTGTCCTGCCAAGCTCTCAGAGGCCATGCCTGCTCTCTGGAGCAGCAAGCAGAAGGCATCTGTCAGAGTGCCAGAGGTTGTCATTAAAAACAAATGGAGAAATAACATCAAAATAAAGAAACACCCAGTGCTTGGGAGCCTCTGCCAAAACCTCTCCAGTTTAAGATGTCAGTGTGTCTGGAACAAAAGAAGTGGATGAGATGCACTTACACATGCCAGTGTTGCTACCTTCACAAATTGCTGGCTCAATTCCTGGCTGTATGAACAATTTCGTGCTCTGCTTTATTCCAAGAGCAAATACCACTGCTCAAAAAAACCAAAATACCATAACCACAACCCAAAATACCAAAATAACCATAACTACAACCCAAAATGCCATAAGCTCTGCTGAAAGTCCATTGTCCAAAAGATGCAAGCCCATGCCTTCTATCAGATATGTAAATCAAATATGACACCTTATAAGCCTTTCAAATCAATTGTCATTATTTTCTTTGGTTTATTTATATGAACAAGCAGAAAGAGCAAGTCACATCTACTGAAACAGAGGGAGAGAAAAGGGCAGTTGTGCAGGGCCCCCAGAGTTCTGAAATACTCTGCATTTATACAGCACAGAGAGGGAGAACCCACAGGATGCAGTTCCCAAATGAAGTTCACATTGATTCCTGCACTCTGCTGGATCAAATACCATACCCACTATTTACGACTGCAGGTTTTCAGGTGATAAAAACCCCATAAAACACCTGATTTTTCCTTCTCCCTTGTATACACACTCATTTTACAAAATGAGTGTGTTCCTGCTTCAGCCCAGGGCGATCTGCAATCCACCCTTTACCCCCAAGACAGCACAATTAAAACAGCAAAGCTACAACTGCAATAAATGACACTGCACGGCTTCTTGCTGAACTCTGGTTTTGGCACACCTGGGAGGTTTCTAGGCCAGAAACCAAAACTGGCAGCAATCTGCTGTGGTATTTCTGCTGCAAGGGCCACAGAGAAAAGGCATTTGGTCGTAAGAACCTGTTGGGATTATGCCAGAGACCACTGAGAGATGTTTTAAAATGGGATTTATTGCTCTTCTTCTACAGGCTTATGAAGGGTGAGAACGTCTTCCCAGCATAAGTGAGAAGTCTGTGGTCAGTGGTCACAAGACCTAGAGCTAAAAGGTCCTTTAAAGGTTTATTAAACTACTGCCACAAAGATTGTTTCTATTTTCACACCAATCCCTAATTAATTTGTCTTGTATGTTTTTTGCCGCAGTGTGGACCTTTTTAACCAAATACATAATGACACACAAACCTACGTGCTACACCTGAAAACTTTTACTATTTACTAATCAGTTCTATATCTACACTTTAAAGCTTTAAAACTTTGCACTACCCAGCTTAAAATGTCTCTGCCTACACTACAAATCCCCATTCTTGCTTATGGTCTCTAAATTTGGAAGCCTTTCCCAAGGTCTCAGGTCAGACCCTGTATTCATTTCTATGTTTGGGCTTGCACAAGATTTTGAGGATTTTCTGTGCCTGGATTTCCCATAAGAACCAATCCTAGGCAATTTCTAGTGCCCCCATCTCTCTCAGCATTCTTTGCATGGCATAGCACACAATGATGAACAATGAAAGAAGGCAGGGATCGTGAGAAATGATGATTTTGAAATGTACAAAAAGTAGCTTCCACACAGGATTTCCTTTCTCCCTCTTAAAATTCAGATTGAATTTTATACACCATAAATTAAAATAGCCTCCTGAAATGTCAGCAGTGCCATGAATATTGGGGGCTATATAAGCAGAAACACATCTCATCAAAGCAACATGGGAAGTTTCTCAACAGCCGAGGTACACAGAGCATTTTCCTGATGTTATCACCGCCGGAAGGAAATAAAGCTGATTGTTAGTTGTAAGACTCAATTTCTTGACAAATCACAGGCATAAGTAGTGGTGGACTGCACACTGATTTTAGCCTTGTAGGACAATGTGTAAGAGGTGGCAACATGAGAAATGAGTAACTCAGTGCAGCTCAGAAAGAGGTGGAACAGCTGATGCGTTCAAGGAACCAGATGTTCTTGTGAATGCTTGCAAAGCTGAGTTGCAGCCATCTGGTCTCAATGCTTTGCCACTTGGAAGATGTGACACAGCATTCTCAATTTCCTCTGTTGATAGAGCTCATTCTAACTGAGGTTTCTTTTCCTCTGATGGGTCATCATAGTGTTTTTAAGTTTCTCAGAAATTACACCCAGATTAAAAAGTGATGCTCTCCAATGTGAAAAGAGTGTTAAATACAAATGAACAAATGTCCCTTATTCCTCATGTGGCCCAAAGATTGGAAAGGGATCATTAGATGTCAGTAACAGCCTGACCTCTCTGAACCTGCGTCTTCCTTTGCTCTGCAGTTACAGGTGACACTGTGGTCCTGACACCACGAGGTTGGGGAGCAGTGAACTTTGGCTGGCAGGGAGTTATTTTCAGCCCTTCTGCTCTGTGTCTGGGGCACCCTTGAACACTTGTGCCTGCCAGGGCTGTCCCGTGGAGGTTATCAGCTCACACCAGATCCCTGTTTCACAGGGATTCCTCGGGTGGAGCGACATTCCCAGGGCAGCCCTGCTGTCACCTTTCCATGAGCCTGCCAAGGGCTGTGGAGACAGCTCTGGTGGCTTCCAGGGTTTGGCTAGCCCTGGCCCACTGCAGGCCAGCAGCTTAAATCAGTGTCTTTGGAACCAGAAGCATCTGAGTGCCCTTATTTCATCATCTGAGGCCTCAGCACAGCACTGCAGCTAAGTGGAGCTGTGCCAAGGAGCCGTGCTTGTTACAGCATTTGCAAACCCTGCCCTGCATCTTCAGCTCTGCCCTTCAGGGTGTTATTTGTGCCTTCCATGCACTCGCCCTCTCTGTGAGAGATCATGAGCCACCACTCAGGAGAGAGTTGTTTTATCAGGAGAAAGAAATGCCAACTGCCCTTTAGGGATACCTGCAGCAAAGCTGGGTGGTGCCTGCGTTCCTTCTGGAAGTGGGCTCTGCTGCAGGAGTGCCCGATGCCACACCTGGGCACACAGGCAGTGTGAACAGTCCTGTTCTATTCTATTCTATTCTATTCTATTCTATTCTATTCTATTCTATTCTATTCTATTCTATTCTATTCTATTCTATTCTATTCTATTCTATTCTATTCTATTCTATTCTATTCTATTCTATTCTATTCTATTCTATTCTATTCTATTCTATTCTATTCTATTCTATTCTATTCTATTCTATTCTATTCTATTCTATTCTATTCTATTCTATTCTATTCTATTCTATTCTACTCTACTCTACTCTACTCTACTCTACTCTACTCTATATTCTATTCTATTCCATTCAATTCCATTTTATTACCTTCCATTCCATTCCATTCCATTCCACTCTTCTTGGAACAGAGCTTTGGATTTCTGGGTCTTGGGAGGGTTGTTTGTTTTTTTTTAAATCCAGTGGGCTACATAAAGGAAATGTCAGCTTAATGGTTCATGAGAGCACTTTCCTGGAGAACAAACATTAACTGTTCAGCATAACTGAACATGAAATATTCTGCTCTGGAACAGGCTATGGATGCACAGAAAGGCCATCTAGAAGATGGAGCTGGCATAACACTGACACCTGCAAAACAATCCCAACAGTCCCTGCCCCAGCTGCTTTCTCTGGGCTAATTCAAGTAAGTCAGGACTACGACTTTTTGTACACTTCTGAAGTCTGCAGCATTAGTATTGGAAAAGTGTTCCTATCAAAATTTTTCTGTGCCCAGTTTATTCTGTTACTTCCAATAACAGCTCATTCCCCATGTCTGGGCTTTATCTTTCAGAATTAAAGCAAAGGAAAAAGTCAGGCTTTTGTTGCTGCAGCATTCCCAGCCCGCCTCCAAAATTGAAGACCTTCCAAATCTGGATTCTTTCTCACTTGGAAAACTCCCACCACAGGAAGCAGTACTAATATTCCCTGCTGCCACCTCTTTTGTGTACTGGCAGGTTGTTTTCTTTGTAGCTCCTCGTAACAAGGCACAGCAAAGCTCCCAGCACTCAGGACTAGCAGTGTGCCCCTGTGCTTCTGTTCCCATGTGAGTGTGCATTGTTTCAGCAGAGCTTTGATGACACGGTGGCAGAAATAAACCAACACTGAGATTGCTCCTGTCAAGTCATCACAAACACCCCATTTTAGTGCTGCAGGATGTTTCAGCTCTCAAAAGGACCAAGCAGAGGCAAGTTGTACCTGGCCCTGTGAAGTTAGGGAAGAAAAAGGGGAAACCTGAGGTGAGCTGAGTGTTAGAGACTGAAATCTTATAATTTATGGCTTAAATATCTTCATGAAGGACTTTTGCCTGTCAGAGCAAAACTGTATAAAAGCTGCAGAGAAAACCACCAAAACCCTGAATGGGGTCCCAGGCTGTAGATAAGATAAAGTGACTCAGGTCTGGGCTGGGGGGAGAAGAACACAATTACAGAGGGATCAGGCTGAGCACCTTCGGGGTGGAGGCCACAGCTCCAGGGCTCTTTCTTTCTTTCTTTTCTCTTTCTCTTTTCTTTCTCCTTCTTTCTCTTTCTTTCTTTCTTTCTTTCCTTCTTTCTCTTTCTCTTTTTCTCTCTCTTTCTCTCTTTTTTTCTCTTTCTCTCTCTTTTTTCTCCTCCCTTCCTTCCTTCCTTCCCTTTCCTTCCTTCCTTTCCTTCCTTTCCTTCTTTTCTCGCTTTCTCTATTTCTCTCTGTTTCTCTCTTCCTCTCTTTCTTCCACTCTTTCTTTTTCTCTCTCTTTCTTTCTATCTCTCTTTCCTTCTTTCCTAGTCTTGCTTTCTTGCCCTTTCTCTTTACCTGTTTTACTATTAAATAAAATATATCAAGTTTTTTGGCACCAACATCTGACCTCATTCGGTTTTCATGGTATTTTTTGGGTGTATTTCAAACTTTTCTGGTTTCAATCCATTTTACTCACAGAGGCTTTGTTTCCTTTGCTCTTCTGTATTAATTTGCACCGTGACAGCTGGCAGAAGGGGTCTGTGCAGAGTGCCAGAGTTTGGGCCTCTTGAGAGTCAAAAAACCCAGTGAGCATCCCTTGAAAATGACCAACTGCAGCTTCCTCTGGAAGAGGAGAGTGTTGGGGAGGTTGTGCTGAAAGCCAAGGGCCTGGCATTCAGGAAATGCTTTTCTTGAGTGCCTATGGAATTCAGCAGAATCCTGCTGAAGCACTGGGAGATTCAGGCTTGGATCTGATGGTGTGCCCAGATTCCAGTACTGCAGACCCCCGTGGAAGGGGAGGTTTTACCATCACTGGTTCATGTTCTCACTTCCCACAGCAGAAGGAGCACATTCCTCATTAACTTCTTCAGTGTGACATCACAAAAAACTCTAACCTAATAAATCACTCCAGTGACAAGCCACCTTGAGAAGACTAATTCCTGAAATCAATTATAACACTGCGAAGAGAAAAGGAAAGATGATGTAGGGAACTTGAAACTTTCTTAGAAGAGGATGTCTCTCCTAAACCAAAGAATGGAGGCAGATAAGAGCACTTCCAAGGACTCCCAGGCTGGCCACATCAGCAAGAAAAATGAGTATTTGCTAGTTTTACTATCACTACTGCAGTGTAACTACCCAGGGCTCACCTGATTTAAAAACAACAGGCGATACTGGGTTTTTGGCTAAAGCCCCAACAAATGTCAGTGGTGCAGTATGAGGCCCCCAGCCCCAAAGGAAAGGGAGATTTTGTCATTATTATGTATTTACAAGCTCTTCTGAGAAACCCTGCTGCCTGCAGAGAGTGCCAAAATAGCTGTGCTAGTTCTGCTGGCCCAACGCTCTTTTCTGCACTGACTGCTTTGGCCCAGGAAATATCTCCACCGCCAGCACTGGACTGCTGCAGGAGAGAGATAAACTGGTAAGTGATATTTTGATTTGGGATTAAATCATTAGTATTATCTGGCCTAGTTTCCTGATCCACTAAGTGAAGACGTGTGGTTGTAGATGAGAAAATAATCCAGCTGTAGAGCTGCTGCAGAGAGAAAACATGGGGAATAGTTTCATAACCATGTTAGGTGAAGCCTGCAAGTCCTGTTTTCAGGAGATTGGAAATTCTGAAGTCTGACTTCATTGTCTTTAAGCTAGAAGTCAAAAGTTTAAATTCCTCTAGCAAAAAAAAAAAAAAAAAAAAAAAAAAAAAAAAAAAAAAAAAAAAAAAAAAAAAATATTCCTTTTTCAGATCACTTGAAACATTTCATTTCAGCAAATGTAAATGTTTCCTTTTGATTTGCCCTCGGAAAAAATTAATATATATTACAAAGGCAAATATTCAAAGCAAGATGTATTTTTTTTTAATAAAAAAGCTGAGATAGTGCATCAGCAGACCTGTCCTGGGGGAGGCAGGAAATCCCCAAAGTAACTTCTGGCTGAAACAACCTCCCATACGAAATCATTCCAGTTCTGAGAGAAGCACACATTGCCACTGAGCATGACTCACTTTGCCAGAGTCCCACTTAGACAGGCTCATGGCCCAAAAAAAGCCCACAGGACAAGCCCTGAAACGATCTGTCCTTCCACCAATTAGGCTCCAAACACTCTCTAGGGTGTAATGAAGAACAGGAGAGATGTTCCCAGCTGGGAGTGAGAACAAGGGATAACTGCTAAAACAGGGGCATTACTGCAAAGGGAATATTTAGTGTATTACTTAATTAAAAGGGTATTTTCTGCTCTTTCTTGCTGGTTTGCAGGGCTCAAAATGTCTCGCAAAAAGTGGAGTGCATGGAAACTGAAACAAACAGGTTGAACATTTTCATCATGTTCACAGTGAACTCTAATTAAGATCTTTTCTCAAAATGTGCAGAATCTAAAAAGAAAGTGTGCACTATCTTGGGAAACTAAAAATATGCTTCCCCAGGCAATAGTGAGGTTGTCCTGTCAGAAAGCTCCCTCCTGCCTTGAAATCTTGACAGGAGAATATAATGATAACGAGATATTAGCAGTTGCACAAAACTAGCAGAGAGGACTGAAATAAAACATATCATGAGAGAGTGAACTGCTTTTTCTCATTATCATTTTGATTAGAAATGCATAAAAAGCCAAGAAATGTTTTCCTCATTACCTTTCCACAAGAAAGGTCATGAAAGGGCTTCCTGATGTCTTTAAGACAAGGGATGACAGCACTGTGTGATAAATACTTATTTTCAAGCTATTTGCCTGAAACTTTCAAGTCTTTAGGAAGTTTGGCTTGTTCGCTCCGAGTGAATTCCAAGCCACTTGTTAAAGATAATACACAACAATTTTACACAGCAAGCTTTCAAGTTCTTAAGGAGACAGACAAAATAGCTGTCAGGGCAGCTAAGGAAAGTTGCTAATGTGATGATGCCTTTTTGGCCCTAGTAACTTGGAGAGTAATTTGTTCTCACTGAATCACCTCCATTTTACTAAAAGAACAACAGCTCCAAAAGGAAGGCTCAGACTTTTCAGACACTCCTTATAAAGCAGCAATTCCAGCACCTGGATCATTTGCCTTCCTCAGTACCTGCTGTAATTCTCCAACAGCCTTCTTTGGATGTAAGACCAGTGCCATAGATTTGTGTTATTAATTATAGCTCTAAATGGCCCAGCTGAACTACCTTGCCTTTGAAAAAGTGTTGCACAGAGTGTGTCATGGAGGATCTCTCAAAGGGAAATGGATAACATTTCCTGCACTCCTGGCTTTATCTACTAAAGCCAAACCACCTCTGATCTTTACCTGAAATAGAGATCCCCATTTTCCAGGTTAAACCATTTCAGATGTAGAGAACCCCATTTCCCAAGCTAAACCCTTTCTGATCTAGAGATCCTCATTTCCCAAGTTAAACCAGTTCTGATACAGAGATCCCCATTTCCCAAGTTAAACCATTTCTGATACAGAGATCCCCATTTCCCAAGTTAAACCATTTCAGATGTAGAGATCCCCATTTCCCAAGTTAAACCAGTTCTGATACAGAGATCCCCATTTCCCAAGTTAAACCATTTCTGATACAGAGAACCCCATTTCCCAAGTTTCCAGTCTTTCCAGAAGCCCTGTGGTTTACTGACTCCTATTTTTTTTTTTATTTACTTGACCACATACATTGTAATACAGTAACTTTGGACACCAGGCCAGGACAGGAGTGGGGAGCTATAATTCTGAGAGCAGAATTTGTTGCTGCCTGCAGCAACATCTGGGACCCAGAAGACCCAGGTGTAATTTTCTTGCCATGCCACAACATTTTCATCTCCCTTAGGCAGGTTATCCCTCTCCTGGCCTCCACGCGTTCATCAGACACAGCAGCAACTCTGTGACTCCTGAGGGTGCTGCACTGCTACAGACTGGGGGATCCTCTGTCAGCCAAGGCCAGCAGATAGAAAAATATCAGCTGCTGCATCAGACAGGCAGGGGAAGTCTTTAAGGCTCCCTTTGTCACAGGCTTCTGGGGCCAGGAGAATAAAGAACATTATCTTATCCTCAACTCACAAGGTGCTCCTTTGTCACTGTGAGATTTTCCTGGTTTGCTGAGCGTTCATACTAAAATAGAAATGTGCACCTTCTCACTCTTGTTCATGTTAACAGATCGTGTTTTGTAAATATTGCCACTGTTTGGAATTCCTTCTCCAAGAGAAGGGCAAGTGGAATGACAGCCTCCTTGACCAATGTGGTGAGAGGTGGGAATGCCCCCTTTCCAATCCATGGGCATAGCTAGAAGTATATAATAGGAAGTAATAAACAAAGCAGGAAATTTGTCCCCTGCTGCTCTGAGATCACCAAGCTGTGACTCCGTGTGTCTTTCTGGCGAGGCTCACAACAACACTCCTTGACATCCTGGCAGGGAAAGGCTGCTCTGGAGGCTGCTGTGGAGCTGGAAGAAGAAGGATGCAATGGTGGGGGACTATGAGACACTCCCTGCTCTGTGAAGCACGTGGAGATGTGTGCAGCAGCACCCGTGATCGCTCCTGCTCCCATTCCTCCTCCTCTGGGGAGGATCTCTCATCTCCCTGCCGAGGGACGGGGCTCCTCCTCCAGACCTTGGGCCTCCCTCCAGTGCAGAATTATTCAGTGCTCTGATTAACTTTGGGATTTTGCTCATTGGCTGATGCGCACCCTCGCCCCAGGAGGAGCTTGCTGTCTTCAGCTCCCTAAGAGTCTGCTTTATTCATACCCACATTGTCCTGGGGAAGGCAAATGTGGTTGCTTTTAATAAGTCAGAGTCCAGGACATCCCTCTGGCCACCCTGGAGGGTTTGGAGACCGGACAGGGGGGTCTGGGATCTGTACAAGGGGCTCAGCCAGCCTCACACAGAGCCCAGGAGGACACTGCCTCTGACCCCTGTCCATGGGAGGGAATGCCCACATTGTATGAAGAATCACAAGCTGAGAGAATTCAAAATAAGTAGTATTTAGTTTATCACAGAGTGTAAATGTAGAATCTGGGATTTTTAGTATATGGGGTTGAAGAGACAAGATGGAGGAATTAGGGAGTGGCCCCTGTCCTCCTTGTTCTTGTTCTCATCCCCCATCTTTTCCTGAGTTGGATTTTAAGAGTTGGTTTAGAGTAGAAATGACATGTTAACATGGGTAGTAGGTGTTGGCAAAATTTTGTAAATAAAAAGTTCATTGTGGGTGGTGGTTGGGTCAGGGGTGCTGTACATGAGGTCTGGGACCCTCTGACCTGCCCAGTCCACCGCATGTCCTGCTCTGCTGGGGACGCCTGGCAGAGCTGAGACAGAACTGAGAGATAATGAAGAATAAACAACCTTGGAAACAGGGACTGGGGACTCAGCTTGTCTGCTCTGGCTCCGGTGTGAGACCCTTTGGGCAAGGGAAGCTTGAAAACCTGATTACCTCAGGGAACAACAACCCCGAGGAGAATCCCAGGGAACAGCAGCCCTGAGATTAATATAGCATTAATGTGTTGAAGTTTTGATTAAAGCTGGCTACCATTGTGGGAAAATCACTGAGGTTGTTTTCTCGTGCTTTTTTAATAGGTTGGGTACTCATCTGTGTGCGCAGCCTATGAAGAATGAAACAGCAAGATATTTGCAAAAATAAATACGTATTTCCTCTTGGTAAAGGTTTTATAAAATCTTAAAAATCAAAGGAGAAAAAGCAGTCACTACCTTTAAAAAAAAAATGTTGCCACAAAGTAGCAGACACAGCTCTTTCCCAATACCAAAAATGAGAAATAATGCACTTCTTGCACTTTCAGTTAACAAGCAATGTCCCCTTTAGCTTCCTCCACCAAACAATACTCAGTGTGGCACAGTCTTTCTCAAAAGCTGATTTCCACCTCAAAGCAGGCTGCAATCCACTATGTGCATAAACATTTCGTTTCTGAAGACTTTTGTACAAGATGTGCAGAAATGCAGGAGTATTTACTGGAGCAAGAGGTAATGGAATAAAAGTACACAAGAAAATATTCTGTTTATAAAGTTTGGTTTAAATTAGAGCATTCCCAACTCTTTTCTACATTTAACAGGGTTTTTTCCTTGAAGCTTTTGAGCTCTTTTATTTAAAAATAACAATAAAAAAACCAATGATGACTCTCATATTCCCATTTCAATGATTCAGTCCAAAAAATACAGAAACTTCCCTTGGGAATTTCAAAACTTTTTCTTCTTAAATTGAAGACGGAATTCTGTAGCTATCCTAGGGGCTAGAGTTTGAAATTAATGCTTTTGTCTATTTTTCTCTAGTTCTCACAGAAGAAATGAACCAACACCCCTAACATGTAAATCTAAATCTAAAATTAATGTAAATCTAAAATGTTTTTATTAGTATTATTTTCATGCCTGAAAAAGAATAAAGAAACAGAAAGTCCTGTATTGGTGTAACCTTCAAATAAAAACCGCTAAACTTGCCATCAGTGAGCTCAAGCAGAATTTGGAAATACAGGAATTGCAGACAGGTAGCAAAAGAGCATTTGCCTAACAAACAGAAATTGCTCATACAACACCTGTGTTATAAATAACATTATTGACTTGCCAGCCTGTAATTTAATCCTATTGTTGTGATTGTTTTAACTCTGCTGCTGTATACATGAAATCCTTGGCTGCTTTTTCAGAAAACCAAGAATAAGCACGAACAGAAAACTGGAAAAACTCCTCAAAACTAGAGGAAAGAAAAGCTATACAAACTTGAAAAAGGGGTAAGGGTGGCTTTTTCTCCTGGGAAGGGAAAAGCCTCTAGAGTGAAGGCTGGCAAGCATATGAACATATTCAGGCAAAGGAAGGCAAGGCAGTAAGTGCTGGAGGTTCCAGAAAAATTCCTTGATCCATGAGAGGCCCCTCTTCAGAAGGGCTCTCCTGCACCCTCCCACCCAGCACGGATCCACACCAGTGCAAAAAGCTTCACCAGCCCTGCCTGCAAGCAATGCTCACCCTGCTTCCAAATCAGGGATGTGGTGCCACAGACATTGAAATTACTGGTCCAAGGATGAAAATAATAACAATAAAAAAAGGACTAATTGTGTTCTACACAAAGAAACCATTTCAGATGGCAGTTGCAGAAGCACACGAGGCAGCAAACTCTAACTTCTGGCTGATCTGCATCACTCCTTCCCAGTTTCACTGCTCAGCAGCTCCCTTCAACTTGCTGGTGACAAATAACACTTTTCATACATGAGATTAAACACTGGGAACAATCCACGGCTCTTGGAACGGGCTGGTTTCTGCTCAAACTGTTCTGACCCTTCCAAACAAAAACTGCCCACCTCTCCTTCCCACCTGCTCAGCTCAACACTCTGTGTTTAACCTCTGTCCCTGCTGGGGTGGGTTCTGCTCCAAGCCCAATATTTTGGGTTGTGCAACTGAATTTGGGGAGTCAGAGACTCCATCCACCAGGAATACAGAGACCTACAGTGTCTGTGGAAATCCCACAGCGCAGGATGTTTCACAAAGAGTGACCAAAGGATAGGCCTGAGGAGGTGACAGCTCAGTGTCAGCAAGGCACAGGGACACAGCACCCAGAGCTGTGGGAGCCACAATTCCCACACCATTACTTGGAAATGTTTGTCAGCTGGGATGTACTGTAAAGGGACAGTGTCAATTTAGAGGCTTGCTTCAGAGCCTCATGAGGAAATACCATGCTTCGTTCCTCTAAAGAAATGCAGCACTGATAAGTTCCCCACCAAAGTGAGCAAACAGTTGGCAAAAGCAGGAATTGCACAGATCCCATATTTTAGCTGCAAACATTTTCCTCTAATCGTTATACCCAGATGGTGCAGTTAGCATTGCACCATCAGCACCAAAATGGCCCATTTTTTGTTCTAGGAATAAGTGCAGTGGCAGCCTGATGCTCCCCTGTGCTCACACAGCCTCAAGTGCCACGTGGAATGCATCTGGATTTTCTGACAGACACTGCAGCCTTGTGAGGCTGGCCAGTCTTTCGTTTTGTGTTTCTTCACCTTCTGTATGACACAAATATTTACTCTGGAGAGGAAGCCACCGTGGGAAGAAACATTAGGTGGGTTTATGAGTGCTGCAGCCTGGATCTGCGGTGGCAGAGGTGCCACCACAATCCCTTTGGAGAAGCCTGGTGTCCAGCTCCAGGTGTGCCTCCCCACAGCTCCCAACACCTGCAGCTTCTCACACAGACCCAAGTGTGACCCTGGTTTGAGGAGCAGCAGGTCTGGCCAACCTCAATGGGAACGGCTGCTCTGTGAGGGATCAGGAGTGCAAGTCTGGGATCCACATCACCCTCCCTTCTCCAGGCCTGATTAAAGCATTTCTGTTCTCTGCAGGTGCCCGTGGGAAGGGCTGCTGTGCCTGCAGCGCTGCCTCCCACCAGCCAGCCTGGCAGGAGAGCAGGGAACATCACAGAGGTGCTCACACCAGAAGCCCCTGGCTCACCACAGAGGGCCAGCGCTTCAAAACATTATAACATCTTTTTAGCAAATCTACATTCTTCTACTTGAGATGGAACATTAGACTGTCCTGCCTCATATCCTTACAAGCAACCTATGGGAAGAGAGTGTTGGGAAGTCTTTGGTTGAGTAGCTGTGTACAGGGAACAGCTTCTGATGTCTTGAGGTCAAAATGGAGCCCTACTTTAATTCTCTACAACTGCTGCCTGAGGGACAGACAAGAACATATGCCATATGTTTTCAGGCAATGTGAAGGTGTAAAAACCCTTCAAATATACAGGGGAATAAAATTAGGATAGCAATGGTCCTGACATGTCTAAAAATAGACTGGAAAGAACAAAATTCAGAGGGACGAGTGCCAAGGACTATCCTTAAACAGAACTAATCCACTGTACAAACACGGAGTGAGAAGGAGGAGAAGGAGAGAGCTCTTGGGGAAGGCGTTTTGATCCTCATCCCTGTGATATCACCACGGGCTGTGACACCTTGTGAGGAGCAGAGGTGAACAGCCCTCTGCAGAGTGCAGAGAGGCACAGAGGCTGCCGGGGCTCAGATAATCCCCTCACACTGCTCAGCCACGGCACTTCAGCTTCAGCACCGCGCCCCAAAGCAAGAGGAACCCGCAGGGAAAACACCAAGAGGAAAAGCAGAGGTGAGCAGGGGCAGGTAGAAATAGGGCTGCTTGGTCAGAGGAGAGGAGGATGGAGGAGGAAGGTGATAAAAGTCATTCCTGCACAGAGAGAGGGAATAATTTCCTTCCCTGACCATGGTGAATGGACATGGAGCTGCAGCAGAAGGAGGAAGGTTTTGTCAGAGCTAAGGTTCCAAAAGAATTCTTATTTCTGTCATTGGGCCCAGATTTTTCAGGAGCAATAAATAGTACCAGAGGGGGGTAAGCTGACATACTGAGAAGGGGTCTTATTTCTAGTTGGGAAAATAGTTACTGCTCTTGAAAACACAAATTACTTTGAGGAATGTCAACTCTGACCTCCAAAAAATTAAAGTACCTTGTGAAAACAGCAGCCCAAAGTAGCTCATTGTGTTAAGCTATTTGAAGAGGCACATTTTCTGTTTTGTGACAGCAGAGGTTTGCTGAATGTTTCTGAAGAGAATAACTGCTATTTATAAGCTTAAACGAGACAGGAAATATCCTCCAACCTGCTATCCTGAATGATGAACAGCTGATATTCCAGGTCTAACAATTTGAAAATCACACTTTGGCAATTGTGTCTTTAAACAAGCAACCTCAGGATAAGTGGGGCCACAGCCAACAGTATCAAGCAATATCACAATACGATTGGGGGCGAGTAATTAAAGCAAATCATACAGAATTTTTTACCCACAAGTATTTGCTTCTCAACAGTTTGCAATGAACCCTTTTAGGGGATCAAGGCTGTATCCTCAAAAACTGTGGGCTCAGCTCCAAGAACTCCTCTCCTTGTAGCAGGGTTTTATCTTTCCTGCAAACTGAATTACATTTAGGACTAAAATATTCCACTTGTGGAGCTCTTGCAAACCCATTTTGCATCAAGGCAAGCTATCATAGAGGCAAAAGGAACCTGAACATAAGATGTCTGATTAATCGGATCTATGCAAAGCAGCAGAAGCTTTAAAAGAGAAAAGCTTCCTGTAAACAGTGAGTAGGACTCTTAGAATATTCTCATTCCTGGACATTCATTATTTCCCGCTAATTAAATGCTGTCCCTTCTTTTCACCCTAACTGTATTATAACTTGTGACATAAAAAGACATAAAAAGGACAAATGCTGCACTCCCTGCCACAGCTGAGGAGTCGGAAAGTTGGAGGAAGTTTGTTTTGCTGACATTTTGAGAAATTCAGACCACGTTTGAGGGTAGGCATCAAATGTGCAGGGAACTGATAGGCACCACTACCTCCTCCCTTCCTAGGGAGGCCGTGCCTTCCGTCCCTTCTCCTGCAGAGCTGCTCCTCTGGCCTGCCTCATTTCCTCCCTTCCTGCTGAACAAGATAAGCCCAGGGAGCAACAACATCCATGAACAGGGTTAGCAAGGCCAGGCTTAACTCTTCGGTGTAAAAGGCCCCCAAACTCCCATGAATGGTTCAAAAATTTGAAGGGTTTGGCTTTGTTCTTTTTTTTTTGTCTTTTCATTGAAGATAGATTCTGTTTATTGCCTAGTTTTCGAGCCTTTGAGATATCTGTTGTTCTGTTTCTTCTGTACCAAAAAGACTTCTCTTTCTTTTAATCCAAAAGCTGAGCATCATCACTTGAGCTGTTCAGCTGCTGCCTGGGCTTCACTGAGCAGCCTCCCATTTTAAACTTGTGTAAAATCACAGAGTCTGGGCAAAAAGGAAGGGGGAAGTGCTGCCACAAGCATTTTGAGACCCCACTCCACAGTCCTCCTACAGCAAACCTGGACTTGAATATATATCACGGTGTTTTAAACTGCTTTATTTGTTTATTTGGGTTTATTTAAATCCTTCCCATGCTGTTTGCCTGTGACCTCCAAGTTACCATATGAAATTAGCAAAGTGCATTCACTGACATCAATGATCTGTGACCCAAAATTATACATCAGGTTTACTTCTTGGTTTAACACAAACACCTAATTATATTTAGAGAAAGTTTACCATTAGAACAGCAGCCTGGGCAAAGCTTGGCTTTTAATACGATGCCACAGTGCCCACTGTGCATTCTGCACCTATTAATGATTACTTCACAGAGCACTATATCTACAGTAGGATCAGCAGCATTGTTTTGAATGGAAAGAACAGTTGATTTGGTCACTTAATGCTGTAAATTGCTGCATGAATTGGTCATTTCAAAGCAAGCATGTCTGGCCCATCAAGATCAGGCCTTCAGCTGTTTTGTTTCCTCCACGCTGTTCCTGCAGAGTGAAGTCAAGGAGCAGCTCTGGCCCTCTAAGGGGGATCTCTAAGGTGGCTTTGCCCTGAGCGTGACAGGGACAGCCTGGGTCACTCATTCTGACTGCCCAGTGTGGGGCAACACCCTCAGTCATCTCCATTCCTGCCCTTTCCTTCCCATTACAGCAGAGCAGAGGTCGGGGAAACACAAAATTATTCCCTAAGGACCTGGGAGATTTCCTTTTGTGACTCCTGCTAGCGGTGAAGGGATGGCAGGATTAATGTAATTTTTTTTCTGGGCAAAAATAAACTATGATCCTGTATTATTTCATCCTTTAGCTCCTATGAATTACATGAGTTCATTTCAATACATGGGGCTTAAGGATCTTTTTCTTCTAATAATAATAAAAAAAAGGATGCTAAGCTCCATTTCCATAAGCATTATAATCATAAGCACAGCAATGACAGACACAAGCAAATCCAGCTAGGAATTATTTGAGCCAGCAGAGAACTGTGGCTATTCTCAATTGCATTCCCAATGACTTGAGGAGCTTTGAGTTCACCCTGCCTTATCTCTGCAGACTGGTCAGTAAAAACAGGACAGCTTCACCTCTCCACTGGAAGAATGTATAATGGGGAGGGGGAAAAAGTAATGAAAGAAATGATCACTTTTTTCTATCATTTTGTTTTTTCCTGGTTTTAAAAACTGTTCTCCATTTGGCCATAGGAAAGACTCATGTAGGAGACTGGAAGGGTTTACCCAGGCTCTACCACTGGAATGAATGGAATGATGGAATTTTTCGATGGCATTTTTCCCACTCAGTTGTTGGCCTCTGGTGATGGCCAGAGTTTTCAAAACTGAAGTTGCTTCCATCCATCAGCAACCTCAGAAAAGAAGACCATAAATGCACCCAGGATGGAACTGGATCCTGCTGCCCATCCAAGAGGGCTGAGCTGGCAGAAATGGGGTTGGAAGGTGGCAGCTCTTGGGCCATCACACTGTGGGTGAGACTGCCCCAAGGGCCAGGCCTTTTTACTCCTGCCATTTGGTGCAGGGTGTGCTGCAAGGAGTTCTAAAGGCATCCAGCACTCATCCAGCACTTTTATCTGTATTTATAATGATAAAAGAACAAAATCCAAGTGCCACTGCACTTGATCAAACTGAATTGATCTGGGAAGGCATAGCCGCACCTGAAACACATTCACAGCACACACAGGACATTTTAAATTCCTGCACTTGGCATGGAAAGTTAACCGAAACCAAGAGTGGTACATGATTTGAGAATTTCAGATTCCACATTCAACCAAAGCAGGCTGTTCCTTTTTCAGGACATGTCTGTCTTTCTGCTGTCAGAAAATGACAAAAAACTAAACAACGTGCCTGGGAATATAAACTTTGCCCAAAGGCCCGTGTATTGGAATGACTACTTCAGAAATCTCCACTATGCACTGTGCAGCCCAAATGTCAACCCTAAACACCTCACAGGATTTTAAAGGAAAAAAAAAAGTGGAAGAGACATGAACCTGCAACTCTGCTTACAGGTTTTGCCCAACGTGAACTCCACAGAAGACTCCAAATGCTTTACTTCTGGTTGGTTTTAAACCAAGGCAGAGGTTCACCAAGGCATCAGTTTTCCTCTTGAAATGTTTCCCTGCTCTCTAGGTGCAGATTTTAATGCAGATTTTTACCCCTGCCCTCATGCCTAAGGGGTTTCTTTGTCCTGAACAAAACCACTTGGGACTTTACAATGTTCTCAAGGGATTTACTCACCTCCAATTGATTTGGAAAGTCTGGCATTTAGAAATATCTGCAAACTTCATCCACCTACTCCAGACTTGGAGAAGATTCTTCCCCTTAGCCCCATGTTCTGTGTCTAATCAAAAGCACTAGACAGAAGAAATTAGAACGTTTTTTTCCCTAGGCATTTTTTCCCAATGCTCCTTTTGTTGTTCAGCTCCTTAGTTGTCCTCACTTTCAATGTCTTGTGAAGCTTTGACTGGCACAGAAATTACGATAAGCACATTTTAAAGTGGTTCTACCAATTAAACATGAAACCAACAGTTTTGGAACACTAAAAATAATATTGCTTGTATCATTCCAGAGCAACAATACCACAACACCTTCCTTTGTTAACAAATTTCAGCTGCAACAGATGTGGTGATCTCTTACTCTCACAGACCAAAAACCTCCAGCCAAAAGCCATTCCCCGTCAGCACTGCTGTGTTTGCCTTTTGCTTATCGAGTGCCCTGATCAGGCTCCTTAGGATTTGCTTTGAGGTTTTGTTAAGCTAGGAGCAGATTTTGAGCATTTGCTAGAACACACGATAGATTTGGGAGAGCCTGGAAGTGCCCCCTGGATCTCCCAGTGCTTGGGAGGGTTTTATCTGTCCTTGGGAGGTGATGACTTTGCTCCTGTGTGCAGCCAAATCAACGCAGCATATTTACTTTTTTACACACACATGCAGTGGCTGCTTGGCCCTAATAATTAGCAGTGTTTTGCACCACCACAGTTTCACAGCTCCCCACAGCTCTGTGTGTACACAGAAAGCAAAGCTACTCAGTGCTCTGCCTGCCTGAAGACACATCTTGACCCTAAAAGGCTTTAATCACATCCTCTGGGTAAACCTATCTCTTACACTCTGTGCTGCAGGTGCTTGCTGAAGCCTCACCTCCTGCTGAAACCCCTTTTTTAAACATGTTTTCTGCCTCTGTGTCTCCTGCAGGAACCTTCCTTCTAGGGGTTAAAGGCTCCAGCACATTGCCCACACCCCCTGCCACTGAGAGGGAACAGAAATGAGTAACTCTCGTACACTGAGTGTGCTGCTCACTCCTTCCACCTCATCAGAAAATCAGAGGGAAAAAGAAAAGCCTCATCCTCCCCCATAATCATTTCAGATGAGTTCTTATTTCAATTACAGCACTGTTTTGTTCCAGCTCCTGCTAATACCCTGCAGTTTGTTCACCTGTAGAAGCAATTGTCCCTCACAGCTCTTCTCCCTCATCCCCCTTCCCCTGGGCTATCTGGGCTTGCTAGGATAGAAAGTATTAATATAGATTTCCCACCAAATTTCGGCAAGAATATTCAGATGCTTTAGCAGCTGCCTTGGCTTCTTAAGAACTCGGTAATCCTTTAATCTCCAGACACTTTTTTTTCCCCCCATAAAAGATTCACGAGCAAAACAAATGCAATATGGATCAAAAATTCAATCAGAATGCTTAAAATGCAATTACATTCATCAGGGTGTTCTGTTAGGTCAGGTATTAAATCTGGGGTTTATTCAATATCCTCCTTTTATTATAAAGCAGTATTTTTCCACTCTGTGAATCATCTGATCCCCGGGCTAAAGTCCTCTTTGCCCAAAAGATACACAAAACATGGTGGGAGACAGAAATTAGAAAATTTCTGCTTAGAAATTCCTGCACAAGACCGCTCCTGTGGAGACACAAGGAAGGACAAATAAGGCAGGGAGCAGAGAGATTTCTGCTGGAGCAGGGATGCTAATTTCAGAACCGAAGATTCCGCAGTTACGGCTTTAATAAGTAGTTGTCAAATGAGTTCCTTCTTGAATTCCATTTCCAAAGCAAATCCACGTGTCTGCCTGCACCTCCCTGGGAGCGTTTCCCCCATCTCAAAGTTTTCAAGGAGCTCTGAAATTTAATCACCTTGCGTTGCACCAGAGCTCTCTGGAGATTTTCAAACCCAATGGATGCTCCTTGGGGGGATGCAGTTTGATCCAGAACCTCTTGAGAAAATGCATCTTTTGGGGGGGATAAGGGCAGTCACACACCTCCTTAGCTCCCCCCACTCCTTCTGTTTTCAGGACTGGCTTGGACAGCACCAAGCAGGGCATGAGTGGAATTCCCGCTACAAGCACATGAAGAAGGCTGTGCTGATTTGGGTTGTCCCAATCCAGCAGTGTCTGGAGCACTGGAGTTGGCATTGTGGAAGGGATCTGCGTGAAGCTGCTTCCATTCCAGCAGGGATCCCCTCTCCAGGGAGGGTATCAGCATCCTGAAGAGCCCTTGGTGTCCTTCAAGGGTCTTCAAAACCTGCAGAGTCACATTTTCAGCTCCTCAGAGGCCCATGTGTGCACCTTCCTCCAGCTGAGACAAGTGTATTTCTCTTTCTGGGATGTCTACTGCAACACAGAACTGGGAATATTGGAAGAGAGATCACTGAAGATTTGAGAATTTTCCCAAAAATATATATAATTGGAGTTAAAGCCCACCAGAAGAAGATCAATTTTGAAAAAATTCTTCTTGAAATAATGATACTAAGTGCTTTGTTAACTTGAATTGAAAGTATTGGCATTTCCATTCCATCTGCTAGAACAACTTATTTGAAAATAAAGGTAATTTGGGGTGATGCTCAGTTCTTTAATTTAAAGTATTTGTTGACAATGACTCAATCCCTCAATTAAACGAAAGAAATCCATCAGCATCAGCCCAAATTGACATAAAATCTGGATTTGGTGGCACTGACAATTTTTGGGGGGTGCAGGGGTCACTTTGGCAACTCTGTTCCCAGCCAGGTTTCTCTCCTGGATGCAGAGAGGGACACCCAGGAGCCAGCCCAGCCCAGGGCTGCCCTGAAGCCCTGTGAGATCTGGGCTTTCTTGTCAGCTCTTCTGACAAGAAGGACGAGAGCATTCTGCACTGGGGAATTGTGCCTATCATTTCCAAATGAGCAATAAACTATAAAAAGGTGTCAACCCAGCCAGATGGAATAACTGCTACATTGCTTCCAGTTAAAGAAACTATTGCTGTTCTGTAATTCTCTTCTGTTTTTCTTTTCCTTTGGTTTGTTCCAGGAGATGCAAAGACACGGAATCAGGAGGAAAACTTAGGTCTCCAAGAAAATAGCGCCACAATGAGCATAATAAAACCACTTTTCTCATTTCATAGCTGAAATCATACATGGAGAAGATGGAGGATGTTTGCTCTCCAACACAGAGGTATTGCTGATCAGCAGCAGTGCAGCCAAATGCAGGAAAAATTTGTATTAAAAATATATATATATTTATTCCTGCGTGTTTGTAAATGTAAAACATAACATGTATAAAATGTGCTAAATATAGAAAGAGTTCTTTGATGAACTGGTTTCATGTAGCTAAAACCAATAGCTCAGAGCCTGACTTCCTGCCCCATGATGAAAATCTTAGCCTTCCTGCCCCATGATGAAAATTTTCACAATTTTTTGTGAATTACTGTCACACGTGGAAAAGGCTAATCCTGGTTTATAGGCACAAGAAAGTATTCCTTACTTCTAAAAATTCCCTAGCAAAAATAGCAGTGTGGGGGTTTTTTATTAAAAAATCTCCTGAATTTAACTGAAGAAAGTTACAGAATTTCGAAAACCATATGTAAAGTAGTCTGTCAGAAACAGGAAAATCTCATTAAGGCTCTTCGATTAGGTTGGTGGATCACTTGTACAGCACAAGCAATTTCAGATCTTTATTAAATTTTTCAGGGAGATAAGGGTTAGCTTAATTCCCTGCCAGCCAAAGTCACCGAGTGAGAAGCAGGAGAGCAGCAGTGAAGTCAGGTGAGTTGTTCTGGCCACAAATCCAAGTGGGAAAAGTGATTTTTCCATGTCCTCAGAAGCTGGTGTCCAACAGCCCCATCTCCCTGGCAGAGATGTTTACACCACTCTCAGGTGTGCTAGACAAAAGGGGTCATGGAAAATGGCCTCAGTGTTAATAAGTCGTACTCATTAAGTTCAGCAAGCAGATGAAGAATGAAATCAGATGCTCCCAGGAAACACAACTTGCTTGGATTTCACCTTCCGTGGCATCCAATTTACAAAAGCTTCCTTTATGCTATGCTTCATTTTCACATTCCTTGCTTTCTCCTGCCTGAATCCTTCCCTTCATTTCCGCCAGGGTCGTTGCTGAACTCCAATTAAATCATAACGACGAGTGGGAACAAAGAGAAGAGCAACACAACCAGAGCAGCCCGAGCAGGTGACAACTGCACACTGCCACTCTCACAGAAGGGCGTTTAAAAGCACCATGTCAAACAAATGAACTAATTACAACATGTCTTCAGTGAACCCTGGAGGAGATTTCCTGGCAGAAAAACTCTGTGTCTAACACAAAGCTAAAGGCAGGAAGAATAGCTTGTACCCACAGCTGCTCCTGCAGCTTTATCTGGGAAACAACCCGGTTTCAAAGGGGCACTCTGAGAGCCTAAACTCAAATGCAAAAGCTGAAGTCACAAAGCATGGGCAGCAAAGGAGCACAGAAATGGCCAATACAGCTCAGGCTAGGTTTCCTCCTATGTCCTTCCTTCTGTTGTTACAGTGCTGGAAAGCAGTGCCTGATTTTGAAGGAAATGGATTCCTGCCAGTGGGGAGCTGCAGCAGGTTCATGCTCAGAGGAGCACCATAGAGTGAAAGCACCAACACTACCCATGCCTGCTACACTCCTGACAGCAGCAGGGACTTCCACAGAGCAGCCAGCAGCCTACAAATGTGTTTATTATTCCTCCTTTCATGCCTGTGCTGGGAGTCTTTCTCATCTGTGTGGATGAGGGGAGTTACAGTGAGCTTTAGTCTGTCTGCTCACAAGTGCCATCACTAAACTGACCAACCCACTGGAAATCTCCCTCAGCACCTTTTTCACTCTTTTCTTGGGTCTGCTCAGTTTATAGTCCAAAACAGAATAAAATACAAACCTTAAGTTTCATCTGTGTGATGAGGACCTGTGACGAGGGGAGTTACAGTGAGCTTTAGTCTGTCTGCTCACATGTGCCATCACCAAATTGACCAACCAACCCAATACTCACTGGATATCTCCCTCAGCACCTTTTGCACCCTTTTCTTGGGCCTGCTCAGTTTATAGTTCAAAAGGGAATAAAATACAAACCTTAAGTCTGTGCCAAGATTTGTATTGGGTGCCTGGGACACCACACCATTCCAGGGATGAGTGAGCATTTTGGGATGGCACAACTGTTACACAGCACCATGAACAGCTTGCTGCAGGAGGGGCAGTACTTTCTAAACTATTTCAATGGTTCTTCCTAGTACACATCTCTATACTTCTTAAAATAGCTTGAGGAAAAAAAAAATAGCAGATGTCTTCAGTGAATTGTTGATCCTTTGATAACAAAGCAAGCAATTTCTGCAACAGCCTGAGGGAAATTCACATTGGGTTTTAAGCAATAAAGCAAATTAGCACCATAGCTTGAAAGGTTAACAGACAGAATAATCCCATGTAATAGTAGGGGAGGAAGACGAAATGATTAAAAAAATCAATTTGTTGCTATCTTGTGATGTTGTTTATTATCAATGATAGCATAAAATCACCTCCCCCGTATTCCATAAAGAATTTATGCAGACTGCCCCTGCCCTGGGCAAGTGGGACAGAGGATGGACAAGGCAGGTGAAATAAAAGCATGGAGACCCAAAGGGGAGTGGGCAGAGTGGCTGTGAGGACAGCACAGCCAGAGCCACAGCCTTTGAATGTACTCATGAAGCCTCCCAAAGACCCCAGAAAAACACAGCTGACCCCTCCCCAAATGCCCATCTCAGCACCTGCAGAGAGCAGAGATGTGCAGACCAAAGGCTTTTGCTCTGTCATACTGCTGCCTTGGGAAGGCTGACCTGGAGCAGAGACTGGACAGAGCTGGAGAATAAAGCAGGGATTTATTGAAAGGCCTAAAGGGTACACCCTGGGCAGGACAAGAGCCTGGCCAGAGCTGCACCAGGGTGGAACCAAAGTGGTCACAGAATGGACAAATGGGCACAAGGTCTCACACATTGATAAGATAATGGAGTTTAATTGTCCAATTACAGCTTCAGATTATGAAGTCCCATCCTTCTTTTCTTTCTTCAGTCTGTTGTTTGAGCTTTTGGGCCTGAAAGCTTATAAGAGTTGTCCTTGGTCTCCAACAAAAGGATTTGTTTTGTCTCCCTACTCTGTGAAGAGAGCTGACAAATACTTAATGTGAGGCTCAGAGCTGCACCCCTAGGCAGCACAGAGTCTGAAATACATGGAAGCTGAAACTTAGGAAACAACACAACACCAGAAAGGATTCCTTGGTCCCCAAGGACAGAAAACTCCCCTTCTCCTGAGGGCTGGTGGCCAAGGAGAAGGGACCAGTGGATGCTGTGAGCTGGCAAGCTGTCACACACACACAGGCCTGCCAAGTGGGCCAGTTTGCTGTGCTTGGTGGCTGAGCTGGCTCACCTTGAGCTGGTTATGTACCTTCCTAAATAGGTACCAGTCTCGCAGAGATGAGCAAGTTTTTCCCATGCTCCCAGTTCCCCAGGAGCCGTGGATGTGCTTCAGCCCTGGGCTGATGCATTCTGACACAGACTGAGGCAGAGGCGGCTCAGACTCAGCTGTGGGCACAGCACAGCAGCTCCTCCAGCCTGTCCAGGGCTGCACACACAGCTCCAGCCACCCTGCACTCCAGCAAGCTCCTCCAGCCTGCCCAGGGCTGCACACACAGCTCCAGCCACCCTGCACTCCAGCAAGCTCCTCCAGCCTGCCCAGGGCTGCACACACAGCTCCAGCCACCCTGCACTCCAGCAAGCTCCTCCAGCCAAGAGCTGCACACACAGCTCCAGCCACCCTGCACTCCAGCAAGCTCCTCCAGCCAAGAGCTGCACACACAGCTCCAGCCACCCTGCACTCCAGCAAGCTCCTCCAGCCTGCCCAGGGCTGCACACACAGCTCCAGCCACCCTGCACTCCAGCAAGCTCCTCCAGCCAAGAGCTGCACACACAGCTCCAGCCACCCTGCACTCCAGCAAGCTCCTCCAGCCTGCCCAGGGCTGCACACACAGCTCCAGCCACCCTGCACTCCAGCAAGCTCCTCCAGCCTGCCCAGGGCTGCACACACAGCTCCAGCCACCCTGCACTCAGCAGGGTGAGCACATCTCCCCCACAGGAGTCTGAGTAATCCTCTAGCTCCTTCGCTGGAACAGCGGGCACAAAGTGAGACAGAGCCTCTGAAAACCACCTAACACCCCATCATTACTCAAACACAGCTTCGGAGACATCACCTCCCACCTCCTGTCACCACAGCCTCTCAGAAGAGCAGGTATAGGCACCAAAAACAGCAGGAAATCTCCATTTTCCCCAGAGCCCATCAAACACACTCTAAGCAGACCCCTTCCATCCTCCCACCACAGCTCACAGGGGTTGTCTGACTGCCAACACAACATGGATTCACATCACTTTTCTCTCCAGGCTCCTGAGTCTTCCTCCCCAACACACCCTTGAAAGGACAATGGGCACAGCCACCACAAACACTTCTCCTCCACCGCTTCCCACAAGGTTTGGCCAAGCCACCTTTCCTTGGGAGCTTTGGGCAACACCAGGATGAAGACAGAACAGAGGCTGTCCTGTCTCACTGCTGTGACTGTGGGGGACCCTCACCCAGCACCCTGCAGTGCTGGCACTTCCCAGCAGCTCCCTGTGCCCTGACCATTTTTCAGCTCACTGCACTTGGGGATGAAGGGGCCACAGCTTCAGCTCCCCTGTGATTCCAACATACCAGCTCAGCAGCTCCAGAAATTCCCACCAGTGCTGATTTATTTCAGTCCCTTGGTAAGGAGCTGCAGTTCAAACAATAGATAATATCTCAATCAGATACCTCTGTGACACAATGGCCCTTCAAGGCAACAGGCTGATCATCTTTGCCTTCAGTCAAACAACTGGTGGTCACAGAATTACTGGGTATTCACTGGTCTCCCTGCCAGGGTTTGAAAAGCTGTCTTGTCTGGAATGCTTAACAGTTTGGTGTTCCACATGGATGATTTTACCATATCTGAAACTGCTTGTTCCATCATCCCACAGAAGCTTGCAAGTCACAGTGTGAAAGGTATTCTTTTCCTTAATGGAAAAAATATGCTTGCCCTGAAGAATATGTTTGTGTAACACAGTCTCAAAACACAGGATTTTTTTCCTTTTTTTGGATTTACGTTTTAGAATGAACAGACTACAAGCTTTGCTTATATGATGGAAAGAGGAAAGAATTAAAAAAGGGAGGCAAAGAGTACACAAAACTCCACAGGTGGGAGAAAAGGTGTTTTGTTCAGCAAAACCAAGACAAGTGCAAATAATAGAAAAGTGATGAATGACACGTCATAATGCGACGTGGGCACAGGCTGTGGACAGTGGTAGCTTTAGAAATGGGAATGTGCCAAGAGTTTTGTCCAGTTCCACATGCAAGAATGAAGAGTTTGAAGACTCACAGGAGGTTGTAGGGGCTGGACCATCCTCTCTCAGGCCCCTGTTCTGCCTGTGATGTTCACAGCTGCACTGGACAGGCAGGTAGGGGTCCAAGAAAGAGAGAAAGCCTTGAACAAAACAGTGCGGGGATAGTTTTAACCCTGCTCCTTCCTCTCCCTGCTTTGGGCACCATGCTGAGCCACGTGGGCAGAAGGGACCAAAGTGAGCCCACGGCAGCTGACCCTCATCCAAAGGACTGTGCTGCCCTGCAATGGCTCTTATCCACACCAGGACCACCAGCCAGGCTGCTGAGAGCAGGGCCCCAGCCTCTGCTCTGTCCTGGTAGTCCTGGGGCCAGTTTGGGATCTCACCATTGGTTATTTCTTCACCTTAAGGCTGTTTATAATGAGACTTGTGTTCAGTACTCTCCCGTGGTGGGATCCTGCGTGAAGCATGTGGTTTTGTGCCTACCTGTTCCCCTAGCACATCTTCAAAGCCCTGCACTTCAAAAGGTGCAGGAAGGGCTGTTCTGGGCAGGGGAACTGGCTTTGTGCTCCACCACCCACATTCTCATTCCAGCTCCTGTGTGGAGTACAAAGGAACCGAGCAGCAGTTGGGTTCCTCTGGCCCTTTGAACTCAGTGCAGCTGAATGTCCTGCCTGCACTTCTGGTTTGGTAGGGAAAGACAAAGTTGTGATTTCTAGCATGGAAATGAAGTGAGGCCTTCCCAGGTGAGAAACTTTCAGATAAATCTGAACAAAGAGCCGCGCCAAGTGCTGGTCCAGTGCTTTTGTTTTAACACGGAATGAGCCCAGGTGTTAGGAACTAAAACACTATAGGAATATTACAACATTGCTAAGATATCCTTTTGCCATCTGTCAAGTTTGCAATATTTGCAAACTACTCCCAAGCGAATGGCTAAATCATCACATCCCTCTTCCTATGATATAATCAAATAGAATACATTGCTAATGCAGTGCATTTAACCTCTATCAGGAGTTTGTACATTTGTGCAGAACCATAAACCACTTGTTAGTGCATGCCAGAAGACTCCTGGCAGCCTTCCTAAGGACTTGTCAAAAAACAATTAGGGTCCCTATTACAGCTAATGCAGAGCCACAGGCCAACTGGTGCTGGACACCACAGCCCTGTCCCCAGCAGATAATGAGAATCCAGAGCTGGGGGATTTATTGCTGTGCAAAAAAAGCATTGTGGCTTTCTTTTCCCAGCATCTCTGTCACTGGATGAGTATCACAGTTTTTCCTCTTTCTTTCCCCAGCATCTCTGTCACTGGATGAGTATCACTGTTTTTTCCTCTTTCTTTTCCCAGCATCTCTGTCACTGGATGAGTATCACACTTTTTTCCTCATTACCCAAATCATCTCCTGCCATTGGGTGCTGGTTGCTTTAGAGTGACCAGGCAATGTTCTGATCCAGAGAGTCCCAGTGAGGCCTGAATCACAGAATCACAGGATGGGCTGGGTTGGAAAAGACCTTTGAGATCATCAGGTCCAACCTGTGACCCAACACCACCTTATCAACTAAACCATGGCACTGAGGAAACAAACAAATCTTTTTTAAACACCCCCAGGGACAGGGACTGCACCACCTCCCTGGCAGCCAGTTCCAATCCCAAACACCATTTCTGTGAAGAGCTTTTTCCATCATTACTCCATTAAATCTTGGGTGCAGGAATTAAGCAGGAGAAAACAGATGAGCTTGTAATTTTTTGTTTTCTCTCTTCTACATGAAACCAATGGAACCAGTTTATTTGTGTTTATTTGTGTCCTACTTTCAATTAAAAAAATATTATTCCAAAGCATTAAGAAAGCAAGCGTGGAATGGGCCACCCCAATTACTGCTACCTGTGGATTTTACACTGTTCTAGCCATCTTAAAAAACAGTTAGCTGACTCTTTATTCTGTAAGCTCTTCACATACCTGCAATTTTCTGCTTTTCTGCTCCCTTGCTGATACAATTTTATCTTACAAGTTTATTGACAATAAATACCACAAATTTTTATCTTCTCAGAAGAAAACTCTGGTGCTTTGGACCCTGCTAAAGCTGTGGCTCTTCAGAATGACATAAGCTTTGCATAATGAGATGCTATTGAATATTAACAACTGAATTTTAATAACAAAAAGAATGCAAAGCAATAGGAGCATTTTGCAGATTATGACCCCCTATGGATCACCACCAATTAGAAGGAGATTCGAGCAGCAGCTTGGACATAAGCAAAGCTTTGAAAATAAAAGGGTGAAGTTAAGAAGAGAGGAAAATTAAAGAATGCTTCAGTTTTGCTTTAAACACTCTAAACCATAAAGGCAGGCCTTCTTTTGGTACACCCCCAAAAGCTTTATTTCTCACAGAAAGAGTAACTGCAATATATTGCAGATTATGGCTGTAACTAAGGAAGATATTGGACTGACAGATCAAAACCACCTCTGACCGCTGGACTATTGCAACAACCAAGACTTTTCCATCAGAGAGATCAAGAAGAGATGAAAATAAATGTGCCTAGAGGGCAAGAGGTGCTGAAGCCAAACCAGAGCAGAGCTGGAAACTGAAGCAGCACTATCTTTACTGAAAAACTGGCAGGGGCTAAGACTGGCTGGTTTGAGGAGTAGGAGATGAGCAGGAGGCTCCTGCGGAACCGAAGCCAGGCCTGATAATCAAAGAAGAAAATAAAAAATGGTCAAGCCAGCAATACAAAAACAGTGGCAAACATTAGTCCACTGCTTGTAGTAAAGTGTTGCTTTCATCAGATAAGGGTCGGCTTTGGAATTTTGGGGTACAGAATCAAAACAGCCGAATTCATTCCCACCCACATTCCTGAAGGGCATCTTCCACTGCAACATCCCATTAATTTCAGAAGTCTATGCATGCATGTGAGTATCACCATGTGAATATCACCACCAAAGAGCTGTCCTAAGGCAGCTTTTTGGTACCTGGTAGCTCAGGTGTCTGCAAGACCCCTTGTCCTGAAGAAGGGTCCACCCTGTCTCTGTGTTACCAGAACTGGCACAGTGGAACCACCAAGAAAAAGGTCACCTGTTCAAAGAAAACTGCTTTACATGGACTAACAAAACCCCAAAGCACAGCAAACACATTTCTGTTGCTCCTGAGCTCTTCAAAAAACATTTTTAGTGCACTTCAGGGCTCTGGCAGATGAAAACCACAATTTATTTTCAAAAGGCATTTCACCCTGTCACATCTCACACGGAGTGCAATGCGCAGGACAGATGTCATGGCAGCAGAGGGGCTAAAACCAGCAATGCAGAGGTAACAGCCAATCCTTCAGCAGCAAAGGGAAGGGTTGCAATGGAACTTCAATGGACGTGGGACTAACACGAGCAAGAGCACATGTGGGAGTTTCACCCCTGGGGCACAAATTAGCAAAACAAGCAAACGAATAAAAAAAAACAAACACCACCACAACAACAACAAAACAAACAAACAAAAAGACCCCCCAAAACCCAAAACAAAACAAAACACCAAAAAAAACCCAAAAAACAAAAAAAAAACCAACCAAAAAACAACATGAAAAAAATAAAAAACAAAACAAAACAAAAAAACCCAAAACCAACCAACCAACCAACCAAAAACCAAAAAAAACCCCCAAAAATCCCCAAAACACAAACACACAAACCAAAACAAACCAACCCCACAAAACCCCAAAGAACACTTTGTTTCTGAAGATGGCCAGTAGATTTTGTGTGTGTTAATGTCTGTGGGCTCCTGAGCTCATTACCAGCTCTGTCATTATATCACACTACTGCTTGCCACTCTCTCACCAACAGAAATTTTTGTATTTCAAAAAGGGGGGAAAAAAACCCAAAGCCAATTAATAAACAAGAGCAACTCTAACTCGTAATGCTTCACTACTCCAGCTAAATGCCTGTAGTGCTTCTCAGTGCCACTTTTCCCACGTTTTTTAATGAGCTCCAGGAAAAAATGAGTCCCAGGCAGGATGGAGCACATGAGACAGAAGCTGAGGAGCAGAAGGTGACACCTCTGCCTCCAGGGTGACTTGACCAGTTCTTCCAAGCCACAGAGGTGTTTTTTGTGGCAGCAGCCTGGACACCAGTGATGGGACCTTCCTGCAGGAGCACATCCTAACAGAGATTTTTGGCTGAATGGGGCAGTAAAAGTGTGGGGCACCAGCACTGAGTGGCTCCAGCTCATCTGGGTTGAGCCTGGTACAGCTGCTAGAAATGAACAGCTCTCTCACATTTCCTTTGGTTTCTAAGTGCCTTTTAAACAAATGTGGCCTGGATCCTTAGCAGTATTTGTATTGCTCCCTCATAGCCAGTGGACCATGTCTATTTACACCAGATGAACATCTAGTCCTACACTTTCAATGGCTTTCCCATCTTAGATGGTCTGGAAAATTAAGATTTCTCAGTTTTGAATGCATTCCTGAACCCCTGTTCTTTGTAATGTGTCTACCCCCTCCTCCTTCTCCTTTCCATTTTAACCCACAATTTTTCAGGTCATTTAGTTCAGAATGTGAACACAGATGAGTTATTAGGAGTTGAACATTGCCAACTGTGCATATAATGTGACTTTGTTTCACAAGGAGTAATAACCATATCCCCACTAACAAAAATAAGGACTCACAGCTCACAGAGACATGATACAACAGCAGAGGCCTCAGCAAGTGCTCTTCTGCCTAAAAACTTGCTGGAACTTTTTAAAATACTTTTGAGCTGAGACATAAGCTGAGAGTAGCTGAAAGGACGAGGACAGTGCAACAACCTATAATTTTATGTACAACCAGCACCACATTACCAGGATGGAGAGATGAAAAAAGGGATCACCCAGAGGGGAAAGGGTAATAATAAGTGTTCTTCAGCATGTCAAATACAAAACACTACAAAAATGTTGAGGTCTGGAAAAGGGCTAGGCTAAAAGGGAAAGGGCCATGGTCGCACAGGATTGGAGAAAGTTAAGAGCTGACCCCTAAAAAAAGTTCTTTTTTTTTTTTTTTCTTTTTTTCAGACAAGCTGATCCTCCAGGCTCAGAATTTAACTTGTTTTTACTGCTGTTTTATTAGTTTTTCCATTTTGCTATGACAAGTTAATGATTTTTGCAAAAACGTACCATGACAAATCTGCCCCTGCAGGTGGTTTTCCACACACCAGGTTCATGAAAGACTTTGATCTCTCTTCTCTTTTTAGTTGTTCTCCTTGTGTTATGTTCTCAGAGTTTTCTTTCTTTTCTTTCCAAAGAAAGAGTAAAGGGAAGAAATACAGACAACTGGGAACTAATAGGTAGAACACCATCCAGAACTGTCCCTGACCCAAGAGACACATGGCTGAGGAAGCACTGCAGCTGATTTCCCTCATATTCCACCTCTTGTAGCTGCACCTTGATTACTCTGGATCCCCAGTAATTACTGGATACATTCCCTGGTATAACTACTACCTGATACCTGGGAATGGGAATAGTAACAGCTGTTGCACAGAGGCTGGGAAGAGAAGATGGGGGGTAAGATGGACTTTATAAACAGTTATAACTTCTGAGGATTATTCCTTTTGAAGCTAGACATACATTTTAATCAGCTACTTTCATCATTATTCATGGATGAATTATTAATTAGTCCTCTCGACTAAAAATATAATTTCCAACTTGCTGCAAAAATACACACACACACACACACACACACACACAGACAAACATGAAAAAATAATACAAGAAAAGGAAGATATTGCACATCATTAGCGCCAGAGTGAAGGCTGAGTATTTGATCTCAGTTTAATTATGAATGCCTGGTTTAAAAGAACATTTCCACATCAGCAGTCACTAACGCTGCTGTGTGCACTTGGGTGTAAGACAAGAGAAGAGGCAACAGCTGATTTTCAGCAGCTTCACTCCCCGTGCTGCTGGGGGTACCTGCACAAATACAGCCCTTGCTAAAATGCCTTTTGTCTTGCAGCTTCATACTCAGAGCTGGAAAAACCCAACAACTCAACCTTGAGGCTGTTTCTGGTTGCAGGGCAGCCCAAGGCTTCAGCCTCCCAGGAACCCCAAAGGGAGGGACGGCCTTTGACCCCAAACTTGTGTGGGCACAAGGAAAAGGGAAATTCAGAGAGGAGCACCACCACTGAAAAAGGAAAGAGAATTCCTAAAAGGATTAGTGCTGGCTTGCTTTACAGATGGAGAAACAAGGTAAGAGCAGCAGAGATAACTCACCCATGCCAGAAGTAAGGTGTGAGACCAAGATTTCCCAAGGAAAACCTATTAGGCTGCTCGACTCCTTCAGTTCCTGATTTATCTACCCATCTAGCAGGGGAAAACCCTCCAGAACATGCACATTCATTCCCTCTGACCCCCCTTTCCTCAGACTGTCACCCACAGGTGATCTGGCCAAGCTGGGAGCAGGGTTTATCCATCAGGGACCCCGAGATGTGTCTGCAGTGACCAATGCCACATTTCCAGTCGTGCACCACCATCCCAGCAGGAAGCATCTCCAGGGTGCTCCCAGAGCTGCTGGGAGGGATGGGAGGCAGTGTCTGGGAGCCAGCAGCCACAGAGCACTCTGAGCAGCTGGCAGGGTCTTTTCTCCCCCCAGAACAAGAGAGACAACGAACAATCCTGCCTTTTTGTTACCTGAATTGACTTCCTTGATGAGCACAACCCTTCAGAGCCCGCTGCAATGTTAATTTCTGAAATGATCAAAAAGCTTCTAAACTAAGGAAATGCTGCTCACTCAGGGAAAGAGGAGAAGGGTTCAGAGGAATTGGAAATGACTTGTTATTCTTCAAAAATCTGGGCCATCCTCCCAATGCTGTTATTTTTAAACAGTTTGTGTTTTAAGTACATGGTGGTACATAAACAGTTGCAGAGCTAATAAGGTTGAATTACTCCAAAAAAGCTCTTGTTTTGCCAGGGGCCTGGAAAAAATTTAACTAGCAAGCTCCACAAGCCCTGTTTGGGCTACTTTAACTGGTGCTGCATTACACCTCTGCCTCAAGCCTGCTCCAGGAAAGTTGCAGTTTCTTCACACGTGTTTCTCACAACCAGGGCTAACAAACCAAGGTTTCCAATGGAACAGTTCCAAGACACAGCTTTCACCTCAGCTTACCACAAGAGGACAAGGTCAAAGATGTGATAAAGACACCAGAGAAAGGGGATTTGGCAATTACTGCAGGACAGCAGCTCTTCCCCTGCACAGCAACAGGGGATGGATTTTTAAAATATCAAGGAAAGTTGCAGTTTCCTCACACATGTTTCTCACAACCGGGGCTAAAACAAACTAAAGTTACCAAAGCAACAGAACTCCAAGACACAGCTTTCACCTCAGCTTACCACAAGAGGACAAGGTGAAAGATAAATAAATGGAGAGTGATAAATTACACCAGAGAAAGGGGATTTAGCACTTGTTGCAGGACAGCAGCTCTTCCCTTGCACAGCACCAGGGGATGGAGTTTTAAAAAAATCAAGGAAGGTGCTTGCAGGGGTATCTGCTGCACTGAGGTGCTTTTGCATCCCAGGACCAAGACAGGCTTCTCTGTCACCCTCTCCCTC
>VXBR01008549.1:65658-122675 GCA_013400215.1 Cisticola juncidis
TCCCTCTCCCTCCTCTCCTCTCCTATCCCAGGTTCTCTTGGATGGTGTTTACAGCTCCATCCTGTTTCTGTGCCTCCAGACCTCCGTGGAGATTTAGCTCACTGAGGCCAATCTCTCAGGCCATGCTCTTTAGCTCGTTTTTAGCCTTTCCAGCTCAGCAGGTCTGTGGATCGTGCTCCCCTGCCCTCCCTGGCTCTGGTTTACCTGTGGATCTCCCCTGCTTGCCCAGGAGCATCCCTGGGGACACGAGCTCTGTGCTGACTCCTCTCCTCACAGAGCACAGCACATTCAGGTCAGGCTTCTCCAGAGCCAAACACACACACAGCGCTTGGCTTGTTATTAATATTGCATTAATTTGACAGTCGTTCTCCCGTGAGAGATCATTAATAAAATACCACCCAAATAAGCAGGATAACAGGCAGAGTGACCAAACTACAAAACAAGTTTAATTACCTTGGTGTTCTACCTTTGCGTGCTCCAGCTTTGAATTGGATAATTCTATAAAGTAAAGCTTTGATGAAGCTGAAGTCTATTGCTTCCTACATCTTGCCATTTTAATTACTTCTCCCATTTCACACACACACTTCCTCTATTTTCTTTGGAAGAAAAATGAAAGTGGGTGTTAATGGAGGGTTGCTGGGAGGATTTGAGCAGAACTTCTCCAGCAGAGATCACTATGGTGGAACCACCTCGCCAATATGCAAATCTCACCTTGAATTCAATGCTACACAAAGTGTTAAAGTAATTCACTCATCCATGGATAAACAAAACCATGAGATTATTCANGAAAGATAAATAAATGGAGAGTGATAAATTACACCAGAGAAAGGGGATTTAGCACTTGTTGCAGGACAGCAGCTCTTCCCTTGCACAGCACCAGGGGATGGAGTTTTAAAAAAATCAAGGAAGGTGCTTGCAGGGGTATCTGCTGCACTGAGGTGCTTTTGCATCCCAGGACCAAGACAGGCTTCTCTGTNGAGATCATTAATAAAATACCACCCAAATAAGCAGGATAACAGGCAGAGTGACCAAACTACAAAACAAGTTTAATTACCTTGGTGTTCTACCTTTGCGTGCTCCAGCTTTGAATTGGATAATTCTATAAAGTAAAGCTTTGATGAAGCTGAAGTCTATTGCTTCCTACATCTTGCCATTTTAATTACTTCTCCCATTTCACACACACACTTCCTCTATTTTCTTTGGAAGAAAAATGAAAGTGGGTGTTAATGGAGGGTTGCTGGGAGGATTTGAGCAGAACTTCTCCAGCAGAGATCACTATGGTGGAACCACCTCGCCAATATGCAAATCTCACCTTGAATTCAATGCTACACAAAGTGTTAAAGTAATTCACTCATCCATGGATAAACAAAACCATGAGATTATTCAATTAGCTACATTGAATTTCTTTGGAAGCTAAAATATAATTTTTTTCAATAGCTAGCACATGAGAATTAAACTAACCCAAATAAGAAAAGCCCAAACCACATTTCAAATGAGATCTACCCATCACTAAAGAAATGCATTTCCATCTTTTACACAAAACACTTTTAAACTTAAATAGGACTTCTTGTAAACATCCATAAAATTACATGCAGTGTGTGTGTGCATTTCTTGGTGTATACAAAGGTTATTTTTCAGAAATTTCTAATGAAACTACAACAGAAATAAACATGTATTGCTGAGGCCAATTCATGCCTGTCTTAATTCTTGAAAATAAACCAAAAAAAGTGCATATGCAGATGTGTACCTCTTAAAATTTCTTTGCTGTTGAAAGCATTCTTGGTTTTAGACTTGAGATTAATTTCCTGCACAGTAGGCCCTACCAAACTGTCCCCTCTTTAAGCCTAACAAAGGGAAAATGAAGTAGATTTTTTTATACAGAGAAGAAAGGTAAGCACTTCTTCTGCAAAGAAAGAAAGTCAGTCAGTAACTGATTCTTCGGTGGTTCACTAAAAAAGGTGAACCTTTAGTGACACAACGGTGAAACCATTTTGAAGATGTACAGATTTAAAATAAGACAGCCTAGAATGGGGAACAATAAGAGACTGAGACATGAAATAAACAAACAATTGTAGCCTGCTCTAAGGCTTAGTGTGACTTTGATCATCTTTGGTAACACTTGCAATGCACAGCAGAAGCAGTTCCAGAGCAGATTTGCATTCAGGAGCTTCTTTGCAGTGCTCATGATGCATTTTCTGAGTCACTGCAATTTCTTGAGGCACTGGCCAAGTGTATGGACACCTGCATGGAGCCCTCTCTGCTCGTCTATCAAAGCTACCCTGAACTTGGGAATAACCAAAGAAAATGCAAATTATGGGGGTGCCAAGTGCTGAACCCCACCTGAGGAGCCACCACAACCTATGAGATGGTTCAGGAAATGGTTTCAGTAATGCCAGGGCTGTCAAAGTGTCAAGGAGCAGGGCTGTGCACAGAGGGGGGTCTCAGCATGGCTACCCCAATGCAGCATCCTGGAGAGTCATGTCTGGTTTCACTGACCAAATCTGAATAAAATGAACTGAACGAGGTTCAGAAATGAGCCACAGTGACTGGAAATCATGATTTATTGTGAAAGGCTCCTGAATCTCCATCCACTCTCTTTTCTGAAACAGAGCTAAGTGCTGGCCTGATCACAATCCACACATACCAAGACAGGGAAGCGACTCTGGGTGGGAAAAGGCTCATTGTTCTAGCAGTCAAATATGCTGGACATGACCAGTAACACTACAGGAATTCAGGCAAGAAAGCTCCATGTGCTCTGAATGGGAAAAGGCACCAGCCAGCCCAGCAAATGGCCAGGGCTGAGGAAAGCTCCCTGGTGGAAGCCTTCCTTCAAAAACCACGCAGGCATTGCCAGTGCACATGGATCAATGGCCATTTTTGGGGCTGTTTCATGTAGGAGGTGGAACTGCATAAAGCACACCCTTCCCAGGACTCACAGTGAGATGGTCTTTGCAAACTGGGGTCACACGAGGCTCAGCCCCCTAAGAGCCTGAGCATTTGAAACTAAAATGTGCAAATAATAACGTTGAAGGGGAAGGACTGCTTCTAGAGGAAGCTCTTGCTCATAGCCTGCAGGGCCCTGGGTCAGCACCTCTGCAGCCCCACGCTGTGTGGGCAGGGCTTTCGGCAGGGATCTGGGGACATTTTTCATCAAGGACTGCGGTGACGCAAAATCCTGCCAGAACGCCACCAACACCGACTGCTTTGGAAAATCCTGCCCTACGTGCAGGAGCATTCATTTGTTTCATCCCACTTTTACTATGTAACATGCCTTAAAACATTGCCTTGGGGAGCCTGAAAATGTATTAAAGTGATTACACAGAAATTTATGCAAATTGCTATGGTAATTTCGAAATTACTCAATTCTGTAAAATGCCTGCAGTTTTTAGTGTCCTGTTCCAGGCTGGCTCTTGGAACAATCCTTCAGAGGTGTGAACAAGAACAAGCAAAGGTGGAACAACATAATGTCACAGGAGCAAAGGGAAGGAAACCTGAAGGAATCCTGAAGCGTTTCCAGAGGACAGGAGGCAGTGTCTTTTCATTAGGGCCCAGAAATAATTGAGAAATAAGGAGGGACAGAAACACACGGGCCTCAGTGACTGCTGTCCTCACATGGCCACCCCTCCAGCTGCATCTCTAACAGCAGGAGTTTATTTTTCTGCACCTCCTTCCATCAATTTCCTGGCTCCTCTGGAGAACCAAAGTCACCATTTCCTAATCTGGCCTGGAAGTCAGTGAATAACAAAAGTTTGCTCCTCTACTTTCCTCAAACCAGGTTTCAAGGCCAGCTCCACAGCAGGCAGCCCAGGAGGAGGTGTGAAGGAAACTGGTTAATACAGTGCAATGGGCTCTGCCTGCACAAAACCATTTCTGATATGGGATATTTCCTGTTTCCATATCATAGCTCCCATCCCTGGAGATCCTGTCAAGGGTTCCTCCTGCTCTCAGGCTTGCTGTCAGCCATTGTTCATCCAAAGGTAGCCTGTCCTCGGGGAGCAGTGAAGCAGGATGGAAAGAGGCCAAGAGTCCTTGCTGCAGCACAGGGGAGCCATGGAATTCCTAAGGGACTGCCACTCACTCAGAGGGGAAGGAAAATGCTTCCAGGGAAGGAGGAGGAATGAGCAAATCTCTAGTCTGCTGCAATTCTGAAGGACAGGTCTTCATAACTGGGGAAGGCTCCACACCTCGTAGCTAGAGTCCAGTGGACACAGCAATTCCCTCTGGCCTGAATTTCTATGAAGTCCAAATTCTGATTAACAGTGTCTAAATGATGAACTCACCATTTCTGATTACTTGGTCATGATTGTCTTGATGGAAAAGAACCTAAGAAACATTTACATGTCCTGAATTACTCAGGAAGAAGAGAGGTTTTATTGAGCAGCACATTAAAGCACAGTGGAATAAGCTTCCAGCCTTAATTAGTAAGGAAAACAGTGACCTGCTTTCAATTTAAAAAGTATACACAGTAATAATTTACAGGACACAGGGCATCCTGTGGCCTCAGTAAACTCCAGGTCTGGCTGGCTGTGAACCACCAGTTCAGTATGTCTTGCTAATGCTCAGAGTATGCTTTTAATATGCTAAATGTATCCCTAAAAGGATACTAAAAGCCTTACATTAGCATATTCTGGATGATCTTTGAATATACGAGCAGTGCAAGAGAGGCAGAGATTCGCTGTCATGGCCTAATTAAAAACAGATAGTGTAGCATATTGACCTAGCAAAAGTAATTTTTTCATCTCAACTTACTTCTCCTTGTCCTTGTTCAGTCCTTTGGCTGGAGCCAGCAAACAGCTGAACTGAACTCCCTTTAACAGCCTTTGGGGTGCTAGCTTTTCATCTCCATCTACATATTAGGCTAAAACTTCTTTTGGGCTTGACCTGTCTATCATGAGAGAAGTAAATCATTACATAATTTACACTTTTCTATTGCCACAATTAGAATTTCTAGGTACTTGCTCTCCATTTTTCTTCTCTTGTGCTTTTTCCAGATGCAGCCATCTTCATTACACACCTGTGGTTTAAATTCCTGCCCTCCAGAGAACCGTGGCAGGGTTGTCTGTTTTGTTTTTCTTAAACTCTCAATGCAGGGGTGCATTACACTCACAGATGTCTTATCAGGCCCTGGCACCTCCCATAACCTTGTTTTGAAGTTGGTTCCTTTGAAGGTCAGTCTCTTTGCTTGTATCCAGTGATTAAAAAAACCCCACTGGGATGAATGCTGACAAGGCAGCATCAGGAAAAACACGCTGTCACGAACTCATCATTAAATTACTATTATTTACTAGTCTGCTTAATCAAAAGCGAGTCCCTGCTTTGCAAAGTGACTTCTCTGCCTTCCTGCTGGGAACAGTGCTGGTAAACATTGGTGTGTCCCACGAGGGATGCAATTCAGGGCTGGCTGATCCTCCTGAACAAGGTGCTGCAGCTTTGGTGTTAACTTTCAGAGATACTCTAAAACAGATCTCAGGATTCTCACATATCAGAACTGGCTGGGAATGAAATGTTCCCTTCACAGCTCGGAACTATCAGATGCAGAAATCACAGGCAGCAATAATCTTCAACCCCTGGCACAGAAAACCACATTTTCAATTCCTGCTTAAAGTGCTACCTCTTGCTCATATGCCAGAAATGTCTCTGGCAAATGACAGAGGCTTGCCTACACGGAGCTGCTTTCTATTCTATTTTAAAATAATAATTTTCCAGTTTCCAGTGAGAAAGTAACACCTCAAAGGGCTCTATCCTGCCCAAGTAAGGCAAAATGTACATTAGGTTCAGCAAGCCAAGAACACGCCTGTAATATTCAGGTTTATATTCTGCCTGGGGACCTGTGGATGGGCACCTCAGGGTTTTTTTGCAGACTGAAAGCCTGCCAGGCTCTGTGCATGCTGTACAAGCACACCCTTCAGTTCCACTAACCGTGTTCCAGTTACACTCGAGCACCTTCCCGTACTGACACGGTTTTACAAAGACAGCTGATTCCACTTGCAGCTTCTACCCCAACCCTAAGCCAGCCTTGCAGGCATACAAAGCTCTCTGGGTTGGCCAAAATGAGAGGTCCAGAGCTCAGCTTCCTGGGCACAGTGTGACACAGATATAGCGATACAGGAGACAAGAAGTGTGGCTCTTCCCTCTGTGGTATTGCAAGCAGTGGGCAGATGCATTGGCCACCACAGGCACTGACCGAGGGAACCAGGCTGACTTACACATTTTCCAGAGGCTATTTTTGATTCTGGCCTGTAATGCAGCAGCACTCAACATGAAATATAAAGAATAACCCAGTACGTGTGATGAGGACTAGGGGAGGCAGATGGATTTTCTGCTAATGCCATCCACCTCCCAAAGAACGAGCTGCTTTGAAGAAGGGGAGAAGGTTGGGGAAGTCTTATAATTATTGAGATTTTTTTTTTCCATTCTCCCCAACATAATGAGCGTGGTCTGAGCTTAAGAGGACCTGCCACTGAAGTACACAACTGCTGTTGACACCAGAATTGCCTGATAAGTGATTAGGCTCAGCATGAGTGATAAAATGTAGGTACAAACTACGAGCAAGACGCGCGCTCCATGGTGGCAGGCATGTCCACACAGCAGGACCATGCTGGATTAGCTCCAGCTGGCTTTGGGGTACTCCCTCTCCTGGCCTGCACAGCCCCTGTGTTTGGTGAGGGTGGGTTTGTGCTGTCCCCTCCTAGAGCCACTGTGCTCTGGAAGGTGCTGCTCTCACCGAGCTGACTGCCAGCAGCCACGAGTGTCCTTGGGCTGAAAGGGATCTCCAAACAAAACACCTGTGAAGAGTGGGAACTCCTGGAAAAGGCTCTTCTCTTTGCTTAGAGTTCTTGTTAAGTGGTGTCTATTTCTGGACAGATTACTAACACTGAGAACAGTTGTTGCCACATTTAAAAATAGCCCTGGAGGAAGGCTTAGCTGTTCCCTGACCAGCAGCAAATTGTAACTGCTATTCCTAGATCAAAAAAGGCAATTTAGTAAATCTTAAAAAAGAATGAAAGGATCAGGAATATCTCCATGTGGCATGACTTCATAAGTGTCATCCCCACCCAGCCCTGAGTCTGCACTCCAGCAACTATCCCAGCATTGGAGTTCTGGAATCAAATCCCCAATTTATTACAGTGCTGTAGCAACACTAACTGCAGTGGTCCACCACTCACTTATGAACCTGGACAGCAGCAAGAAAACATCCTTGTGTTAGAAGCCTCCAGGAACTTCCATTCACCCTGCATTGAACTTTGCAGCTCGTTTAAGCTGTGGCTCTAATGCCAGGCATTTGTTTGTAATTTATTACAAGCAGAAGGTGTTACCTGCTTTAAAAGCCAACACTCAGTGGAGCTGCACTACAGCGAATTCAGCAAGGGCAGCATCCTGAACAAGGGCTTGTACACATAAATGTGATAGCAGCATCTAAGGTGTCGCTTTAGGGTGGTGCAATCAGACCACATCAGCATCTCCGGGGAGTCTTACACCGGTATGAACGCAGTGCCTTTCACTGCATACTTGAGAAATCAGAGGAAGTGATAATAAATCCTCCTTTTAAACCCCTCCGAGGGTCTAAGCTAGCTCAGTCCTTCTCAGGCTCTGAAGGAATATATCAAAAGACAGGGGAAAGGACCCAAAAGAGGCTCTGACCCTCAGCTGCAGTAAGAGGTTTATTCCAGGTGGTGTCCAGAGGGAAAGAGGGCGTGCACAGAGGAACAGGGTCTGTTCTCAGCTCCTGCCAGGGAGGGGCAGTTTGGGACACAGCCAGTGGGGTCAGAAAGGGAAGGAAGGGTTAAACTACATGGTACAGCTCTAGGGGTCCCTGAGGGGGGAGAAACCATCCCCACAGGGGAATGTAACAAGGAAGTTTCCAGCTGTTAAATAAACTCTCCTACTGAAATTTCAGTGATGGCACAAGCCTTACACAAGTCTGTCTTCAATGATTTAAAGTTTATCCAAGCCATGCTGGCCGCTGTTCTGAGAGATTTCCCTTCCGCGCTCAGTGCCAAGCCCTGGGATCGCTTTTCCACCGAGCTCCTCTTTGTGTCCAGTTACACACAAGTGCATCCAGCAAGGTGGGAACCAGCAGGAAGCATCTCGCAGCTTCACACTCTCAAAATTCCTGTCAGATTCACTTGGCCAGGCAGTTAAACCCAACTCCCTTCAGCTTGTAGGGAGAGCAACCCCAGCCTGTGACTGCATCTTCTCTGCCCTCCTGGCTCCTCACTTTAAATATAATGGGACTGTATGCTTAGGGACTATTCAAAATACCCAAACAATACACAAACCTTTCCTTGGGCAAATGCTCATCTAACCTGATTCATGCTGTAATAATGTGCAACTGTCTTGCAGCCGCACACTGAAGGATGAGATATTGCTTAAGGAAATCTCTCATCTTCACTTGAAGTCATTCTTTTGTCATGGGAAATGTAAAACAATTTAAAAATTAAATTTATCACAGGCTAATGATGAAAGGTCTCATCCAAAACCAGTGGAAAAAGCCAACTAATTTCCTTTTATTTTTCTTTATCTCAGACATTGCTCTGATTCAGGACAAACTGCCTTGCCATGAACAAAGAACCAGAGGGCAGGGCAGCACTGGTGCAAACTGGGCCAGCCCAGGTCTCATGGAAGGAATTTCCAGCTGGGTTCAGGCAATTCCTGGGAGCAGGCTCCTCACACAAAACCTGACACAGCTCAGACTGGTTTGCCTAAAGGAAAACAACTGTAAGCACTGCAACCTGTAAAGTGTGGAGATCATATTAAGTCAGGACAGAGTCCCAAAGACTGTAGGAACATAAAGAACACTGTAAAAGCAGGGGGAAGTTTAAAGTAATAGGTACAAAGAATCTTGAAAGCAAGGAATTCCTCTGAAAACGGAAGTGCTGTGGGCAACCAGATACAGATTTCCTACACTAAACACAGAAACAGTCTGTCTTTTGACAGCATCAGGAGAAAATCACATCTGTGACCACAGAACACCTCCTTCCCTCTCAATATCCACATAATGCCAGGCTGGAAGTGCACAAGCAGTCTGCTTTATTTATACCTGACTGAAAGCTGAGAAGCAAGCTCTTCTTGAACATGAATTCTGTAATCAGTAGTGATCATGAAATACTGGGATGGGACTCAATTCCAACACTCCTTATCCCAGAAATACTGTCAGGGACTGCCACTGCCTTCCTCCTGCCACAGCCAGGACAACATTCCACTCCAGGAGAGCGGAGTGAGGAGCTGCCTTTCCAGAGAGGAGGAGGAAAGGGAAATGGTAACAACAGGGCTACAGGTGTCTGGAACTGCAACACAAGCAAGAGACTTAAATTTCTTCTGAGCAGCTTGGGTGCTATTCTGGGACAGAGTGGACTGCTCAGTGCAGGAAATGACTCCATGGCAGTAATCTGAGCAATCAATTTGAGCAGGGATGCCACTTTTGTCCCTCTTTTGAAGATCAGTCCATACTCTGAGACACCGGCATCAAAATGCATTAGGCAGGGCCAGAGGGCAGCACCGGACTGAACTAGTTTGGGGCCATTTGTGAATTTGTAATCTCTTTGAGACTGCAGTATTTAATTTTTTATGCTGCTTTGGTGGCTGATTAATTAACATGCTTGCAGGAATAGGCAGTAGGAGTTCAGGAGTGCCATAGAGAAAACATACCACTGTCATTAAAAACTTGCCCTGCAGGAGGGCAGGCAGGGCCCACAAGAGGCTTGTACCTTTTATGTCTTCCCCCCAGGAAACTTGCTTTTAGTGACTTGTAGGCTTTATTCTACTGGCCAAACAAGGGTGGAGAGCACAATAAAGAGGGACAGCTTGCCAGAGGTCATTGAGGGATGGGGTGCCTGTACCTGCAGCCACATCTGCAGGGCCTCAGGCCAGTGTCTGCCACCTGGAGGGTGCTCCCTGCCACATTTGATCACAACCCTCTGCACAACCACTGATCACAAGCCTCCAGCTTCTGACTGGAGGTGAGACAAATAGACACAGCCCTCTGAAGTGGCTATGAGCATACATTGAGGCTTATTGAGGCATAAATCCAGCAAGCCGTGTGTTCAGGTGATTTCCAAGTTCACCTAAGCTTTATGAAACCTATTTTTTAGCCAAACAACTGTAAATGAGCAGTGTCTGGTGACATTTTATTACATTTCCCCTTATTATGCCTTAGTGGTAAATTGTTCTCGCCAATCAGTGTCGCAGTGTCGGAGAGACTCTTACAGAGAGTCACCTGAAGAAACCAGAGATAAGAGATTTGACTGTCTGTCTCTGCAAAATGGGTTTCTTTTCATTTTTCAGTGCAGGCCAGAGTCCTGATTAAAATAATAAACCAACACAATGATCAACTAAGAGAGTGGAGAAGTGGGTATGCTGTCAAGACTAGCAACCATCCTATAGGAATAAATCAAAGTAACAGCAGCACTAATTAAGGAGCAGTTTACACTGCATGTTACACCAAGTACTGTTGAGAACCATGTTTTACAGTGGTGCTATTAAGCATATTTACAGCACAACGATGAGGAAGAGCACACCATCAAGGATTTTTCTTTTCCACTTACATTCAAAATAACATGAATATTTGATATAATAATTTACAACTACCCCACTCTGACAGGAGAGTATCTGCCCATGGAAACACCCATTTTTAATGGTGCTATTAATGAACAGCGCATTTATAAAGTTTCCAAGGGCTGATGAAGAAAAGAGAAGCTTAAAATCACAGATGTTTATATCTGCTTCCCATACATTTTGGTTCAGACTGCTGTGAGTATAACTCACCGAGAGCCAGTTAGAGGAATACGCCTTTTATTTCCATTCCTAAGAGATTATCAAGGACTCACCCACTCTGCCGTTTGGGATTTCTGTGAGTTTGCTTAAAGAATACCAGAAACCTCTTGTTGTGTCCTGCTTCTCTCTCATCCATCCCGTATGAGCTGGCAGGCACTGCTCACCATTTGGAAAGCAGGCCCGGCGTGAGGGTGGCAGCTCATTAAATACTGTTCCTTGGAGCTAATAAACTCCCATTAGCTGAATCCTACATTGCGGGTGACTGGTAAAGCCCAGACCTCCCTGCTGCATTCCCTGGCCATCAGGGTCAGCAGTGCACTCAGCAATTAACGGGAAAACTCATGCAAATTCTGTTTTTTCTATCTATTATTATTGATATTGGATGTGGAGCCGCGTTGCCGCACGGTGGTTGTCAAAACCATGTTTGCTGATAATAAAGAGTTGTGTGAGTGAGTGAGGCAGCCTGCAGTCTTTGGGTTCATTATATGGCAGTGTTAGGGGCTCCCAACTCTGAATATTCATAGTGGGGGATTAAGCCCTGCTTTTCAGGTGCCAACAGGAGCTGATATTTGGTGTTACTGGCTTTTGGTAGAGCTTTAGGTTGTATGAGAAATAAAAAGCTAGACATGCAAACCTTCTTTAAAGTAGCAACTGGAAGGAAGGCTCTAAGAAGGGCACATTTAGGCAGCAAAATGAAAGACAGCCAAACAACTGCATATTCAGAGGGTTTAGAAGCAAACAAAACACTCTAGGCCCTAATTCTGCAAATGTTTATACAGGTGCTTCTTTAACTGGAAAATCAGTATTTTACTAATTTACTCATTACTATTTTAAGTCAGTGCTTCACTTTCAGCATTTTTCTAAACTCCAGGCTCAAAGCCTGTTGAAATCCTCCCAAGCAAATAAGACAACAAGAGTAAGCTAGTTACTCTGGGGATGGGTCTGTGCCTGAGAATGAATCTAAAGGTTCACCTTCCTGCAGCTTCTGCTTGTTAAACCTTTTTAAAAGCCTCGCCCACTGTTTTCCACAAAGTGTGAGGAAGACAGAAGAGATTGGGTGCCTGAAAGGTCCATGTGGGACAGAGTCACCAGGCAGCAGGAGGGCACACAGAGCTGCAGCTCTTCACAGTGGTCAGAAGTGATCGGGGAGGAGAGTTCTGGTGCTTTCCTACCTCTCAAGAACATTTGACAGAAAAAAAATCACTGAGGGGCTGCTGACTGCCTCAGCATCCTCTGAACACACACTGGGGCTTGATCTGTTTGTGTCAGTCCCTAGATGAGAGCAGAAGGCAGCACAGACCTTGAAAAGCCCAGAAGAAAACCCACACACGGCACAAAGTCTGCTGTACGTTTTCAGTGCCCCATCAGTTCACTGAATTGTATGCTCTTCTTCCACTGGGCCCTGAAAGGAGCTAAAACTCCTTACCAACAGCCAAACAGTTATTAAAAGTAGGAAACTGAAGCTTTTCATAAAGCAGGCTCTTGGAAATCTATCCTGTCCCACCTTGTTCTTCTCCCAGGTCCCCAAAAACTAGTCCTGAACACTCTCCTGCTTTGCAGAGCTTCTTGTTCTTCCTCAATCTGTGGCTTTCAGGTGCTCTGTGATTTTTAAATATAATCATGGAGTCCTTTCTGGTATTCCTGTGTTGCTAAGGGATGTGTAGTTCCTGTCCCAGACTGAAGTTTCTCACCACAATCCCATATTCCCTAGGATGAACACATTAATTAAAATGTCACCATGCCACCTTTTTCTGCATGAGACCATGGGTTTTTCATTTTAAGAACGCAGCAACAAGGTGGGAGAAATGCAAAAGTGGGCTGTGGGCAGATAAGAACATTGCTAATTACATCTTCCACCTGCCTGCAATCCTGAGATACTAATGAAATGTAAGAGTGAGACCCAAGGCAAGCAACAGGCTGCAAATGGGATCCTGGGCACTTCCCAGCTCCCACAGAACCAGTCTGGGTGATTTCAATAGCTGTTCGTGCTTTTCAGCTCTCAGTCACAAGGCCTGGACAAAAGACAAAAATTGATTTAACAGAGAGTGAATGTAATGCTCTGCAAGTAGCTTAGACTGCACCAATTAATCAATTACCCAAGTACATTCCACTTTAATACATTCATTACTATTCCAATCTTTAATCAACTGCTTGTTCCACATACAATGAGGTTCCTGCATTACTGTGTAAGGAACAATATTCACTTTGCAACAGAAAAACGCTACTTCCATTGCCAAACATGAAAAATCACAAGCGTGTTGATGGCTGTGTGATGTGAACAACCCTGTAACTGGCTTAAAGGCCGTGCTGGCACTTGCAGTGGCTTTGTTTGATACACCCACTAAAAATATTTATTGGAGATTAGGAACAGGAACTGATCTGAAGGATGGTTTTGGCTTCATGTCTCAGTTTGGCCTATGCAACTGAAACTGCCGCAACCAGCTACTACATTTCCTAGAGTCAGGAGCTTTTCCAGCTGTGATTTTTTTAAACTTCTTTAAAAGCAGACATAAACTGTGAAAACTGTCTGCAGCACCTCCAAGCCTTCAGCTGTTTTGCTTCCCTTGCCCCCTCTTCTGGCTCTAACTCAGGGTAACTCCATTGCCAAGGGAAATGGTCCCTTTAAAGCTGCAAGACCTCTTCTATGACTTTAATGGGTGTCAGAGTCTGTCCATAACAATTCTGCTGTTATGCAATTAACGGTTAATTTTTTGATTCTATAAATCAAAAAATTATCTATAAAAGGGGCTAGCTGGATGTGACTGCTACAAGTCTTTGGCTGCACAGAAATTTCTCCGATTTGGCCCCACAGGGGTGAGTTTCTGCCAGAAATACCTCTGAACCCCGTCACCACTCAGGAAGGTGTTTCTGTAAGGCCTCCTCTTCCTCAGTGAGGAGTCGTGGTGACAGGGGAGCAGGGTGTGGGGTGGGAGAGGAGAAGTGAGACCTTGCATTGAAGGGAAAAGTGGATCAGAAATGATCTGCATGAGAGAGAAAAATGCATCTGTTGATAACAAGTGCGGTGTTTGATGTTCGGACGTACTTCACTATCTAGCTTTTCATCAGGAGCCAGAGGATTTATCCTTCAGGCATGAGAGATGGAACAGCTTAAAATGGTTAGTGACCACAGAAAGGATTAGCACATTATTATCTTTTTAATCCACAAGATTTACTTTTTCAGGATTTATTGGAGCTAATACAAAAGTGATTAGTGTTCTGGTTTTGCCAGAGTAAGAGGTTGTTTATGACTCCATCCCCACACATGGCCTGTAATAAACAGATAGTGCTGGCTGGAAAGTGGCCAGCAACAGAAAGTTTCATCTCCTACACTGCATTCACAGAAATAGAAGTGACTTGTACATTTGCCAGTAAGTCCCAACCAGGACCTTCTAAAAGTAAAGCAAAAGTATGTTACATTATCCCATCCTGCAAGCACACAATAAAAGGTTGTGTGGAAAGTTCTTCAGCTTTTTTGCATTTGCTAGACATGTGCTATTTTTACAAAAGTGGGATAAACCAGCCCCCAGCATTCCAGAATCTTGGCCAGCCCATGAGACATCATGTCTAAAAAATGTAGAGATGTTAAAAATAATCAATGTTATTTTTTGTATGTGCAGTCCATCTTATCAGAATTTAGGATTCATATGCTTCACTTCTGCTCTGCCTTTGTGATGTCCGGAAATGGATTTATTTGTTTTTAAATGGAAGCTGAAATTCTCAGGCCAGCACGAATTTTGAGCACATAAGGTTTTGAGAAGAATCCTCAAATTGACTTTCACAATCCTGTCTATGTAACTTAAGATGTTCAATCTCTTTTTCAGAATAGCACGGGAACCTGAGACTCCAGGATTGTGGCCTACCCTTTCCAAACTGGACTTGTGTTCCAGTGCATACCAGTTTAAGAAGTTCTTAGATGGCTAACTCCTCCTAATGTGAGTTACATGCTTCTCTGTTTTTAAATACATAGCCATCGCAACCTTTTGAAAACAGGGGTTATTTTATTGTTATTCTAGATCTTTGGCTTTTGAGAGTGACCCTTACAATATTGACACAAGAAGAAAACTGGTAAGCTGAAGGGATGGACAGACAGACATGTGCAGAGAAGCAACAAAGCAGAAAACTTTCTTTTCCCATCTTATTCCCTTGCAATGAGCATCTCTGCTAAATCTCTCCAGCCTGTAAATGTTCCCTTAGGAATAAAGATGCTAATGTTGGAGGAGAAGGAATCTAGCTGTGGGTTGATTCCCTTAGTTCTCCACTCACCGTGAGGAGAGCTTTCTTCTCTTCTCCTGGTTTGGACACACATCAAATGTGCACTGCTGCAGAGCTCAGGGTTTCAGGGTTTCAGGATGTCTGTTTTCCTTTAAAGGTTGTGCCTATATTGCAGTCCTGGTATCTCAAGTGGATATTCTGGGCTGGCCTCAGGCCCCTCAGCTCTCCCCTGTGAGCAGAATGACTCTGGTAGCACAGGGAACACTCCTGGCTGCAGCCCAGATCTTTGCTCAGTGCCTGGGGAAGCCCTTGTGGCTCATGCTGGATTCCCTCACTCCACCTCCAAGGACAGCTGGGATTCCCATCCCTGGGCTCTGTGCACAAGGCAGAGCTCACAACCACCCTGCAACCTCAGGGTGCAGAATTACCCAATTGTTCTCGTGCTCAGGGTGCCACTTTCCCCTGTGAGGCAGCCCCTGTGCCAGGCCACAGAGCCCAGAGGGGCTAGGGCAATGCTGGAGCTGCTCCTGTCCATCTGCACATCACCACGGTTATAAAGAATTTAAACTGCAGTTTAAATCAGCTGTCACTCTCCTTCCATTCCCTGTATTCATTTTATACCCACACCTCGGTTTCCATTAGGATTGTTTTTTGCAGAGCAAGGCTTTTATAACAATACTGGGAAAACTCCCACAAGGATTCAGGTAATATACTTCCCAATCACAGGCAGACAGGTGGAAAACATGAAAGGAAAACAGTCAATAGCTGCTTGCTATCTCACCCCCTCTGAACTGTGAAAATTTCTTAGGGAGCTGTGAATTACTCCCCTATTGTTCTTGCTACATTATTATTTTGAAGTGGCTCACGCCTGTGCTATTTGGTTGGCTGCTTTGTTTGCCTTATCAGTTTGCTGGGTGATGTATAATTAAAAAAGCCCTGTTTTACCACCTCACTCACAGATCTCTTTAGATAATACACCAAGTGTGAGAGCAAGAAAAACACAATGTCAACTTCAACGCTGCAGCTTCCCTGTGCATTTACTGAACCCCTCCCTTCTGGGATCCACATCTATCTCTGAGAATGCTCCAAAAGGCAGCATTTGTTTCCTGGTGACATCTGCGAGCATGACAGTGTGTTGACAAAAGAAAGCACAGCCTCTGGTGGCGGGGGAGGCTGGACAATCCTCCCCAGCTGCTCAGATCCACCATTCCTGACAAAATCTCCCAGGAGGGGTTTGGAGATACACCTGGAGATGGCAACTGCAGATTAGAGCTGCAATACATTTCTGAGTGCCAGGCAGATTGCTGTTTGTCACAGAGAACAAACTCAGCTCCTTCAGCCCCAGCCAGTGCCACCTGCAGCCCCTGCTCCTCCCACCTCTTCTTCAGAGCCTCAGTCTGTGAGACACATTGATGCCACCTCTGTTCTCTCTAACACAGCCTTTTTTTTTCTGTCACTGAATGCTCAGCTCCAGTCCAGGCTCTTCTCTTGTCTCTCCTTTAAGAAGCGATTTCACCCTTCTCTGTTTCCTTCTGAATTCCACCGTGTGACTACTTCCCTAACTCACCACTCAAAACGATCTCTTTTCTTCTCCCTGCATCTCATGTCTCCTCATCACATCAAATAAAAGCAAATTTTATTCACTTTCAGGATTTTCCAGGGCCTATCATTTTCTCATACAGTATTTATGCCTTCTCTCACCTTCAATAGGACGGTCATGCCACCTTTCATCAAATACCAGATACATTTTCAAACATCTTTTGTTCTTTCTTCTCTGCTGTATCTGAGATGTGGACATCCAGCAAGTTATCACATTAACCTTTCAAATCCTTCCCCTCAAACCCCCTTTGTTCTAACAGAAATGAAACTTGGCTGTCTTGGGAGCCGTGATGTGCAGAACTGATGCTCCATGAGGAGCTGCTCTGTCTCCCTGTCCTTGCTTTTCCCACTTCCCTGGCTCCCCTGCTGGCCTCCTGTCCTGAGGGCATTGAGCTCTTTAGCACAGGGGCTATTTTTTTTCAGCCTTCTCCTAGGAGTTTCTGAGCTACAACTGGGAAGTGCTGCTTACGGATGAGTCTGCTGTAAGCTGCTGACCCTTGTGTTCTAGAAAGGAGTAGCTCAGCTCTTACATTACCATCTACAGAAGTTTAGATTTACTTGCAAAACCGTGACCTAAAACGGGAACACAGCCCCTAATTTTGAAATGTCTATGTTGAAACACTCTTCATAATGAGTAAAAGAAAGCTCAGTGTTTATTGAGGATATTTTGCAGCTGCTGTTTAATACTGTCTCACCATCCAAACCTTGGTAATAGGTCCAGTAATCCTTCATAAAAAGCAGGCAAACCACATTTCTGTAATCCATTTAGGGTGCAAAGAGCTTATACAGCACCAGCTATCACAGCTCAAATGCTGAGTGACAATTCATGGACACACAGCTCAGGGATGTGTGGTAACGGGCACACCTGAACCCTACCCCACATCCTGTCTTTGCCAGGAATAAAGGGAAACCATGGCTCTCCTCACAGCCCTGCTCAGCAGGATGATGGGTTAGGCTTCAATTCCTTTCCACATCATCAGGTGAAGCAGAGGTTTGGCCACAAGTGTCAGTTTGGGCACTTCAGATTAGTTCTAGGTGGCTGAGACAAAAAGAGCCTGTCAGCTTAGTGGTTGGAGGCACTCTGGTATGTGGCACAAAGACACCAAGCTCAGCCAGAGCTGAGGCACTGACTGAAAATGGAAAGAAACCTTTCCTTGAGGGCTCCTAACTGTTTGGCTGGACAGCAGAGAAGTAGGTCTGCAAGCCTTTTGTTTCTCTTCCCTTCTCTCAGGGGACTGAGCACCTTGGGAAAAAAAGGATTAAACACTCTTTTTCCAACAGCTGCTTTGCAGAAGGGAGGCTGCTACTAAGGGCAATGGTAGTATCACTTCAAAGTCAAATTTAGGGGCACCCTAGCACCACAGGTAACAGGGCAAAGATCCCTTTTCCCCGAGGGTGTCACAGTGTTCTTGGCCAGACCAGTAGCAACAAATAAGAAAGGTCTGTTCTTCACACACTGCTATAACTGAAATCAGTTTTGAAGTCAAGTCAGTTCTCCAGGTATGAAATCCCAAGAGAATGTACTTAACTTAGTGCACAGACATCAATTTAGCTCATCTGAGTTACTGAAGTAGGCTAAATCAATACAAGGCACTTGTAAATGGATTTAAAAGAACATTCATGTGGGGTTTGTTTCAATTTAACAGGTCACGTTAAGGAGCAATTTTATTTAAACCTGAGCAAGGTTTCTTTGTTGGTTATCCTTAAACCCTAGATTACAGCCCTAATTACTCACCTAAGAAAGTAGAGAAGCAACCCTTCCATGCATCTCTGAGAGAAGTCCCCTGAGCAGAGAAACACACAGGCAGCGGCGCCACTTCATCCTCAGAAGCAAAGCAGGAAGGTTGGACAGCCCCACTGAATAAACACTTTTTTCTATTTATACCAGAAGATAAATTAGCAGATTAATATTTACTTCCAGCCACTGCTACCAGCCTGAAGGGGAAATGGAGCAGAATGAAGCCAGCAGAGGTCACAGCTCATTCAACCCATCAGTGTCATCAAATTTGTTCAGCAGCGCTTTGATTACTTTTCCAAACTTCAAGGAAGTTTGAAGTAGCAAGACATTTTTCTAGAAAGGGAGGAATGAAAGGCTTAGAACTAAGGCCCTGTTAACATATTAATAAATCTCTCAACCAGGAAAACTGTTATCTTTATTTGGGAAGCAGAATGCTTCTGCATATTCAATCAAAACCACGAGCTCTGAACATCTGTAAGTCTTGTTGCTGGATGGGGTGGGGGCTGCAGTGAGGAGGTTTCTGGAGCTGGTGCAGGGCTAACTGGGATTAAGCTGTTATGCATTCACAGCCATTAAAAGATCCCTCTCAGCTCTTCTTTGACACACACAGAGGAGGATGCTGCCCTTGCAGCCTTGCCCTGTGCCTGCTTTAGCTCTGTGCCTGCTTTGAAGCCATCAAGCCTCACTCACAGCACTCTGTAAGGCAGGAGGGCCTCTGAGCCCGGCGGCTGTTGAGGACTTTTGGGACTGTCACCTTCACTGCCAACAGCCCTGCAGAGCACACCTGGATCAGAGAGAGCTCTGTGAGCAAATGCCAGCCAGAGGCAGCCCATGGAATGGGGCTTTGACATCCAGCTGAAGGTGAATTCAAAAAATTCCCAAATTCAAAAAAATTGGGGAGCATGGTCTCACCATTTCAGAACAAAACACAATGAAATCCTGCTTGGTCACAACGAGACTGGCAGGGGACAGGACATCCATGCTATGGATACTCCAGGCTTTAGATGTCCTGCCAATGCCAATCAGCGTCCAGCTCTCCCAAAACACAGCTTGTACCATTGATTCAACATGAAGGAAAATCTTTTGTCAGCCCTTGGGGGCTCCTTCCACAGCCCAGAACACATTCAGCTGTGTGCAGCCCAGCTTCTCTATCAACCACATTTGAGACAGAGTGCTTTGCCTTCCTCCTCCATGTATTTGCCTTATCCTTTCCTGCACTATGACTTTTTCCTTGTTATTATTAATGGCTGACTCTCTTCCACATTGCATTTTTTATTAAAGTTTGCAACACTGAGCTCAGGACAGTGGCTCTTTAACTGGCTGAGGTTTGTAAGGAATGTTAGGGGAAGATGACTATTTCAGGGGAAGGAAACTCAGTTAACTCCACCAGAGATGCAAAAGGCACCTCCTGGGCTACACATCCACTCTGCTCCCTGTACAATGCTAGTAAAGAGTAATTTCAGCAGGACAGGCCTGGGTCCTCAAATCAGGGAATGAGCTCAGTCATCACCTAAAGTTCACCACCAGTTCAGGTGCACTTATTTGACATTCTTTGGCTTAACAAGAAGGAACCAGCATGCTTTTATAACAGAAAATTCAGTCTAAAATAGATTCAATTATTATTGTTCAATTAACATAATTTGTTTGATTGAAAGTACAAGTTAATTGTTAGGAGAAAGCATGAAAAGCTCTTAAATAAGCCATGCCTTTTCATTTTTAAAAGGAAGGTGCTGCCTAGCACTTTCAGCCCTTTCCCCCTTGGTTTTCCAACTGTTCCTTTCTCACAGAAGGCTTCCCTGTCAGACATTTTTCAAATTTTAAAAAGATCTCCAAGCATCTTCCACACATGAGACTGGGGAGGAAGAGCAGCAGATTAAGCGAGAACATCTTGCACCTCCCCAAGTAAACTCATCCTGGGTGTGGGTACCCTTATACCCCAGAGTTATTTTGGAAGGTGACTGCCCTTCCCTCTGATGGAAGCAGCACCCAAAGTTCTCACAGTCTGTGGCATCAATCTGAATGCACGTCCATCTGGCCAGTTTTAAACCACCCAACAGAAAAAAAAAGCCCCAAAGCAACACCACGATCTCCTCCCTCCAGCGCAGCAGACAGGGATATCTTTGATGCTGCCCTTCCTTCTGTGCTGCCCCCCTCTCCCGAATCAAATTTCAAACGCAAAGCACGTGGGTTTCTGACAGGCAGAAGCAGAAGTCAGCTCCCCGAGGAATTCCAGCGTGAGCACAGCGTTTGTACAAGGGCTGGACGGACGGATGTGCTTTCACTTCTAAGCCTTAAAGAAATGAGAGTACATCTATGAAAGTTTCACCAAGGAGAAAAACAATGAAACAGAAAAGAAGAAAAAAAGGCAAGGCAAAGGGGTTTCAGAGAAGACAGCCCCTTGAGCGATTTCCCAACATCAAAGAAAAAGGCCTCCAGCGTGTTCTCCTCATCTGATACCTTTGTTCCCCCCTCCACGCCCGCAGGCATGTTCCTCGTGATGCACAAAAGGCTCCTGCAGCCCCGGACAGCGCCGTGCCCACACACAGTACCTGCCTCAGCTCTGACTCCCTCACGCTGGCGCTTCACACCCGTCACAGCTCATTTTCCGTGGCTGAAGCCAGGTGGCACTGACCAGGGAGTCTGGAGTCCCAGAGAACTCCAGCAGCTCTGTATCCAACAGCCTAGCTGCTCCCTCATCCTCCCTGCAGGTACAGTCCAGAGGAGATGCTGTTCCACCTTTCCTCCTGCGGCACCTGCTTGGCTGTTTCCCATTCCCCACCTTGTTCACTCTGATTTCCCTTCTGCAGGGCTGCATTTCTGTTCTCCTCCTTTTATTCTCTTTCTGTTTTCTCTATTTGCCCTCGAGGTTTTCTTTTCCTGCCCATCTCTGGCCTGCCTCTGCATCGTTGCAGAGGTGCAGAGCAGATGCCTCCTGCATTTTCCCTGTTTACACCGAGCTGCCTGGAACTGCTGCCCTTGGAGACACCCCGGGCAGCACCTCCAGTGCCCCGGGGCAGGGAGTCAGGTCAGGAAGGGTCAGTAAATTGACAATTGTTATTGTCAGTTCCCTTTACTCTCCCCAGCCACAGGAAGAAGCTCCTGGCAGCAAACCCCTTGCTGCCCACCAGGGACTGCTGTTAGCTGCCTGCAAATTCGGAAGCTACCAAGAGTGTTCCTCACCCTGCACACTGCAGGCAGCACCTGCAGAGGGGTTGGGTCTGTTGCAGCTCCTTTTACAGACTAACGCCCAACACATGCTGTTAACAGCAGTGATGGCCTTTCACACCCCAGCGGACAAGGCTCTGTTCCGGATAATCTCTTAATGACCTGCTGCTCACTGTTACCTCTGCACTGCTGAACATCTGGAGGCCTCTGCAGACCAGCCCGAGCTGCAAACACCCCCTGGGGGCTTTCAGGAGACCTGTCCCTGTGCTGGGCGGGCTGAGGCTTTGTGACACTGCAGCAAACAGGCTGGTGTGCAGCAGGCTGTGCTGGAGCCTTCCTCTGTCAGCCTACGTGACACTCACCCTTGTGCCGAGTGTCTGGGGCTGCTCTGTCCCTGCTGTCTGCAGGGGCTTTCCTGCAGCTAAATGCAGCAAAAGAAAGTTTTTGCTTCATTGCCTCTCCAGTCCCTCCATATAGGGTTTCTAGGGAATTTCTCTCTGCAGCAAATGACATGAAAATGAATAGGCATGAAAATATCCTAGGGACACCAACTACTTCCAGTATGTAAACCTAAGGGTCTGATCCAACCTTCTCTGAACTCAGGACTGCTTTCTTTTTGCAATGAATCGTGACCTGAACCAAAAGTTATCACTTCTCTAGGCTGGCAAGCAAAGCTAGAAAAAGGAGCTCACTCTTGGGCTGGGGTTTAGACACAGGTCTGTGAGCATACGCTGCTTTCCAGCCCTATGTCACTGAAATGCCTCTGCTGAGCATTAAGCTCAGGCACTGAATTGATCCCTACAGTTATGTGCCATTTTGAGCCCTGGAAGTCAGCAGCTCCACAGGGCTGGAGGCTGAAACCTCTGCCCCACCAGTGGCTCACAGCTCGTGTCCCCACCGTGGATGGTGACAGCCAGGCTGTCCTGCTCAGCACCTTGCCTTTGGCCAGGGAGTGCCATTACATTCCCCGTGTAACACAAGACTTTAATTACTTTACAAAAGCACAAAATTCCTTGTCAGCTGTAGCCTGTCAGAAGGAAATGAGAAAATCAATGAATTCAGAAGACTGTAGAGAGAGAGGCAGAAAAAAGAAATAATAAAAAAACCCCAAACCTAACAAAAACCACAGAAAGTAATGCTTCTTTCGTGAATCTGAAGAAGATAGACTACTGGAGCAGCAAGGATTTAAATGTCTAGAACACCTAGCCAGGACTTAGCCTAGGCTGTGGAGAACAATCCAGCAGTTCCTTCTTCCCCAAGCTGCTGGGAAGCTGAGGAATCCATTTGTTCAGCACTATAAACTGTACGGTCCTCCCCGACTGTTAACTCTTCCTGCACTTTAGTGAAGTTACAGCTCTGCCTGCCAAAGTTGGGGATTTGGAAATGTCTCCCATTCCTGGCCCGTGTGGTTGAAATGGAGGGATTACTCTGTTCAGATGTTTAACTCCCTGTGAAGAGGAGACAGAGAAATCCCCATGCTGCTGAGGCTCTTGAATCACAGAAGCCAGGCAAAGCTACTCCATTACTGCAAGGCTTCAGTGTTACTGGATTTATCTTGATTGCCCACATTTCCAGAAAGCTAAAGGGCGTTTCACACCTCCAGAACACGGAGAATTTCTTGCTCCATGACTGAAAAACGCACAGATGGAACTACTGCTAAGAGGTGAAAGAGAGAAATTGCCAAGGAAAAATAGAATGAGTGGTGTTAGTATTTTACATGGCATCATCAGGTGACAATGGCAACATACCTGGATGCATTTTTAAATGAAATTTAGACTAACATTTGACAGTGTTAAAGTTGAATCCCACATCACACCAGATCCTCTCTGAATAGCATTTTCAATGACACCCTCAAAATTGGTCTAATTGGTCTAAAGCAGGCAAGGATTATTTGCTCTGTTGTAGAAATGGTGTGATTCACAAAACAGAGCAGCAGATGTGGAGATTACTGCAGGGCTACAAAGGATTTCCTCCACCTACCCTCGACCCAAATCTTACCTGCCAACCCTTCTTTACCCAGCAGCCACACAAGTAGGACTCTGAAAGCCCAGGGTAACCTGTTTCTATCTGCAGAGACCATAGTGAAGACAGGAATGATCTGCTGGGTTACCCAGCACAAGCACAGGGCCCAAGTGGTGTGGGCAACACCATTCCCAAAGCCAGCAAGGCTGGATGCTGGTGTTAATCCTGGCAGAGCACCCTGTACACAACACCCTTAAAACGTCTTAAGTGGATGTTAGGCACTAGTTAACTTATAAATCAAAGTATGAATTAAGTTATTCATTACAAAGTCAAAGCAAGCAAGTAAGGTAATTTACACCAGATAAGGATTTGGCCTCGTTTCTCCTCCCCTTGATTTTAAGCCCTGTTTTGTGGCAGGGGAGGCTATGTGACATGAAGTTATCCTGCTGCATGACATTACTGGCTCACATCAATAATGCTGTGCAGGACTTTCAATAAGCTGGTTTAGACCTTCTGCAATAGATGTAACTCCTAGTTCGTGTGAAAGCACTGGGGGAAAGGGAATACCAGCATATCTGGGGGATCCTTTGAATTCGCAGTTTAAAATATTTACCAGGATATCATTATTCAGATGAGCTTTTTGCTGAAATCCTGGCCATAGTCATTTCAAACAAGGTTGCAGATTTCTAACACTACAGACAGATTTGAAAACAGTGAAGTGCTCTGAAATAAAGAGATTGAGCATAATTTGTTGATCAGTGAGTTGCAAAGAATCACAGACATTAGTTATACTATTTAGCATGAGAAGAGTATATCCAAACCCTTCAGAGACACTGTGCAAAATCCTAACCTTGCTGAAATTTAAAAACCAGTGTCCCACCTTTGTTACTGGGCAAAATAATCTCATGAATAGAAATTTCACAAGGCTCAGAATCAGTGTGTATTTCTGGCTGTATGAAACAGAGGGTTTTTGCCTTGCTAAGACCTGTGAGCCATTTTCTGCCAGCTGGAGGCACTTGCTCCTCAGCCTGCAGGTCTCTTATCTGGGATCCCTCGGGGCCACATCTGCAGCCCAGGAGGGCCTGGAAGCATTCCCAGGGATTGGTGCCAAGTGGCAGGGAGCAGCCCATGCCCCCACTGCCACCGGGGCTGGGCCTGGGCTCTCCTGGCTGTCAGATCACCCCTGGGATGTCTGAGGAGAGCAGCAGCTGGAACAGGATGATTTTTTTAAATGATTTTTTTTAATGATTTTTTTTCCCCCTGGAAAAGAGTCTAACAGGGGAAGGAAAGACAGACATGCTCTAGCAGGCACACTCGCATTTATGAGCCTGGGGGCAGCCACAAGCCTCGTTCCCTCCCTCCCTCCCATAAGGACAGGGCAAGCAAGGGGGGCTCGGGGCTGGTTCTTTGCATGTTCCCGAGGTCTGTGGCACCACACTGAGGATCCTCCACAGGAGGGGTGCTTCTCCCTCTTCTCCTCCCCTCTGGCTGGCCACAGAGCTGTGCTGGGATAAACGGGCAGGGCAGCTCCGAGGATGCTGCAGCTTCTCCCGGGGAGAACTCCCGCGGCAGCCCCGCATGCACAGGGGCCGCAGGGACGCTTCCAGCAATTCCTCACGCCTCCGTGTATCCTAGCAACCCCTCTCCGAGGTTACGGATGCGCTGCCTCCCCACCTGTTGCACAGCCAGTCTGAGGCGAGTTCCACAGAGCTTCCTCCCCGGCTCATCCCAGGAATCTGCCGGAATTCACAGGAACACACTGCGGCACCTGCACACCAGGAACTCCTGGCGTGGCTCCTCCAGGCGTTGTGATCAAGGCAAGGAAAAGGGGTGGCCTTCATCCCTGCCACAAAATCCCTGCTGTGCCATCACTCAGGTCCTGCGCACACATCCAAACACTTCCTTTCCAAATAATTGTTTCCAAAAGAATTTTAGATCCAAAAAAGGCACAGCGAACAAAACTTGACTCCTCCCATGCCCTTCCCTCCAACCTGAGCTGCAATACAGTTACAGTAAATGGGCTTGCTAAGGAAAAAAAGACAGAAAACTGCTTGAAAAGCAACCTTTTTAAGGAGTGATGCCACTCCAAAGTATCCTTTAGCATTTTCAGTTCCCTGTAGCGGAAAAAATACTGAAAACATTATAGAAATAACCATCAAACATTAAAATTTTGCTCTGCAGAAAAATAAACCACAAATTTACTCAAAAATGAAAAGACATCAAATCAGTTACAAACATCTGTTGAAGGGGAAATTTACAATTTTACCAAATTAACTTTCTACACCTGTGAAAATGATCCTTTCTTTACGATTGTCCTGCTCATCAAATTAGATTTCCTTTGTTTGGCTATCACTGATCAAATGGTTTAAGCTGCAATATATCCATTTCTCACTGGAACCTCAGTTATCTTAATTTATCATTCATTTACACTCCTGGAACACAAACACAGAAAACCCCTAAATGTTTTGCTGTGGGTTTGCTTTTTTGTGTTACTGCACTTCTCACTGCTAAATCCACTTCATTCTAAGACATTCAGAGAATCAAGGGGTGCACAGAAGCTGCTGTCCCCGAGGCCGGTGGGGAAGATGAGGCTGTCACTGCTCACAGACACGTCATTGCTGTAGATCTCTCCTATTCATCTTCACAGAGGAGAATACTTCTGAAATGGCTCTGGCACTTGGGAGTTATCCCTCTTTCCCCTCAAGGCAGATGGATGCTGTAAGAAGATGCAGCCATCAGGTTCCCTCTCTGTTTGGGTGCTCCAAATGTGAGCACTGATGGTGCTGAGGTGATCTGCAGGGGCTCCTGGGCAATGAGTGGAAGAAGCTGCCACACCTTCTCCCTCAGCACTGCCTACTCTGCTCATCTCAGGCTAAGAATACAGCCAGGATGTCAACCCCCACTTTCACATCCAGGATGTCAAAGCCCCCTTTCACATCCCTGATGTCAAACCCTCCTTCTTACTGTGAGGCTGCTTGGCAGCTGGATCTGCACACTGAGATGAGTCCAGCTGAGATGGCAGCAGCCACTTCATTACTTCAGTGTCAGTTCGGTTTTGACACATTTGTGGAACCATTGACTAAGTTTTTGCAGCAAATGAGAACGGGATTTTTATAGCTAAGATTTTTTGCAAATGTCACATGCATTTTAGGACATCGTCCTGGGCTGAGCTATACAAACAAAACTACCTTGTGGTTTGACAGGCATCATGAGTGGGAATTGGATCATGTTTTCTGGGTGAGATAAAACTAACTGCTTTCACAGCTGTCATTTTTTTTTTTTTGTAGTGCAAGGGAGGAAATTTAAGCATTTAAAGTTACATTTAAATATGAAATATGATAGTCATATCTGGCAATAAAAACACAGCTGTTAACAACAAAGAAAATACTGCAGTGGTACAGCACAGGAGGCTGGAACCCTGTGTCTGAGGAGAATCTGCAGGTGAGAGCAGCTTCCTCATTTATTTAACACAGAGACTAGGGCTTGTGTTTGTCTGCTGTGTGGAGCTAGGCAGAAATACCCTCAGGAGCCTGTCATCCAGCAGTGAGCGAATAAAAAAATAATTTCCCCAACCCCTGTGAACAAGGCATAAGCCCTGGAATGCCAATTCTTCACAGGCAAGACAAGAGCCATGTTAGATTTTACTCAAGTGGAAGAGATGCACCATTCAAAGCCAGTCTCCTCAATTCTGCTGTGGGCTTGAAAAATGTGAGTTTCTCCTTCAGCCCAACAGCTCACCCAAGGTTTCTGGGGTGAACCCAAAGAACAGGTTCAGACACAGCTGATCCACCCCAGCCCTGCACCATCGCCAACTCCCACATCCACCGGTTATTTTTATGCAGCTACCAGTGCTGAGGATGTGCCAGGAAAATTAAAGAAGTGTGAGCACGCTCGGGAAGAGCATGAGCATCAAGGGGCAGGGTGTGGGTTAAAACAGCCCGGTGCACCCCAGCCAGGGCACAGAATGGTCAGGAACAGCTGCTGGGGACACTCAGGAGGCCCTGCAGGTTAGCCAGAAAACACTGAGAGGGTTCTCAAGCACACACTGGCTCACATTCAGAACCAGAAGCTATTTTAAGTGCTCCATGGAGACGAGCTGGTGTTATTAGGGCGCTTTTCTTCCAGAAGACAACAATATAGTTGTCAAATAATCCCATCAGATGCCTCTGTAAACCTCCTAAATCAGAAGAGGTGGCCGTGGTGATCTCATGCTGGGAGAGATCCACAGGCTGGTTTTCTTGAGACACTCCAAAAGAAAAGGAAACCACTTGCTGGGCAGTTTTGGTGCTGTGTCTGTCACACCACAGCCACTCCCAGAGGGCATCTCTGGAGTCTGAGGAACTGCCAATTGGCACAGGGAAGCTGCTTCAGGAAGAAAATTTGAGCACAGGCCTACAAGATAAGGTTTTTTACCCTACTAAGCCCTAAGAGTACAACTGGCACCTGGCGGAACCACCTCAGAGCCAAGAGGAAAGACTTCCATCTTTTTCTGGCCTTGGCCTCAGCTCACCTCTCTGTCTCAGTTTCACCCAGCCCGGTGTCTTCCTAAGACATTTTGAGACTCAAAGAGCAGAAAAGGTAGACAAAGAGATAACGCTGTTATCACCCAGTGCTCTGGGGCACAGACAGTCACAATGAACTCCCTCTATCAGAAAGGTGGGAAGAAATATGGGAACAGAAGAGGAAGAAATTGGATTATGACAGTGACAGAGTGAAGAGCTGTAGATGGCAGGGATTTAGAGACATTTGGGAAGCACTCTGATATTGGCAGGATGGTCTCAGTAAAGAAAATTGTTAAAAATATTACCAGAGGAATGAGCCTAATCAGAGTCATCCAAAATTTGGTTTTTTTGTAAAATATTTCAGGCCTTCTTTTCCCTTGTGTTTCTAAAAGCCTTGCTGTACAGCCTGGTGAGGCTGAACAGAGAACTGTAAGCACTCATGCTACTCTGAATACTGACAGACAAAAAAAGCAGACGGAAAGGTGCCTAAATATAGTTCAGAAGGCTCCCACCTCTCCTCACTGAGGTTCAGTCTTCAGCCAGCTCAGATCAGTGATTTCCAGTCAGCTTTCAGCCACTAGCAGATACAAGGCCACATCAAAATTACCAAAGTTTAGGGTAGAAATTATCATAGTTGATGAGGAATCAGGTATAAATAAAATACTTCCAGTGAACTCCCTCAGAGGAGCCACTACCTGCTCTTTATTGTCACAGTCCATTGATATGTAGCAAGTTTTAATCTCCCAAACCACTGACTCTGGATCCTCAGATGGAGGAAATGAATTGTTGATTTACTCCACAGCGTGATCCCGCCCCGAATTTACAGATAAACACAAAGCTGTGGACTTTGCTTACATTTTTGGCTCAAATAAATAAGCGCTTTTCTCACTATATGTAATGCACTATTTTTGCTCAGGAAAGGGAGTTCTAAAATTAAATAAACCAAAGACGCAGAGGCACAGGGGATGCTAAAGCTAACTTGGCAGAAAATACCCAGCACCTGAAGCAACACGTGCAATAATCAAGGATCACAAGGAAACCAACATGTTCATGATAGCAACACACAGAAAAAAAAATTTACATACTGTGGGCCTGACATTGGTCTGAACTTGGGCTTCAGGCTCTGCCAGTGTCTGTGTGAAAGGCAGGCGAGCAACTTTCTCATGTTGGCCTGAGAAATCTAAAGGAGGAATTCAAACAAACCTTGGGAAGTGAGAAACCATCCGCAGGGGTTTTTCCAACATGTTTACTGGAAAGAAATGTTTACTAAAGGGTGCAGGCACTGAATAACCAGTCATGTTCTTTGTACCAAACCAGTCTATAAAAGTAGAATTTAGAAGAATGAAGTTTGCTGTCATTTTTACCATGATGGAGAGTCATGTTGTTATTTCTGTGCCATACGAAAACCATAACAACAACATACTCTTTTAACAACTGTTTTTGTTTCAAATATGCTCTTGCCATGACTCTTGTGGGCAGCCTTTGATCATTATGGAGAGAGGTACTTTTGTGAATGAAGTACCAACAAACCCCTCAGAACACACAACTGCCAGGCCCTTGTGGCACCTCAGTCTCCTGCAGAATGCAAGTGCCTCAGGGCACTGGGGAAATGCTCCACAAGCTCATTTTTTACCTTGCAGCTAATCCCCCACATTTGAAGTTTCCCTTACCTGTGAGGTTCCTCAGGCCCAGCTCCCTGAGCCCGAAGTTGCCGTCCTTCCTGTAGTTGAGGAAAATGGCCAGAGCGTAGCGCTCCTCGTAGAGCTTGGTGCCGCGGACGATGCGCAGGTTCTCCAGGGGCAGGTACTCAAACTGGTTCAGAGCCACCAACACATAGCCCGTGACCTCCCGGATGGACTGCAAGGCACAAATGGAGCAAACACATCAGGTGCAGCCTGTTTTAAACTGAACTGAATTTCCCACACTGGGGATGCTTTACCCACATGATGCTGTGTGGTAAAAAAGCCTCAAACCACCCAGAAAACAAATTCTGTTTCCTCTTAATGATTTCAAGCACATTCCTGTTCTAATTTTAGAGAGTTTTATCAGAAATAGATGTTTAAAAGGTAGAAAATAAAATAAAGAGGTAGCCATTGTTATCAGTTTCCTGAACAGAAATTCACTGTAAGGTATTAGGGATTCACCAAAGGATGACTTTGCCCAACTCAAAGCAGAGAGCAGGTCCAAGGCCTCTGCAGTACACGAACAGAATCCACTGGGGCAATGCCACAGTTCAGATGAGATTGGCTGTCTGCAAGTAACTCTGTGTTGTAGAGTGCATTTCAGGGTAGGACTGAAGGGACATAACATGGAAAACACCTCTGGAAGAGCCCACCATCAAACAGGAGCAGATGGGAGACTGGGGGGCCAGTCTGGAAGAGGAAATAAAAGCAACACACATCTGTATTAACACCCATTTTTTGTGCTTTCAGATGGAACCCATGACTGAGCATTTGTAAAGATTCATCTCCAAGTTTCATCTGGCAGTGCTGGAACCACCCACGCCCATATATCCCAGTCTTGGATCAAAACTGCTATCTAGACCTTTAGAAAAATGATTGCTGCACCTCTGAGCTAGCTGAAATCTTTGTTGGCTTTAGATGAACTGCTCAATAACCCTCCTGCTTGTATTCAGGAATAATATTCAGAAATTGATTGCCTGGTCTGGAAAGGGAAAAAACACCCCAAAACCCAGTAACTAGAAAAAGTTTTTCAAAGTTCAAGAGACTAACACATCTAAGAGGTTGTTAGGGGAAAAAAATACAGAACATGCAAAACATACAGAACATGCTCCTTTAAAAAATATACTTCATTCTAAGGAATTGAAAGAAATAGCCTAGAAATACGCAAATGCCTTTGAAAAATGTCATCTTGACACTTACAACGATGCCACCACCCTCAGCAGGACTGGGCACAGGCTGAAGGATGCTCCTGGAGCAGAATCTCCCTGTTGGAGAGGGTCTCTCGAGGCTGTTTCCCAGAGCTCACCTAACCCCGTTTCTGCATGCACTGCACAGCCGTGTGTTTGTGTGAGTGTGCATATTTTAATGGCCAGAAGCTGATACCGCTGCCTGCGTGCTGAAGTGGCTGCACGCGCTTTTCCTTTCCCTTTGGCAAAGTCAATACCTTAAACAAAACACCCAAGGAAAAATCCTGCTCCGAGTAACGTGCCCGGACTGCGAGCAACACCACGGGGCTCCAGTCGATACTGTAATAAAAACAACCTGACCAGCAACAGCGGGCAGAGAACTCAATGTGTCGTGTATGTATCACCGATAAAGAAAGGCAGTAGGGGATGTGCAGCACCAAGGACAGCCCCTTGCTTTGCTGGATCAGCATTTCAGCATTTAAGTGGGCACAAGCCTTTTAATTAGGCTTGTAAAAGCCTGCAGGGTTGTTAATACACGTGGCAGTGTACATAAGGAGTGATTTCCTGACCACAAAACCTCGGTACTAGAGGTCGGTACTTTGGTCCTTCTGAATTCAAGCATTTGTACTCAGCTGAAGGTGCTGAAAAAGCTGTGGAGCCATTTCCAGGCTTGCCTGACATCTAAACAAACTCCTGATGAGAACCCAGTGAGTGGAGGTAGGGTGAGGAGTACGGTTCAGCAGCTCAGTATTAAATGCATTATACCCTGGGACACTAATTTCATAATAATGAGAAGCTTTACAGCACTTTCATGATAGCTCTTCGCCTTCAGACATTTGAGCTTAGCCAGGCGGGTCAGGAATTTGCTTCTCATCAGATGAAAAAATTTCTTTAAGCTGGCTTTTTTAGCGTCTCCTCAGAATTCAGAAAATACTTAAATTACACTCACGGCTTCGGTTTCTCCACTGATATTCTAGGGATACTGTGATTGCTCTAATTAATTTAAATGGATGTTTAACTTGGAATTGAGTGGAAAAAATTAAAAGCAGTTCCAAAATTGCATCTGAACAGGTCCTCCCTGCCAATTGTTGTCACTTAGAACCACATTTTCTATTTTTAGGGTATGTCTTACTGCCAAACAGCAATTCCACCTGAAAGGGCTGCAATCCAGCACAGGATTGAACTGCCACACACACACAGAGCGGCAAATCTTCATTCCAAACTTGGAAAAAAAAGCCAAAAAGTCTAAAATATAACAAGAAATAGCCCACCAGAGAAAATGACCAAGTTCTGTTGCTGATAATTGTGAACTGCCTTGGAAGCCCTGCACTTTGTTTGGCTGAACCGACTTAAATGACAAATTATGGCAAGTGTTTTGACAAACCAGAAGGTTCTTTGCAGTCCCATGGCTCCCACCATATTGCAACACACATTTATTTGCTGGAGACACTGCCATGTTCATGCTTGCAAAACAAAATTATGAAAATAAACTCAAAAGGGTTTCTAATTTCCTAGGAAGCAAGTGCCTGACCAACCAAATCCAGTAGTCTGTTATATTAAGACAGGGTTTCATTTGGGTTTAAATCCAAATAGGAATGAAAACAGGCAGAACAATACCTGCTTTGCAGGGTGGTTTCTGGTTTGCAGGGTGTTTTCTTACTGGTCCATCTTTAAAAATATGCACTGGGAATGCAGAAGGGATCTAAGTTTTGGCTGCTCCTGGCCAGCACTGTCCCTTTGCCAGGCACTGTAGTTTTTAACACGACTCTCACTGCAGATGGGTCCCTGCCCACTTGGAGCTCCCTCCCAGCCCTGCTGGAATCCCTGCAAAGATTCCTGCTGGATTCCACACTGACTCACAGATTCATGCCAGATGGGAGCAGCCAGATCTCCTCCTCTGCACCTCATGCCAAGGTCAGGCGGGATTTGAAGCTCTCATCCTTTGAATTCAAGGCTGGACACGTCCCTGGGCAGGCACCCTGCACTCAGGTGTCCTGATGCTCTGTCTGAGCTGCTCTGCTCCAGCCTCCATCTGTGTTCCCAAGAAGGCAGAGGGACTCTCAGTGGTGAGTACCAGCGTCTCCCACTCTGATCCACTGCCAGGGCTTGCAGGCACTTGCAAAATCACATTTCCCAATGAGTCTGTCCCTCAGGAAAGACAGAAAAGAAACTGAGCCTGTTGAGCATCAGCCCCTGGGTAAGTACAAGCTTCCAGCACAAAACAAAAGGAATGTCGGGGGGAAAATGTATTAATCCTTGACATATCCAATGCCTAATGAGCTGCTTAAAAACACACCAAACCACTGGGTTCTGGTCTATTTACTAGGAAAAAAGCCCTTTATCTCCATTTTGAGACAGGAGATGAGCACTTGTACTCCACAGTTTGCTGTCCCTGTGTCCAGCAGTGTCCTGCACAACCATATCAGTCTACAAACCTAACAGACTCTATGAGCCCAAACATAGCCAATCTTTTGGTTTTTAAACCTAAAAATTAGCTACCCTGAGATAAGAACAGATCCAGTGAAGGTGCTACCCTCACCAGGGGTCCACCCTAAGATGGGCAGCCCTGCAGAGGGTGAGGAAGGAACTCCAGATGACACCAAAAGCAAAAAGGTTCTTTTTGGAGGTTCTTTTTCAGGTGATGAACTGTAAAAATGAGCTCTAGACAGCCCATTCCCCTAATTACAACTAATATTAGCTGAGCACAGATTAAGCGCTTGAAGCTCCCAGCAGCAAAACCAGAATTATCCTGTCAGCTGGGAGTAAATGGGGGTAAAATTGCTCCCTGCCATCTTAAATCGTCCTTTGGTTCGAATCAAGCGAATCTGAGCGAAGCAGAGCAAACTAACAGCACAAACTTCATCATTCTGCCCAGAACAACAGATCAATGAACGATTAGGGAGGCTGATGTTTCTCATAAACACTACCACAGCTTCCTAACATCCATCAGGAAGGCTGGGCTGTGGCAGAGAACTCTGTGGTGGGGTTTATTTCAGCTGCAGACACATTTATCCACTTGCTGAACCTGATCTGGTGATGTCCCTTCTGCCCCAGCTGATCACTCACTTGTCCCCAGCACGGAGTCAGAGCAACCAAAAGCTGCCACAGGGGTCAGCTCACATTTGTGGGACCCCTGACAATTCATTCTCTTTTAGGGTCTTTTTCCCCTTTTCCATAGAAGCTTAGAACATTTTGATCTACCTCGATCTCACTTAAAAGCACCAGTAAACACAAGTGCAGGAGGGGAGGATCACCTGAAGAACAACTGTGTTTAATTCACAAATATTAAAAAAAAGGAAGCACTTTTCACATCTCAAATGGACTGGAACAGAGTATCTCACATTTTGCTTTTTTATCAATTAAAAAGTATGTGTTGGTATCTGGTGAGAACTGCCCACCATCCAGCTGGCCAAATTTTGAGGAAACAAATTTTTATTACGAGAAAAAACCCCACAATACAGCAAAGTCAACACCTGCCTAACTTTAACTAAGTTCAAAGATTCAGTCGGGCATGTTTGTGTGCATGCTTGTATCCATCAATTAATTTCCTTTTTTTTTATACTTTTTTACCCATGCAAGGCAACACACCTGTCACTGTCACAATTAAGAAATTAATGTTTACTGAATAACCAACCGTAGTGTCTAAGCAGCTGCATCACTTGCAATTCTAACTCTGGGAGAAACAATAACAACCGAAACGTGGAAACAGCAATTTATGGAGCTCAATTAGCTGTTCTCATTGAGGGTTATGAGTTTCTGATGAGATTTTCAAAGTAGTTCAGGTATTTATGAGATCCAACCTTTGTCTCTCAAAGCACCATGAGAAACGTGTGGCACACATGGACATTTCTCCTGTCTGACAGGACACCCATTTAGAGACCATGCCGTGCATCCTTTAATTACGTCAACACGTATGAAATTGGGATGTTGAGCACTCCTGAGCTCCAGAGGTTTTCCAGGTACTCTATACAAGCTTCAGTAAAAAAAACCTTTAAGTTTGAGCACACTGATCAATACCAGAACACAGCTTGTAAAAAACATTTGCTAGTGCCTGGTGAGAAGCAAGCAGCGTACCCTAATGAGAGCTTGCAGAGAGATTATTGTCCATGGCACTAAAGATGCAGGTTTTATTCAAATTGGTTAATAAAGAAAGAGGAACTCTGGTAGTCTTTCAATCTGCATTAGGGTGTATTATTAACAGCAGAGGAAGGGCTTGGATTGAATTTTAAGAGCTGTACCTGCACTGCTGCGTGCTGCAGAATCGAACTGTGATTCAGTTATTTATGAGAGTGGGCTAGGAACTGTAACTCTCACTCTTTCCCTCACAGACATCTGGGCTTCTCTGGTAATGTGCTTACAAAACATCCTGAGCAGCAGATCAGTGAACTGAACACAGCACTCCATTCCCTCAGCTCTAAAGCAGCAGTCAGTCAGATGCTTCTTTTCTAAGGCCACTGGAAATTCCTAAGGATTTTGGTACATAATTTACAGAAACCTCCTAGGGAGTTGTTGAACTAAAGCTCTGTTTTCTGAATGGCTGGTCTTTATATTGCATTATTCCAAGAGGGGGACTTTTCATACATTAAAATAGGAGGATTAGCTGTGCAGTGATTTATTTACTGAGCTTGGTGTAGGAAACACACTGTTGCTTATCTGAGGTAAGTTTGGCTGTGTCTGAGCTAATATACATCACAGTAGGGAGGTCTTGGAAGAAAACCAAATACCAATCTAGAAACCTTTGAAGTACAGGACAATGTCCAAATCTGGAAAAAAAAGGTGATGGGTAAAACATGGGGAGGGCTTTGAAATACGTATCTTGGCCCATTTTTGAAGTATTGATGAGAGAACAATTTGGGACTTAAAAAACAACATAATAATAAAATAATAAAGTAATGTGGGAATGGGAGCATTATATAGGAATAGGCAAATAGCAGGAGCAAAAACCCCCAATTCTTTTGCTTTCAAATTTTGGAATATATCCAATTATTCTGCCTGCTTAATACCTCTTCAACAGAAGCTCACATGTCAGCTTGCCCCATGTGTCTCTGCCCACTTTTCAGCTGAAAATGTCATCTGAACAGAGAAACTGAGAAGGGCTACATCAGTGTCTGAGAGTCTCCCTGATGTTTCCAGCCTCAAACACAATTCCTTTGTTTGTCTATCAGCTTAGAAGTATCCTAGAAGTGTCTCCTTAAAACATGGAGTTGCCTGGGCTGGCTGAGAGCACACAATAAATCCTAAGCTGTTTCTGTTGAGCAACATTTCGACCTGGACAAAGGCTGCAGTCTGCAACAAGCCCATGCTCACAGCTAACACCTGTCTGTCCTCAGGAACGCTGTGCAAGACTCCTGTTTAGCCAGTCAGTAACATTTTGACATTACACTCTATTTCCTGATTGGCTTCAACGTATTTGCAGTGTGGTTTCCAGGAGAGTTTATTGTATTGTCTCCCAAGGGAAAGCTCAGTCCTAAATGAGATTGAAAAAGACTACAATGAGAGCATTATGCTGTTACAAAATGCTTTACCACTCAGGCTGTTCAATAGTAGCTGCATTTTGCAGACACTCAAAGCACATCAGCTTATACCTGCCCAGTTACAGAATTTCCAACAGCACAGATTGATGCCTTTTGCTTTCTCTGCTTTTGGGAGCTTCAAATCGAGTAAATCACAGTTTCTTTCCAGGCAACATAAAATTGCACAAACTGCTACTTCATAAACTAAATAATATCAACAATCTGGAAGGATTTTAGGAAAGTAATAATCATGTGCAAAGACCTCTCCTTTTTTTTAATCAATTGCCCTCAGAGAGCCACAGCCCATGAGAAGCTGAGTGCATTCAGAACTTGAGACACTTTCAAGGAAAAGGTGGGCATGAGGGCTGTCTTGTCAAATCTCCATGGTCACATTTACCTGGCTGCAGGGCCACAGGCTCCTGAGATGGCAGAGGTGGTTTATGTATTTTGGCAGAACAGGGCATCCCTTACCACAGAAGAAAAGAGCACTCAGTCCCTCACGTTTTTGCTCGTGTCTGAGCTGAACTAAGCGTTAGCAGCTCTTTACTTGCTCCTCTGGCTCTGAGACTGCCTGGAGCACCACAGGGTACAGAGCATCCTTACACTCCCAAGTATTCTCCAGGGAAGAAAATGGAAGGAAGGGAGGAAGAGGAGGAGGAGGAGGAGGAAGAGGAGGAAGAGGAGGAAGAGGAGGNTGGGTGCTCACAGTCTCTCACAGCTCTGACAGGGTGTCCAGAACTGCTCATAGTGGTGCCAGTGAAGATCCTAGGAAAGTTTTGTGGTCATTTAATGGAGCAAGGGACCTTTATTTGTTCATTTGATTTATGGTGAGTGACGGGCTTTGTACATCAGATATTGTGATTGCTTTTTTCCTACTATGCAGCCAGGCTTCTTGGTAGGAATTATGGGAAAATCTACAGTTAGACAAGGAAATTAAATGCATTTATTAACATTTCTTCAGTCTCTATTGTGGAAGCAACAAGAGCTCTTGGCTGTCATGATTCCCACTCTTTGGAATAATGCAGAATGAATTAAACATCCCAGAGATCTGGTACAGAGGTGGAGCTGAACAACAGGACTTTTCTATTTTTTCTATTTAAACTGCAGGTGAAGGTGCCCCATCATCCCTGCCAGAAAAAGGTTTTTTCTATTTCTGGACACAGGAACTGACTACACACAGCGAAAATGTGTTAACCTTGCCAAATTTCAGCTCAACATTCTCAGTCTGCATTTTTGCAAGAAGCAAATAGCTGGCTGTCCAATCCTGGAAAAGCAGTTTGTTTATTTTTGGAGAGCTTTGCTTCCCTTTTCCAAGAAAACAAGTTTCCTAAAAACCCACTTTCAGTTTGTTTCATATGTACAACATCCACTTTTTAACGAGTGTTTTAAAAGCATTTCCTGGGAGGAACAGATTTTATTGGTGCTCTAGGACATTTTTGCACACTGAAATGAGTGAATATTGGAGTTGTTAACTGTTTGATTTCACTGAAGAGGAGAGATATTGGATTTTAGCAACTCTTATTTCTAGCTGAGCATGTATAAATACAACATCTGAGCTCAACATCACACATACCTATTGAAACGATTTCAGCCTTTTTAACTCTAATCTTTTCAAGAGTAGAAACCCTGAAGAGATTCATTAATCGCTGGCTTTTGATTGGGTTTATTTCCATTTAGATAAAAAGTGAAGAGGCTGCTTGTTTTTAAAGCTGTGTTTGTGTTTTGTTTATCTGGAAGCTGGATAATAACTCTGTTACTCAGGCTTTAATAGATTGTTAAAATCTCCTTCAAGGATAGATCCATAATTGATAAGATGTGAGCAATTAGTAAATGATCTGATTTTCAAATCCAGAGGTATACTTTAAGAAAGAAATGTAAACTCCACTATTTGAGGGTGCCACCAACCAGGGGAACAACCTTTAATCTGCAGTGACTGTGCTAACTCTAAAATAAGATTTTCCTCTGCATTAATTCCACCACTTTTCTTCAAGGAGGCACCCTAAACACTTCTCCCACTCCTTGCATTTTCTATGTGGTTTCTGAACCAAGTACATGAACATCTTACAGAACAATGAACAATCTTACAGAAACAGGAGCTTTTAAAATCATATCCAGAATGACCAGACACCTCAAATGCACCATTATGACCACATGCAATTATTGCACCAATGACTCCCTCAAGGTGTGCAAACACCTTTTTTTTTTGAATTACAGGTGAGTTTGTGGAGGGGGGTATTGGAAAAGTTGTAGAGAAAATTGTTTCTCTCTTCAAGACACAGAGCAGAAAAAGACATTTGGTCTTGGCATACAAATTCTAAAAATGTGAAAGATTAAGGCTTTTGGAGAAAAGGGAATTTTACGAAAGGAAAAAATGGGGTACAGGGCAAGAGACAAGAGAAGAAAGAGGAAAAGCTCATGATCAGAAGTAGGGAAAGACAGATCCAGACCATTAAGGCACTATCTAATTTCTGAGTGCCTGAGTTTGCAATCTTCCTGCTTATTTTTATATCATTTTGTTCTTTTTTTAGGGGAGCATTGCAGGAAAAGTGTAATACTCTGTACAAGGTATAATTTCTACCTGTCCTCATCACCAGCAAATGACTGGACAAGCAATCTTTTGCCAATAACTTAATTAGAGGAAACCGCTATATTTAAAAATGTTCCTTAATGTGCTGAACTCCACACAACAGCTTGTTGAAGGAAAAAAAGCAGAGTTATTGCCATAGCTAAGGATGGGAGAAAGGCTCAGTCATTAAAGTTATCACAGTAACAATGTTATTAACCACACAGGAATAATCCCAAAGGAGTTCTGTGCTGACTGACAGTGATGAATTAATGCAGGAAGCTAAAACCAGGGCATCTCTCTTCACCTGTTTTTATTAATACCCTTATTACCTTTCCCTGAAAGACAGCTTTTCAAGAGCTATTATTGTGCTTAATATTTAATCAAATTAAGCCTGGCATGTTGTCAATTCTGTCATCTGCACCCCAAAAGGGAGGTGCTCACCAGGGCACCCCTCAGCTGGGATGTGCCCTGCAGCAGGAGCAGTCCAGTGGCCAGACTCCCAAGGGTCAGGAAAAAAATTGCTGGAGACAGGGAAAAAGGGAGTGTTCAAGCACCCAAATACATCAACAGGCCAGCAGTGGTATTTCATTGATATTAATTACTTTACAGTCTGTAAACTCTGTGGAAAGTGCCAGCTGCTGTGAGCCAGGACCATCAAAGGTCAGATTATCATGAAATCATTACAGGAGAGGCTGTTTTGACTTAGCATATAATTGCTAAACCTAAGCACACGCCACAGAACCAATAGGAAAATGAATTATTTAAATACTCTCCTTTTAACAAATAGTATTACCATTTTAATTACATCAGTATTAATTTAACTCTAAAAGGTGCCTGAGGATTTTGCAGAATTAAGTTTCGCGTCGGTGGAGTTTCCAGAAATTTCAGAATTTCTGCACAGCGTAGGTGTGTGAGCTTAGCTATACATTGCTTTTTACATATTTACAGACACACATGCTTTTTAAAGGTGTGTTTGAGTGTTGTATTCCTGCCGATTCTTGCCTTCAGATTTTTTGGGTGTCTAAAAATGCAGTCCTTAGATCGTTTCCTCACTGTGTGCTGCTGTGAGATAAGGGGGAAATCCTGGCTCCAATGACAGGTTTTTCTCAGTTCTCATTCTCCAGCCTGGCTTGAAAGCCCAACTGGCAGCTACAGCACCAGGTTTAAGTTGCAGGCATTTCTGGCTCTACATGGCTTTTCTTTTTACCCAATTCTCTTCTCCTTGCAGCTACCACTGCATTTGAGAGGCAGCTGGGAAAACAGAAGATAGCAGGTCATGGGTGTTTTACTGCTGGAGAGGAAGCATCCAGTCTGTACTCAGCATCCACATAATTCCTGAAGCCCCACACACTTCCAGATGTTGCAGCTCCTCTTTCCACATTGCTCTGTGGCCTGCTCACCCTATTATTTTTCTCCTCCCTCTTTTCTCATCTGGCCATACAAAAGAAGACACCTGGACTTTGAGCAGCTCATTATTTATTCCCAGCTGCTCTGAATTTCTGTTCCTTCCCTGCACGGTCCCACGAGTTCAGGTGTTTGCCCGTGCTCCCAACCCAGTCTGCCCAGCCTGAGAACTTCCAACCAGATACAACAAACACACCTTTCAGGCCCCATAAACATCTTCCTAAATGAATAAATCCATTCATTTTTCTCAATTCCATAATTTCATTTGTTGAATAAATTAGTTTTGTGACTATTAATTAGACAGTATAAATCCTGATCCTTTAAAGTTAATAAGCATAATTTTACAAGCTTTGAACCATGTTTTCAAAGAGGCAGGGTATGCCCAAAAAATCATTTGGTCTTACAAAACCCCTTCATAGATATTTACAAGATGTCTCAAACCCAGCCTTTTCTGTCCCTTAAACTCATGAGATGGAACAGACTTGTTCAGTGCAGAGCACTGCTTCAGTATTTGGAAGAGTTTGGATATGTAACTCTGTAATTCTGCTGTGAATTCTGTGTGTGAGCTGGCACACCCCGTGCTCTGGCAGCTCCATGGGTCGGGGCAGGAGGGGCTCATGTTTAGCTCTGAGTCTCACAGATGGAGGAAGTTATTTACAGTATTTTTCCTAATGGGTTTCCATGGTTGACTAACCTTTAAGCTGAATTCTTTCCCATCCCACTTTGCTGACGCCTGTTACAGTACTTTTCTATCCCTACTTGACCCTGCCAGTCCATGAATACTTGATGCTAAATTAAAGCATTGCAAACCAAGAGATAAATTCTACCCTGGGTGCAGCCCTCGAGGAGCTTAATTACATTTGGTGGTGTGAATGTTAAAGACCTGACACAGCACGAGCTTTGGGCTCTGGCTGCTGTTAAAGCAGAGTTTGAGAAAGCAGTGAACTGTCACCTGCCCCAGCCTTCTCAAAAGCCAAGGGGGCTTATTTTACTTGGAATTTACCTGCGTACTGCCACTGTCCTTAAGCTCAAACTCCCAGGTATTGGCAGCAATTAGTAGACCATCGAAGCTTTTGCTTTGGACACAAAACAATCAAGCTCAGCCCTTCTCTCTCCTCCTTTAGAGATTCTGTTCCCCTTCCACCAGCCCAGTTGTTCATCTCTCTGCTTTGCTCGTCCCCAAGAGAGGATTTAGCAAATTTTCCTTTGCCTTCAGAAAACTGCCAGACTTATTCCTCTCTCTTGTGCATTTAGGCTTTCCAGAAAAGGGAAAGGTCTGTGTCACACAGTGCCCTTACGCTGTGTAATGGAATCCTTAACTGAAATGAAGTTGAAAAGTCAAGAGGAAAACACAAATTATCAGCACTTAGAGAGAAACAGCCGTGATCTCTGCAGCCAGTGCTAAGAGCTCAGTGAAAAGAGCTGGAAGTTGCTGCTCCATAGAAGCATTACTTTCAAATTACTCATTAAGAGAGCTGATGGAAGATCTGCACATGCTGCACTACACCTCCCAGCAATCTTGCCATGATTTCCTTTCCAGCAGATCACTAACTTTGGCTTGCACTGAGCCAAAGTTAGTGTGTCTCAGCAGCACCTAACTATCAGAAGGCACTCCTCTGTCTAAGAGATCACCATAGGCACTCCGATGCCTTCCCTTGCCAGAATATTGATCAGAAAGGGACAACGGCTACATGGAACCCCAAAAATCCCAGTGGTTGGGTTCACAGCAAACTCCAGGGAGCAAAGAACTGGCTCTCAACCCAGCTTTGGCTCTAAGGGGCAACATTTGCTTGAGAAATTTTATTATCATGGCTTTTGCCACTCTCCCTGCAAGTATGAAACTGAAGATACAGGTGTGAGACAAACATCTGGAAGGCACTGGAGGCTCCTCCTCAGGGCTCTTCACATGCTGGTATTGCCAGTAACAGGGCAAACTGCATCTTCCTTTTCTGCTGTAGTCAAAGTTAACTCACAGGACACCTACAAATTCAATTAAAATAAAGTGTCCTTTGCTTTGGCTGTTCTCGGTGAGATTCACAACTAAAGCTGAATCCATTAAAACAGACAGAACTCCAAGCATTTCAATATCGCTCACTAGTAGAAGTCAGGGGAGGTACCTGAGGCCAAATTCACCTGATTGTGCTGGGTCACAACAAAACAGGATCCCAAAGCAGATCAAGGATGGATGATGACATTTTGCTGTGGTCAAGATTTTAACATTTCCAGAAAGGCAGTGTTATACCAGGCATGTGTGTTCATCTTTTACAGCTACTGGCTCCCTTTCCTAGGCCCTGTTTTCCCAGGTTTCAGTAGGAATCTCTCTGGCAGCTGCTGAAGGGCTGATCATGCACAGTGGCCAAATATTCTTCCTGCTCTTCGTGTTCTGATTGAACTTTTTACCTCAAACCACAACACTTGGCTAATCAGCATAATTTACATTTCCATATATACAACATTTGCTATTTCTGAGGCACAGCTAAGAAAGCAGCTCTTCAAAGCTACTTCCATGCACAACAAAACTCAGTACAAGGAAGACAGGCTGGAGTAAGGAGGGAGGGAAGGAGTGCTGCCTTCTAGGTGGGCAAAAATGCTGACATGACAGATCTTCTCCCTTAATCAACTTAATTTACCCTCTTGAAAGCTCCTGATGACAAACTACCTGGACTGGAGTGTCCTGGAGCTGATATCCCTTAGTGTCCACTGCAGTAAATTATTAACCAGCTCTGCTGATGGAGACAGAGAGAGGTGATAGAGTTCCACAACAAAGGATAAGTGGAAATATCCACCATTTCTTTCCACTCTGCAGCCAAGCTGCTAAGAGTGCTTAGATTAGGAAGTCAGTACTATTAAAATAAAATGTGTCTCTTTTTTTTCATTTTCTCCCTAAGGTGAACAATGGCTATAAAACCCCCGTATATTCCCTAATAAATAGTAAGCTGTGCTGGAATCAGATAACTGAGTTTATGCTAAGTTCTAAAAAGCACTTTTTGAAACCAAATAGTCATTCAGATATCAATAAACACTGTGCACTTTTACCATCATCCTGCTGGGTTTTGATCTGGCAGATGAGCTGTTTATGTACCTTCAATTCCTGATTTGTCATTACCCCACTGCTGCTATTCCCACCTCTCCTCCTCTCAGAGGTGCAGGTGTGCTGCTGTTGATGCAGCTTGCGGCTCTGCTCCTCTGTGCTGTGCATTTTGCTCAGCAGGTAAGCTCCTGCTCCCCGTGCCACGGGCACAGGCTGGGGACAAAGGGGACACCAGGGGCAGCTCCTGCAGCCCTGTAAGCAGCGACACAGCTCATGGTGGCTCCACAGCGTGGCTCAGCTTTGGCAGCTCTGAATTTAACTGCACACCCAGAAGGAGACAGCCCTCCACATGCATGAAATGCAGTGCACAGCTTTTACCAGAGGTCTGGAATTGCTGCAAGGCGCCAAACAGGGTTCAGGGACTGGGACACGAGGGAAGGAGGTCAGGCCCATGTAATGTGGAAGCAGCAAATGAGAGCCAGGGAGAGAGATCCCTCCATTCCGCACCGCTGCACTAAGGTCAGCACAAGAAACAGGATGCCAGGAAAATGTTGATTAAAAGCAGAACATTGCTTCCCTTTGTGAAAAAAAAAACAAAACCCTGGTGGTTTCAGGGAGTGAGCTGAGAATCTGCCTGTTTTCATAATGCGAAGTGCTGGCAAACCTGCTTTGATCCTCTGCTGTGTCACTGGCGAGCGTCCCCTGAAGCTGGCACCTACCCTGGCAATCCCCAGGTGAGTGTCCACCACAGCCCTCACTTCCCACCACAACTCCCTCCCTGCCTCCTTCACTCTCCTGAGGCTCAGCATGGCAGCTCCTGGAAAACCCAGAGGAGGGTTGTACTGGCTTCCTTTTGGGAAGCCCTCTGAGTGGAGGAGAAAGGCTGCTGCTGGCTGGCACAGACCAGCTGCTTCCCACCAGCCCTCTCGAGGCAATGGGGCTTGGTGGGTGCTGTGACAGAGCTCCTGCATCTGCAGTTCCTGCACAGGAAATAATCCCCTGAGCCACAGACACATCAGGCAGCTCTCCTCTTGATCCCCCATGGGCTCAAAGGGCTGTGTTTGACACCGGCTGGCACAGCACAGCTCCTGCACAGCCAGGTAACCACAGGCATTTATTGGATTTTTTCACTTGGCTAGGTATTATTAGAACAGCACAAACCGCTGTTGCCTCCATCATTCATCATAATCACATTTCTTTTCTCGGAAAAGCCTCGGATCCTGGGCGTTTCAGCAATGGCTGGGTTTGTGACACTGGCCTTTCCCCCTCCTCCTGAAGCCCATCAGTGAACATTAGTCCACAAGCTACAGAGCTATGGTATTGACTCAAACAGCAGATACCATGCCTGTTTATGAGGCACCAAAACACAGCATGCAACTCCCACCTTTCTCCAGGGTTTATTTCATTTAAGCAAGATCTCTTTAGACTGTTGTGTGGGCATCAGCCCCCTGCCCACTACAACAAACCCCTTCTGTGAGTGGAACAGGGGCAGATAAGAAAAGCTGAGAGACTGCAGGGCTCCACTCAAGATCCAGAGGTGGGGGAGAGCAGCAGGCTCATGAACAACAGAAACCAGAGCTGCTGGTTTCCTCCAGTGCTTCCTGGGGAAATTGTCCTGAGACTAACAGTGCTGTGAAGATGAACTCCAGTAAACCTCTGAGGGGAGCCCACAAGTATCCCATCAGCTATCAATGAATTTGGGTCCCTCCCATCTGCCCTGGGATTATTTTTTCAAACACGCTGGCACGGGAACCTGACAAATCTGTTTGAAACCAGAAAATTACAGTCAGAAGGGAAAGTCACCGAGTAACAGGTACACAGAACCCTTGGATGCTTCAGGAACCTTTCTGGGTAAGGGAGACAGCACTAAAGACACAGTGAGTTTATCCACCCATTTACCTGCTCGTATCTGAGCCAGAAGTCAGCACATGCTGGCTTGAGCTGACTCCCAGGAATTCACACATTTATGGATGGTTCTGACCGCCAGCCTGGAATGAAATCCAAGGCCTGGGGACCCCACACTAAAGATGCAGGAATTGAATCACATCAGATCTCCTTGGACAGTAAGGATCAGCAATCCCAAAAAACTACTGAAGACAGGAGGAGATGAGCCAAGTCAGGACTTTGAACAATCAATAATGTTGGTGGATGGCAGGACTGTGTGGTGGACATCATCCAGCTCTCTCTCCAGACAGCAGGAGCCTGGAGAAACACGGCAGGACAAGGAGGCAAGGACACCAAAGGTGCTCCTGCCTTAAGTGTCTGGACACGGCATGCTGGGTTTGTGATGAAACACGGGCCAGCTCACTGCAGAGTAACTCCTGGGACAGGAGGGACACAACAACCCAGTGTGTCCCCAGCCCATCCCTTAGTGCCACCAGCCCAGTGGGGAAAGGTAAAACCATCCCTGCCAAACATGGAACAACACAATAACCCAACCTTTTCCATCAGACAGAGGCAGAGGAAGAGAAGGCACCAACCCAAGAGCCAAAATGTCAGCACAATGACAAAATGATCACTCCCAGCCTATGCCTGGCACTTGCATTCCTCAAACACCAGACTCACTCAGATGCATTTAAAAAGCATTGGCAATTAAAGATGTCAGCGTGATTGACCGACCAGAAAAACGTAAATAACAGAGCCCTAAATTGCATCATTTGGGTAAATATGTATTTATACAGTTTGGAAAGAAAAGCCTTGTTATTCAACTGTTGGACAGCAGCAGCGACACAGGAGCTGTTCTGGTTTATAATGCAAATCATGTAATTTGGGACACCCATTATGGGCATTAAAAATGCAAAGTAAGATCCATGTGAAACACTGTTAATTTGCAGTAGCCACTTTTCGAAGTATAATTTCTCAGGCATTTACATATTTTTTCAGTTAAAAAAAATAAAATTGAACACTAGTTAGAACATTTGCCACATCTCGTTCATTGGATCAAGATACTTTTGAGCTGCAGAATCAGGAAAATAGCAGTAGAAAATGGTAAATTACTGATTTTCTTCTTTAAAAAAAATCAAATATAAATTAAATATAGGATTCTCATATTTCTAATAGGCCAAACATTTTTAATTACAATCTGATGTCAACTGAATTATATTATCATCTTTGACAATTTGTGGCCCCTGGAAGGATATTTATGCTGAGAAAAGAGAAGCACAGAGCGTTCAATAGGAAGAAACTCCAATTTAAACCTGAGTTGTACTCTGCACCATACAACCTGACCTTGAACAGGGATCAAGAGGGATGAAGGACCAGTTGTAACCTCAACAACAAGAGGGCTCAGCTGCCCAAGCAGGAGCTTCACAGCTGCTGCAAATGTTTGGTGTAATTCTGCATGTCTCAGCTCCCTTCCTCCCGTTCCATGTGCCCCAGTGAAGGATTTTCTGAGGACAGTGGCCAGGAGGTCCTGACATCCACCACACACAACTGCCTGCACCTTTGTCCTGTCCTGTAGGCACCTCAACAGCCTGTGAATCTTTCCACACCAGGGACTGCTGTGTCTCCTAGAGAGGAGGAGCTGAGCTCTGCCTTCCTTCAGAGTTGGCAGATTTAGTCTCTTATTTGCAGATCCTTAGAAATATCACACACACTCTTGGTGGGGATTCAGAGGATCACTCCCTGCCTGTGTTTGCAATGCCAGCTTCACCAGGCTGCTCTCCCTCAGAAGGGAGCCTTGAATTTGGGTCTGCTCTTCCAGCAGCTTCCTGGCACAGTGAGAAAAGGGGTATCCAGAGAAAATGAAGAAGAAACAAGTGAAAAAAGTATGTTCCCACTGCAATGCCACTCCGGGCAACCTGGTATTTGGAAGCATAATTTGAATTGCCAGAAATGCAAACCCAATTGGTATACGAAGTCAGAAACTGAGATTTTACTCGTAGGTCTTTTTCTTTGCTTTAATTTCGCTGGAATTGTCCCAAGTGCACACCTGAAAAAGGCACTGTCTGGCCTGGGCTGCTCTCAGCTGTGAGCATCCCTCTCCTCTCACAGGAACTGAAGTCTCTGGTGCCCAGGGAGCCCTTGCAGTCACAGGTAGGCAGAGGCCAGCAGCTCTCCTGCATGGTACTAATTCCCAGAGCTGAGCTAGGGCATGGAAACAGGATCTGTGTGCGAGCCCTGAGCCCAGCTCCTTAACAACAGTCAGTGTAACCCACAGCCAGACATTCTGGCATGTGCTCTGACTGCTCCTCTCCATTCCAAACCCCAGCCTACACACTGGGGAGCAGGAAAATCCACAGGCTCTGACCGTGTTTGGATGATGCCCAGTCATACTTGCTAGCACTTCTAGAGGCTATTGCACAGAAAGTATTATTTAAACCTGGCTACTTTATTATTTTCCCAGCGGCAAGTAAAGCAATAACCCTTGAAGTGGTGAAGCCAAGCCACAGTCTTTGTCAGATTAACCTTCCTAGAGGCCCTCTAAAATCAATTGCAAATGTTAGCTCTGAAGGACCAGGCAGATAAAAGTTCTACCCCCTCCCCTAACTTTCATTTCAAGTTGCAAAACCAATCCACAGTCCCATTACAAATCAGATCTGAAAAATGCTGCTTGATTATTTTTTAAAGAGCTCAAACTAGGTCACCAAAAATAGAGTCTCTAATGGGCTAAATGCGGAAAACGACTGCTCAAAATTAACAAGTTCCTGGGCTCCAGGACTGCACAAAAGCTTTTGAGTTGATTGCTCGCAACTACACAAACTGTATCCTCTGCCACACATGGCAAAAACCCAGCCTGCCAGATGCTGGGCGATCATTTGTGCAAAGTGCAACGTGGCTCTCAAAAAACCATAAAGGGATTTTTATTCTTAGAAAATAACTCTCTGGCTTCCTTTCCCTTCATTAGGAAGCGCTTCACAAGCGTGGCTCCCGAGCCCGGCTGTCTGGGCCAGCGCAGAGCGCAGCCTGTCAGCTCCCGCTGCTGCTCCCACACTGCTTCCAGGCACCTGGAGGGGACAGCGTTTGGGACAGCCCCACGGGAAGGTGTCTGTGAGGACATCCCTCCGTGGGCACCACCAGGCAGGGCATATGGAGCAATTTCACTGGGGAGCTCTGAGCAGAAGCCTTGCCAGGTTGCCTCGCTGAGCCGCCCTGCTGAAGGGCTTGTGAAAATCAGAATACAGGGGAATATTCACCTGTTTGTCATTAATATTTAAAACCAGGATGCCCTTGACAATAACGGGGTCAGTGCACCAAGGCCCACGGATCACAGCTTAGGGGCTGTGGCATCAACCCTCACAGCTTTTCCATAAGTCACAGAAGTCCCTGTGCAAAGCACAGGATCTTGGAGACTACAGGAAATGTGCTGGTATTTTCCAGAGCCACCATTTTATCACACACACATTTCCCAAAACCAGTGGCTAAAGCCCAGATGAACAAACAGGTCCTAAGAGTACCTACCCTGCCATACCTCCTGCCCTAAACCCAAGGAACAGCCAGCACATCCCTGCAGCACTGCCTGTTGCTCTGTATTTGAATTCAGTGTTATTTTGAAAGGAGATAAAGCACTGGGAGCATCCTGCTCTGGGGACAATCTCTGGTTTCACCAGTATCCCTGGGATACAGCACAGCACCTGCCCCTCTCCTGGCTGCTTCCTTCCAACTCAAGTGGATTAAATGCTATGAAAACTGTGATAAAGACTCTCAAAGTCATGTTGCATAAATCTCTGATAATAAGGGGAAAAAAGGTTATGTCCCCTGATTGCTTTCTCTAAATAACCTTCCATCTTCTGAACAAACATTGCCATGGATAAAAGGAAGCTCTGCCAGATTTACAGAAACAGAGAAAACACCCTTCTGTGAAGTACATACAGGTCTCAGTAGTAAACAGCTGTGCTCATGTTTTGGACATGAGTCACCCTCTGCACAAAGCTCATGAAAAATCCATCAAAGGCAAGGAGGAGGAGGAGGCCAGGGCAGACAGACGTGTTTGAGACAGCAGAGCAGGAAAACGTCTGAAAGGCAGAAAGCTGAATTGGTGCTTCACAGCCCCACCTTCGTCAAATGGTCAGTCAGAACATTTCATCTCAGTCAGAACATTTCATCTCTGCCTGTCTACTCTCCATAACATTCTGCCTGACACGTGAGAGCCTTGGATAAGGGATGCTTCAGCACTCGCCAAGCAGGATCTCAGCTCCTCTGAAGCAACCCACTGTCACCAGGAATGTGACTTGGAGATCTTCAAAGCTGATGGGTCAAGGACACTAACAGGGAGGATGTCGTGTGCTCTGGGTTTCATTTTTGCTGTAGCAGATTGTGTTTTCTCACAGAAATGTCACTTTTCTGCAGACAGACTGACCTTTGCAAAAAGTGAAATGTTAAAAAAAAAATTAAAAAATCCATGACTGAAACCCAGCCTGATGTTAGAGAGAATTCCCTCCATCTCTTCAGATTTACCATCTACACAGTGAGCACCTAACTGCACTTGCCCTCTTGCATCATGCTACACAACACGATAGAGCAACACATTGATAACCACATGAAGTGTAAAACACAATGAGAAAGATCTAGACATAGCTTTCTTTTAAAAATTGCATTTTGTTTTTGCAAAAAGTGCATGTCTCAGAGTACCTAGATGAGGGGATGTTACTTACTTCTGGGTAGGTGGTATGAAAATAACAGAGTTTTGCTATGGGGTTTAAGGCACATCATTCAAATACATGCTTGTAGATCAGGTCTCAATTTTATTTTTAAGATATCAATAGAAATAGAATATTAAAATTCCAAGGGTATCTTTTGCACCGGTGTGTTCCCATATTTTCCCTTCAATCCCATCACCTGCCTGGTGCTGTGCTGAGGTGTGGGAGTGCGGACAGGCTTTCCCCAGAGCCAACCCGAGCGTGGCTCTCCAGCGTGGGCAGAGAAGTGCACAAAACCACCGTGGGTTTCTGTGATAAAAATGTCTGTGGGACTGACATAGTTTAGACTGTGGGCACTCGTGCCATTCCAGCATATTTGTGTGTGTGTGTGAGCACTGTTCAGCTGGCATTCCGTCTCTGGACATGGACGTAGGAGTTTGGACAGGGAGAAATTAAATTCACAGGACCATAGCCTAAAGTCTCCTCAGGCAAATCGCCCCCTGATTTCAAGAGAAAGGACTGTCAGATTTTTAACATTTTTTACTCAAAGACCTCTCTGTCTTTATAAGAATTTGATACCTTTGAACACACACTGCAATATCCTTGTTGTCACATAACAGAACTTCTTAAGCTTTATAAGAAACAAGAGCTTGTGGATGTGATACAGTGAGTCTAAGAAAGGGTGGATGGAGTTTATCAAGTGAGAATTCAAATCCCCATTCATTAGGGGGGTTAATTTGTCAGAGCAGACACTAAACAGCCCAAATCTCAGCTCCTTCCCTTCTTTCCTTCCATATTCCACTGTTTCCCTTCCCTTAAGAAAACGGACCCTCAACATCTCCCATTTAATGGCTTTGGGCAAAAGCTCCAGCTTAAAATCTCAGTTCAGACCCATGGCACAGAGAAGAGTGAAACCACAGATTCTCAGTCGAGCTTTAGCAAAATTCCTGATTCATACTGTGACTTCAAATTGACAGCAACACGCAGCATTCCTGTGCTCAGGCAACCAGCCTGTGACAGCCGAGTTATGGACACAGCTTTAGAGAGGAAGGTGGACTTGACTTTAGCCAGATGAGTACACAACTGGCAATTCCACACGTGGGTGTTAAAACTGGTCACACCTGAATTCTGTAAGTCTCCAGAATCATGAACCAAAGTGCTCCTAAACAGCACATCAGGTGGGGACTCATAAATACACAACGGTGTCAGAAGGGCTGATGAGATGTGGAGCAGGGTAAATGACTGCAATGACTCCATTCTTTCAGATGGAGGGAAAATGAGCAAATTTTCTCTTGCCCCTAAGTTGTGGATCACAGATCCTCTGAGAGAGCTACAGCTGCAGCAGGAGTGCAGAGAGCTTCAGGAGAGGGCAAGGGAAGGATGGGGCCTTGGACAGGCCCAGGAATAACCAAAGCCTTCCAGCCATTCAGTGCTCTGAAACGAGCTGTTTCTAGCACTTCATACTTGAAAGATGCAAGTTTGTACTGTACAACAACAAGGAACACTTGTGAGTCCTTCCTTTACAAATGTTCAGCAAAGCTGCAACTTTCAAGTCTCAAAAGAGAGGCATGAGGAGGGTAGCAGTGCTTTCATTAGCCATTTTACTCGCAGGAGTACTCATCAATAGCTGCAGAGTCAGTTTTGAACTTCAGCAAAGAATGTTCTCTGCATAAAAGAGTAAATAAATTAGCTTTTCCATCAATGCCTCTTGCTTTTGCTTGACAAAGAGCAGTTTTTCATTACTCAAATTGCTTTGTGCATCAGTCAATGAAGCCCCAAACGTTAAATTCTGCTCATGAGTTTGAAAAATTTAGGCCAGATAACTTTATCTCTATTTGGCACATACATTACAGCACTCCTGCATCTCCCCACAAAACGTACCCGCCATCCTCTGGAAGCCCGAATCCATTTCTCCTGGCTGCCATCATTAACCAGCCAGAAAATCATTCCAAAAATAAGACAGCAGCATCCAAACACCTGCATGTTTTTGCCACACACCAGACAGCCACGTCCCTCTCTAGACAGCAGCACATCTCCCTTTCTAATGCCAGCTTCCACCCACTCGCACACCCCACACAATGACTCAAAAGCAAAGGCAGAGGGTTAATTCTGCCTCTGATGCTCTCCAGGTTTTGTTCTTGCCATTATCCAGTTGGGAATGATTGGTTTCCCTGAATTCCCAGGAGCCTCTTTCGGCCGTGGCTCTCAGATGGGCACAGCACAAACCCCAGGAAGGCCAACAGGGCAGGGCTGAGTTATGTCACCAGGAGATCTGGCCCCAAATTTATCACATTCCATCCCTTCAAACACATTTCTACCCGGATACCTCCACAGAACGGATTTTTTTCATTTACTTTCTTACCTTGAGAAACCTCTTTATTCCAAGACTAGGACCAAAGCTACTGAGAGTTTGTTTAACTGGTGGTGCAGAATATAAAGCATGCTTTTGTTCAAGGGATGATTAAGTATTGAAGATCTATTCCCTTTCAAGCATCACTTTAAGCACAATAACCTAAATACTGGAACATAGCGATTCTTCTTTTCTTTTCCTTTTTTTTTTTTTTTCTTTAAATTAAGGTGAAAATCACCTCCGAAACATGTAGATAGCTAGAAAAAACTCATAGCAACTACTGTCCTTTTCAACTTCATCCATGACCACACAAAGCTTTCTCCTCCCTCACAAAGAAGCTTCTGCTTTCATGTTTTTGCTGTGGGCTCTTATTTTTTAATAAAAATAACAACTAATTCAATCTCGGTGCCGAACTGTTTAGGGCTTTATTTCTTCTTAGAGACTGGCTTTGGAGTTTTGCTGTGTCCAGTTTATCTTTTATCGACTCCATTAATTAAAAATGGGTTGCAATACAATATTAATTGATTTTTTAATAAAATAATTAACAGCAATTAATTTGTTTTGGAGTAATTAGCATATGGAATTTTTTCCTCCAGCTGTCATTCTGTTCCTGTCAGAACCCACGCCCTTAGGGCAGGAGAGGTAAAACAGCAATGCTCCTTTTTCAGGGTGTCCACAGAGGATGCACACTCTCCTCCCCTCATCCCAGTGCCTCTACAAACAGGGTTTAGTATTCCAATCACTCCTTCCTTCCAAACTATTCATGTATCTCCACCCAGTGATCACCAGTCTCTGACACAAACTGTAAAAGAAACAAACAGTTTGGTGTTTCATGGAGGCGCTGCCCAGGAAATACTAAGACATTGCATATTAATTTGATTATGGTCTTAAGCTATAATAATTGGCCTACTGGGAGCATCGTGCATGTTCTATGAAATTAAGGAATTTTCTCCCCATTTCCAGTGCCTCCCACCTCTCTCTTACAGTGAGATCCCCAGATCAAGCACACATCCCTGTGAGGTGCACAAGGGTTTCTCCAAAGAGAGCTCACACAGTGCAAACCCGTGTCAAGTGCTTCCTTTTTTCCTACAGGCCTACAACCAGCTGGGGCCTCGTGTCTCATTTCAGAGAGAGCTCCATAATTACAGCTCCAATAACCTTTGGCTTCCCGTGGAAGCTGGGGCAGGGGAGAGGGGCTGCCCGCTGTGTGCTGCCAAAGGAAGGGCCACGGGGGCACTCTGTGGGAGCTGGCAGTGCCACGGCTGTCCCTGGGAAGCGCCGACCCCGAGGCACGGACAGCCTGGGAATGCTGGGCCAGGAAATTGCTTTAGAGGCACATGGCAATTGTTCATGCAGAGTCAAACGCAGGGACAGACCCTGGCGCAGCAGGCAGGCCACCGCTGTCAGGCTTCCATTTGAGAGCCTTTTTCTGAGAGAGATTTTGCTGCTGGTAGATGTGAAGTGGAGCAGAACAGATTTTATAGCCTTTATAATCACAGAATGGTTGGAATTGGAAGGGACCTTAAAGCCCCTCTTGTTCCACCCCCTGCCATGGCCAGGGACAAGTTTCACTACTCCGGGTTGCTCCAAGCCCTATCCAGCCTGGACTTGGAAACTTCCAGGGACGGGGCAGACACAGCTTCTCTGGGCAACCTGCACCAGGGCCTCATAGGCAAGAGTTTATTCTGTATACCTCATCTAAATTTCTTCTGTCTCTGTTTGAACCCCTTTCTCCTTGACCTACCACTGCAGTTGCTGAGGAGGAGCCCCTGGCCTTGCAGGCCCCCTTGAGATCCTGGAGGGCTGCTCTTGGGTCTCCACACCTTTGCTACCTAAACCATGCATCCCCAGGAATCTTCCAGACTGTGGAAAACCAACAGGAAGCCACCCCTGGGAAATCCTCTGAGACAAGTAACTCACTGAAGGTGGTCTGAACACCAGCATCCAAGCCTGACCCCAGACACATCACACAGCTGGCCCTGCAGGATGTCTGAAAGCAAAACTGAACACCAAATTTAGCTCCTGTGGTGGGGACATCAGAAAGATTTATGAACAAGTGTCTCCTTTTTAACTGTCCTACCTTACTAACCTTTTTTATTATAGAATTTTGTAAATTCTAAACGTTGCCTCTCAAGCTGCCACTTTTTCATTGTCACCACAGACACATCTCTGTCTGTTGCCAAGATCTGGAGCTGTCTTTGCCTCACTGTGAACTTTGGACACCACAGAGGTGAATTATAATTGCTCTGGGAATTGCTTTTCCTACCAGCTCATTCTTTCAACAGAATTGTAAATCTTTGCTTTTCTCAAGCCTTCCTTATGTTTATGTCCAGTGTTCAGCACCTGCTAACAGCTCCCTTGGACATACAGATGTACTCAAAAGGTTGTCTCCTCCTGAAAACCACTTGTTATTTGCAGAAGAGGGGCCTTGGAGGAGATCCCTGAATCTATTACACAGAAATTCACAGCCCAAAGGATTTTCTCGGTTTTTTGTGATAGGCACAACCCAGAATTTTGGGCACATGTGAACTAAGCCACCACGAAAGCAGCAGTTTCAGGGAAAATCCATTGTCTTTTGTAGCACAATTTCAGACTTTTTATTATTCCCACTGCCACTTTGGGAGGCCATAGAAAACCCTAGCACTGTGCTTTCTCTTGTCCTGGTGGGGGAACAAATGCTGATGTCATCTACCAGTTCTTGTTTCTGCTCAGTTTTGATTCACACCTGAATGTTCCTCTGAACAACAAGGATGAATAAAATCTCTACCTGCTCTGTTACAGGTTATGTAAAGTGGGACAAGAATGATGACAAAAGCTCATACCCTGAAATTGCAGCCACAATTTCACAGTTGCTCAGCCCAGAAATGACAGTCACAGCTTTCCTAAAGGAGGGTAAGGCAACAGAGATGGATTTCAAGATCTGAGCCAGAGATGCTCCACTGACCCAAGCCAAGCTTCCTGGCAGTGCCTCTTTCTCTTCCTTTTATCTGCCCATTTAACTGATAATATTTTCTTTTTTGCCTAACTTTTTTTTTTTTTTCTCTTTTGCCATAATTTCAAAAATCCCAAAGGGAAGAAAAACATTTCTGTTGAGCTCAGACTGAAATATTTCTGGAGGAGCTGAGTGGCTTAACCTGGTTCAGTTCAGTCCATCCTTGTCTTGCCAATGTGTTGCTTTTTGATTTATGGCTTTGCTGATTTGGCAGCTGAGCTTGCCATGGCCGTCACATCTTGTGGCACAATTCACTCTGTCAGTGCAAATACATTTCTGTGGGGGCATTTAATTCTGCCAAATTCCTGGATACTTTAACTTGTCATCCCCTATAAGGGTTGCCTCAAATGTTGAAAGAGCAGAACTTTCCCAAAAGGCAGTAAGATCAATGCTGCTGGTAGTAGTGGGGAAGTCTTCTGCTGCTCTTCAAAAGCTCATTATCCAAAATCATTTGGCAATGACTTAAAATAGATTTTAAAAACCCCAAACCCTCAAAATAACCCTGCCAAGATTGAATGATCAAAGAGTTGAAAGACAAAATACGCTTGGACTCACTGACCCTGCAGCGAGTGAAAATCAACACCAAGAGAGGTGGGAGGAATGAGCTGTGACAAGATGAAAAAGTACCTCTACTGACCTTATAAAAGGAAATCTATGAAATGCTTAAGGAGATAAATAAAACCTCTTTCATGCAAGAATAATCTAGGCCTTATAATAACAGGAGGACTAGTAATTCCCTTCCTGTCTCCTCTCTTTCTTCACCCTGACTGCAGAACCTCTGGAAACAGAGGCTACCAATGAACTACATGAAGTGGAAAGCTTTTGGTCAGTTCAACAACTGCAATTATTTTAACTGTAGGTAGACTGATCCAAAACAGGTATTTTCCTTTTAAGTTTCCCAAATTAGTCTTTAATGAGATTCTGGGAAATGAACAGATTTTAGGTTCCTTCCACAAAGCAGAAATGGCACTATAAAAGGAACCAGGACAACATCCAGGACATGGATGTTCTGTCATCCTCCTTGAGCACAGCTCCCCAGTGAACAGATTCCTCACCAGGAACGTGTAAGTACCTAATAAAGTTATAATCACCATTACTGAGCCTTCCTCCACCATCCTCCTTCAAGAAAGCTCCTGATGAAGTCACCAGGGAGCCCTAGACCAGAGCCCTGTGAATGTTCTATGCACTGGCAAAGGAATGGTGCATCTGAAAAGAGGCAAGTGCATAGGGAAGACAAAATTTTCCAGGACTAGTCAAAGTAGATTGAAATAATTTAAAAGCAGTTAACCTGGGTTTGGTTTTTCAGTGAATTTTTCTCCCATCTGCTGCCTGGAGGAAGGACAATGGGCGAGATGGCCTTACCTGAGATGGGGCAATCAGGGAACAGGAGCTGCAGCCGGGTGCCGCAGCATTCCTGAAATTCCCCTGCTGGGGCGGGCTGAGGGCGACACCGAGAGGGAGCGATGAGGGGGCTGCCCGCAGGCCTGGCTGGGTTTGGCTCCTGTTTCGGATCAGGGATGAAGGAGCTGTTTTTGCCTCCCTCCCTGCCGCCCTGGGCTCAGGCCCAGAGCAGAGCGCCGGGCTCGGCTCTCACCGCAGCCCTGCCCCTCACGCGGTGCCGCGGGCACTCACCCTCCGTCCCCGCAGGGATCCCGGCCCGGCGAGGATCCCCTGCACTGCCAGTGTCTGATCCTTTGTTAGATTTCCCAACGAGGTTCCCCTGCACTGCCGGTCTCTGATCCTCTGTTTCCTTTCCCAGCTGT
>VXBR01008549.1:122781-139650 GCA_013400215.1 Cisticola juncidis
GCCCGCGGCACAGCGCCCCCTGCAGGCGGGGCAGGGCAGCGCCTCCCCTCAGGGCACAGCGCCCCCTGCAGGCGGGGCAGGGCAGCGCTGCCTCCCCTCAGGGCCCGCAGGAATGATCTGTTACTGCTTTCCCCACATCTCTGCATGAAAACCCCCTAATTTCAAAGTTTTAATCATTTGGAGGGAAAGGGCAGGGTCCCATTTTCCATTCCAAGGTAACCTTCCTTGGCAGACACCTGTCTTTCAAACCAAGACAGGGCTGCAGGGAGAAAGGCTGAAAGGAAGATAATGATGCACTGCACTGGGTGTCACTATTGGGGGAACAAGACAAAGGCAGAACAGCTGTGCAGGACGATGGGATCGCTACCAGCAAGCTGGAAACAACAAAAAACTAACATGTCTATAATTTATTCATCCTTTGAATGTTAAGATTTAGGTTCAATATTACCAAGCAGCAACAAGCGAATGCCAGGCATTTATTTATGTCGCCCTTCAATATGGAGCTTAATAGATTGATTTACAGGAAAAGTTTGTACGACCTAATGGTGACAGCACTTTTTGGGGAAAAATAACAAGCTTGTAACCAACAACACAGAGTCTATAATGCACTAGACGATTCAAGGTATTTGAATCTACATTTACAGGCTCTGGAATGTCACTGAAATGTTAAGGATTGGAGCAATTTGAAAAGTTACTCAATTTCATATTTGAGGCTTAAGATCAATCATGCTGTGGGAGCACTGCTGGTGGTGACTGTGCCCATTTCAGATTCCTCACAGAACCAGCCTTTCACACACCCACATCAATAAATCAGCACATTTACACAGCACAAAATATCCACAGTCACAATGCAAAGCACAGCTACATAAAAGCCACATGAGGACAGATTCCCACTTAGGGCAGAGTCAGAAATTCTGGAACTGATGCGCAATGTCAGATTTCCAAGACACGCATCCAAGCCAGGAGCTCCAGGAAGGGAAAAGCACAAGAGAAGCTGGTCACAGCTCTCAGTTTGCAATTCGGCTTTGTGATTTTTATTCCAAAGGGTGGGCCCGGTTTAAATACATATCATGAGGTTCACACGTCATTTTGTGAATCATAGCCATAAGTTTGATTCACCTTAATTTATTGAATCGAATTTTAGGAGAACTTGAATTATGTCAAAAGAACTATTTGCATATTTAATAGTTACATGAGTTTCGGCACAAAAACTTCATTTGATGATTCATAAGATAAACATTACTTGTCTTCAGTAACTCATGGAAACCATTTTAAAAATTAGCTCCAGTCACCCAGTAAGAGAACAGAAGTTATTAAGGATGAGGTATGTAGATGGTAATAAAGTCTGGTGGATTGAACACAACTTATTTGTAAAAATACCCCTCAGAATAGTTCAGTGACAACTCATTGCATTTTTCCAAAGTACAGAAGATGACAAATTCTTGCAAATACTGGAAGCGTGTGAAGAATATGAAGCTGGCCATCAGCAATTTGTTAACCACATTAGCAGAAGAAACCTCATGCCATCAGAAAATGATGGCTTTAAACAAGCAAGTGCTTAAGAGTTCATATTTATTTAGTACAGTGAAGCATGTACTTGAGTCCTGGAGCCAGAGACATTTACCCACGTGCTCTGAGCTGAAGAAAGCTTTGCTGGATGCTCAGCCACAGCCTGCAGGTGGGAATGAAGGGCTGATGCACCTACAAGATCGACTCCAGGCACCACCAGTGATGGGAACAGCAACACAGAGACATTCAGAAGAGATAACAGCATGCAATTATATTGCTCAGAAACAAAAGTGTTGGGCAAGTTCTTGGAAAGCTACACAATCTGCTGCATCCCTGATCCAGAGGAGGGGGTTTGTGCAGCACTCCAAGAAGTCTCACAAAGGGCATTAGCTTTAAGCAGGAAGGTTTAAGCAGCAGGAAGATTTCTTGCTTTAGAGAATATGTTCCCTAGGAAAACAAGCGTGTGAGTAAAAAAGTATTACATCTTCACATCTTCTCAGAACTAAAAAGTTTATGACTCCATACTGTACATTCCCAAAATCTCTGGGATAGGGCCCATCTCCAAGCAGGAATGAAGTCCTACCAATTTAATCCACTAGAGACTATTGCTTCCACTAGAGACTATTGCTTAAGTGCACAGTATTTCTTCAAAGCTTCAAAGTGTCTCTCAACACTAAAATTTCCTTCAGGCACTACAACGGTCACCAGCACAAACAGGGGAAATGTTCGCTGCCTGCAAGTTCTTTGAAATATTTCAAGGCACTGAATTTGCTCAATTAATTTCCTTTCTGGCTATTTTTTAATCTATGAGGAAAGAAAGCTCTTAAGTGTTTTTATTTTAAGTACACAAAGACTGTTTATTCATGTCATTACAGCACAGTTTGAAAGCCTTTGTATTTTTCCTTTATTTTTAACTTCTGGGGCAGGGGAGAACCACCACCAACCAGATTTATGAGGCTGGCATGGATTCAAAGCCAAATTTGACCAGAAAAAGCTTTTAATAGAACCCACAATAACAAAGTCATTGCTGTGAAGCTTTTGATATGTGTGGTCCTCCCTCGAGCCACGTAATCCTACGGGAGAAACTCCAGCTTGTCATGCTCTTTCAAGAAAAAATCCAAAGGCTCCTCAAGCCCAAATCTCTTTGGAGTGATTTGAGAGCATCATCCATGCTAAGTGTTATCATCTTCTCCACGCCTCAAACTCAAGCTGCTGGAGGGTTATCTTGGTGCAGCAAGAGAAGAACTTGGAGAAGAACACCAAACCAGGAGGAAAATTACTTCCCCAGAAGCACCTTCTGAAGCTTTGCTGCTGTTCTGAGGTCATGTCAGGAGCAGCCAACTCCAACTCCCCTCTTTACAGATTTAGGGCCACCACTCTCCACCACTCGCTTCAGGGATAAATCCCCTTTGAGTGCCAAAAAGTTAGGTCCAGTCCAAAAGTAACCCCAAAGCCAGAGCTGCATTCATTTGTGTGGATTTAGGATCACACACACCAAGTCCCGACCTAGCCCCGCCAGGATCAGCCTAAGCCCTGCTGACACCAGACCAAAGCTCTCTCCCCTGAGTCTGGCCTCAAGGTGTAGAGGCCCTTTTCTTTGGGAATGAGCAGATTTGATTTTAACCACAAACACTTCACTGCCACTTCTCACAGCCTCCTAAATTCTTCATGAGTTTGCAAAACAAACCTGGCTAATCGCATTTTATTTTGTCTAAGGCCTTGTTAAGGTATTACAGGAGCACAACAATGAACATTGGCAGCTTTATCTCAAGCTTAAAGTCATACACTCTCTAGGTCTGAAGTGCATAACAGAGGCTTCTCTGTGGATCTGACACAGAGATATATTGTCAGCATTTATAAACAATTTTAAATTTAAATTTAAATTTATTTTTTGTACCTACATAAGGTCTGCATACAGAAAAGTAAGGAACATGAAAATCTCAGAATATATAAAATTAGGTTAAAGTACATTAAATCCTCGAAGAGACATTTCTTTATGGGTTTGAAGGCGTGTTTGGTGTGACTCTGTGCCACGGGAATGGCTGGGATCCCTGCCTCTTGCTAGCCAGAATCCCAACCTCTGACATCACAATTCCATAAGGAATCGTGGAAATTCCCTCACCCTACTGTGTGAAAAAGGTTTTAAAAGGGTAAGAGCAATATCTAACCAGAGAAAAGGAACACGGCTGAGCAGGAAAAGCAGTGCTAGAAACAACATGCAAAATTATGAAAGGCAAAGACTTTCAAAGGACAAGTGCAGTATTTCCTTAACAAACCCCAAATCCAAACACACAGGCAGTTAAGAAACTGCTTTGTTAAAAGAAAAAAAAAAAGTTGCATCGGAAACATACAAAAAAAGTCACCCAGGTGCATATTCCTTATTTAAGTCTTGCTCACCCAGGCCAAGATCACTTGATGAGCTTTGAAACACATGAACTGAGCTATTTTGGAGAAGCTGAGCTCTGCTGCAGTTGATGGTGCTCCAGCTACCTCTGGGAAACCTGTAGCTGGGAAAAATCAGAAATCTGCTCCCCACTCTTTAGCTGAGGACCATGGCAAACATTTTGCATCAAAAAAATAATTACTGGAAAGTGATGCACTGTGAGACCCTGTGATATCTTCTCCCAACTGCTCTGCATCGAAGTGCGTCCTCTGCAAACACAGAACTTGCACCTGCTTGATTTGCTGCCCTGAATCTCTAGCTGACCCCCTTTTGGTGACTATTTGCTGTAGGAAAAATACAAAATGTGTTGCTTTTTAGTAAATATTTTTTGGCCACCAAGACAAGACAAAAGTGCTCAAAAGAAAAAGATTATCTCATTACATGACATGTCTACAGTGTTTTTTTCTGGTTTTTGCCAAGCTTTCTGCCCTTAAAAACACAAGACTTTAAAGTGCACCTTGTCTGTAATTACTGGGCTCTTGTTTTATGCTGTTTTTCAAGACATAACCCTGGCAAAGGAACATTTTATACAGCAAGAGAAATCCCACTTGCCCCACTGGCAGCGATGGCCACTTGGCAAGTGGCTGCTCACAGCCCTCCCCAGCTTTTCAGCTCAGATCTCCCTCCCAGCCTCAGTAAAACGAGCAAAGATTCACAGGCAGTCAGAGAGGAAAAACATCAGGAGTTATTTAAGCTGGGGAAGGACAACACCATTTACTGTTCACTTGCAATTACTGCCTCACCATTTGGGCAGCTCGAAGCTAGTTGTTGCTTCTATCAATTGTTTTCCCAAAAAAAATTTGTTTTTCCCCCCAAAAAATAATCTTGCAACAGGCTGGATGCAGATACCTGTTTAGGTCCCAGCCTGTCACTGAGGGTAAATGAATTTCAGCTGGCTCAGTCGCAGGCAGAGGCACAGAAAAGGAAAAGATATCTAAAGGCACAATGGAAATTAATAGAGTAATCCAGATGGCTCCAACGCTGCCACATTTCCCCTGGTCAAAGTGCCCCACCAGCCCTTATCACAACCATGAAATGGGATACAGGAAGAGCACATCACCTTGCTCCCTGCCCTCCTTTATTCCAGCACCTCTAAATATTTATGGAAACTGATAGCCCAGGCACTGCTCTGTGGCCAACTTTATCACGCTTTTCCACACAGGAGGTTGCTAATAATTAGGATCCTTCCAGATTTTGGAAATAATTGCAAACCTCCATCATACAGGGCTAATCACAGCTTTAAAGAACCAGTCCTGTACTACTGCTCTCATACCAGGGGTGAGTTTACTCTACTGAAACCTGATGTAGGCTGATTCATAGGAATAACAGGAAAGCTGCAGCAAGGCTCCAAGTTCAGAGAAATCCCAGTGTTTTAGGTGCTTACATAAATCACCCCAACCTCTTCCACAGCAGAAGTTCCTCACAAGCACTCTTTGACAGATTTTTGGTACTCCTGATACTTTTTTTACTCTATCTGGTATTTTTGATGGGGGCAGATGAACCAAACAACCCCTTCCACTTCCTTCATCCTCTTGCTGTGTGCTATATTTCTCCTGCACTGCAGGAGAGGCTGGCAGCAACGCTGACCCAAAGGGGAAGTCCCTGCCTTGGGCAAATGATGGCCAAACTCCCAAACCACGAGAAAACCATGAAATGCAGGCATCTCCTGCGTACAGCAGAGAGCTGAAAAGCACTGTCAGCTGGGGAGGACATGCTCACACTTACTGTGCTGAGGGAACTGATCTGGCAGTGGGGAGTGCTCAAGGGAGTTGAATTTAGGGTCAGATTGAAGATTTCTGGGATTTCACCAAGAGATCTCTGGCTCTTGAGGTGGGAGGGAGCATCTGAGGGATACGTGGATGGAAGGGCTGGTAGGTTACGTGGCATAACAAAGTGAAAAATAATGGGAAGAGTGAGGCTAATTAAACATTTCTGAGCCTTTCAAAAGGGCTGAGGCTCCCCCCTCAATGCTTTGGGACAGAGTGGATGGCATCTCCTCTGCTAACAAGCAAGTTTTCAGCCTATTTAGCTTTCAAGTGAGTTAATTTTCCTAAAGCATTCAGCTATGCAGCAGCACAGGCACCTTCTCACAAGGCGTGTTGTTCTAATAGATCAAAAGTCTGTGTTTTCAAAATCCCATTAAATACATATTCAGCTGTCAGACGCTAGCACACATTACAAAAAGGAAATTGATGGTTGAGCCTGAAAATCCAGTGCTGTCCCTAATTTACCCCGGCCCTTCGGAGTGTGTGATCCATTGCAGCGCCGTGATACCAGACACGAAAAACGGCTGAGTCAAAGGCAGAATGTCAGGTCAAATTTCTCAGGCTTAGCTCAGGATTTAATTGCATTTAGAGGTTTAAGCCAGACTATTACAACTGTCTTTAAGGTAATCTCCTCGTGTAGGAGGGAGTCTGTGTGTCCCACACGGGGGTATTGCGCTCGATACGGCTGCGGTGAGGCAGATCCCTCTTTTTCTCATTTTCTAGAGAATAATCAGTTTGGCTGCAAGTCAGGAACCACGGGCAAGGGGCTCAACTCCTGCTCAGATACAGAAGCACATGGAAAAACCTCTACAGGGGTTTCACAGAGAGAGGGGCTTGGAAATCATCACTGAAGTCGAAGCTGAAGTTTATGGGAGCAAGGCACTGAAAGCCCCTTTTGTGTGTCTAATTAAAAGTGAATGGTTAATATTAACATGTGGAGAGCTCAGCCCAGAGGAAACATGAGGCTTGGGTTCTAACTGTGGGCTCTCCTTCACCAGAGGGGTATTGTCACCCTGGTTTTGAAGACTTTTCTAAGCCTTCTGTAATGTTCTTCATCAATGAAAGACAGCAAAACATGTCCATTGTTTATAGCACAAACTGTGAGAAAGTAAAAATTCTGACTTCAATATGAAGAACATTACAGAAGGCTTAGAAAAGTCTTCAAAACCAGGGTGACAGGGTATGTCTGAGAATGTTAAAGCTGGGGGGTATCAAATGTAAATGTTTCCATGGGACAGCAATGCACTGGATCTTTATGCTAATACCAAGCTGGTGGCTCAGAGCAAGGAGTGCAGAGGGAAGTGCAATCAAATCTGCCACTGGAAAGAGGAAAGTGGAAGCAGAGACACCTGGAAAAGCAGCCTCCCTAGAACAGGAGGCTTGGCTTTAGACCCAAGACAGAATTTTGTGCCTTTTTTTCAAATTTAAGAATCAAAATTATCACACCCAAGAGGAACATCTTGCTTGTTATAATCAACTTTTTAAAAGAAAATACTGAGCCTTGTTTGGCTGCTTGGACCAACTAGTTCAGCAAAAAGTGAAATTTCTTCTCTTGATCTTCAGACAGCCTTTGAATTAAATACTTGTTGCAGCAAGAGAAAGTTTGGGTTGTTTTTGTCATCAGCTTTGAGATCAAGAGGAGATGAGATGATCCAGGATGAAAGGCAGAAACGCCAGACAAAGGACTGAAACCCAGGGATTCAAAGTAACTGCACAAAGGTGCTGGAAGTAAAACATGGATAACTCCAGGGTGCTGGGCTTGCTTCCAGCATGGGGATTCTCTCAGTACCTTGTGCTGGAGGCAAATAAACACCAGACAGAGACAGAGGGATGGCTGTGCAGCCTAGGCTGGCATGGAGCCCACCATCCCCAGTGCCCAGTCCTGTCTGGAGCTCCATGGTCTTTGGGGCATTTCTGGATGCAGCCCTCCCTTGTCCTTTGGAAATTTACCCTGAGCAATGTTTCCTACTCAGATCTCACCCTATTTCTTTTTGGGGGCTTCACTGTGCATCACCCCTGAGGCAAGACTTGGACCTTGGGTGTCCTGACACCCCACTCTGGGAGACCCTGGTCACCCCTCTCTGTGCCCTGCTCAGCAGAACTAGGTCTCCTCTGTGTGATAATTCTGTGTTCCCACAGTCTGCCATGCTGCAAATCCACAGCCACCCTCTCTGGGGCCCACCTTCTCCTCCTAAATTATCTCCTTTTGGTGTTCTTAAACCCATTCAGCCTGGCTGCGGTGGGATGCTGCAGCAACAATGATGCAGAGCTGATAACATCAGTGATAAAAATGCCCTGTCACATTTCCTGAGCCCAAATTGATGAGGGCAGAGCAGCACAAATGGTGTTTCATTGCTGAGTGTTCCTTTTATGGAGAGCACTCTCTGTTTTGGGCAGGAGGGAGGGTGCGTTTCGAAGTTCATTTTTCAATTTACAAGCCCCCTACATACTTTTCATCAGGATCACATCAGGGGCACCCTTGGATAATCAGACAGAAATGGGTTCAGCAGAGGAAGAGCTCTGACAATCTGAGGGAAGCGGGCTGAAGTCCATAATAACTATGAAAAACAAACTCAAATCAAGGTAAATCAACAAAAAACGTAATGGAAAAGGTGCAGATTAGAGATAATCAGCCATTTTTCCAGTGAAACAATTTCACACCAAAGAAAGAAAGAAGGGAATGCAAACCCCAACTTCCAGCCTCAATTTGGTTCATGTGAGAACCTCAATTGGGTTCACTGCTGACAGAGATCTAAAGATCTAAACAACTCCTCAGGCTGGAAAATGCTGGCTCCAGCTCCAGGTAAAACCCAGTGCTGGGCATCAATGACTCTTCTTTAGAAACACCTTCTAAATAAGTTTTCCAGCCTTTGATTTTTATTAACGCCACAAACCTGCTGCTCTGGAATAACCACCAAAAAAATTACCTTGTAAGACACCCAACCACTGACATTTTCCTATGTCTGTGTCATTTCCTATTTTTAATTTGGTAATTCAGTGGAGAGGCCAAAGGTGCTTCAAATTACAGTTGGGGTGTCCAAAAATAAAATGCCCACTATTTCTTGGAAAACTAGCAGAGAAAACTGCATGTCTAAGAGCCACTCATTCAAATTTAACTAAAGAAGTTAAACAGCTTCACAGCAGCCAAATACTCTTTAACTTTTAAGCAAACAAACATTATAGAATTAACAAAGAGGTGCCAATCTAATTAAAATCAATCCACAGATATCTCTAAACACCGAGGGAGCCTGATTAGGAGCTGTTTATAGTGGCTGCTTAAGCAAATTGTGAAGGAGTAATAATTCTGATGTTGTCACTTGTCAGAAAGATCCTTCTCACCTCCAAAACATCCCTTCAGCTTCAATTTATTTAAAGCTCACACTTCAAAATGAGCCACATCCTCTGTGCCATAATTCCTTCAATAGAGGGGTGGAGAAAATTGAGAATTATGGAAGTGACTGACTCTTGAGTGCTGTCACACACTTGGGAGCATCCTCATGTGCTGAAGAGACTGCACAAAGAGCTTCTCTGGGTACAGAAAGGAGCTTTTTGGGGTGCCAGACACACAAAAAAGGGGTTGCAAGGAAGGAAATTCCTATTGCTGCTCCAGCTTGGATGCTAATTATTCCCAGGAAAATGCCAAGAGAGATACAGAAGGGCATGGGTTGGACTTGATGAATGTTGAAGGTCTCTTCCTAGCTGGTCATTCTGTGAATTCTGTGAATTCTGTGAATTCTGTGAATTCTGTGGCAAAGCCAGTGGGGATCTCTCTCCCAGAATAAGGAGGTTTGGGCTTTTTTTTTTTTGGTTTGTTTTGTTTTGGGGTTTTGTTTTGTTTTGTTTTGTTTTTCCCCAGCTTCTTTTCCAGGAGTTTCAAGAATGCTGTTTGCCAAAGGGAGAGAAGACAACAGTTCCAAAAACACACAGACCTGAGAGAGGAATTAAGTTGGGGCTGACAGAGAGCACTTCCAGGAAGAAAATCTGTTTTTCAACAGGACAACCAGTCCATGTGGGCTGCTCTGTAACTGTGGAAAATTATGAGCCCCAGGCAGACTTTCAGACACCCTGAAGACAGCAAATCTTAAAAACTCCTGAAGCAAAGTGACAATGTTTGAGTTTGGAGTGAATGTGTTTGTCTCTTGCATGACCTGTGTATTCCACGACTGAAGACAGGTTTTAGTAAAACGCTTCCTTGGCAAGAGCACAAAGTGGGTACAAACTGGAACAGGAGACAGAGGTTGTGCCAGACAATCCTCAGAACCAAGAAACCCTCAAAAAAGATGAGGGCCAAACAAAGCAGCCCCAGGATTGTCTGGTCTGGGCTGCCTGGAGATTTCCCAGGGCCAAGCTGATCCATGAGGCTCAAAGATAACAACTGTTGCCTCCATATAAACGGTGAAGTGGCCCAAAGTATTTTTTTTCCTGTGTAATGAGCACACTGCTCTGTTTTATTAGACACCTGCTGATTTCCACTTGCTAAGGATCCAGCCTGGACCTCTGGGGCTGTGACAGACCCCCACATTCGTGAGATCTCTCAGAACTCCTGCCTGGCAGCGTGACACAGTCTGAAAAGTCAAAGGCAGGGGATGGCAGAGCTTCTGCAGCACCTGGACCCACTCCCACCCCTGGAATTGTGCATTTGTGCCTGAACTGTTCCATTTCTCCTCAGCCACAGGAGCAGCACCTCGGGAGATGCCACCTCCACTCTGGCAGCTCCTCCTCCTCCTCTTCCTCCCTCGGCCGAGCCCAAAGGTCGCAGGAGCGGAATGTGCAACCTCAGGCTCTGCAAGGACATCTGCAGCCCCCAACAAATCCCTCCCCGCTGCTCTTTCAGGCACTGAGTGGGAAAAAAGCACAGTCTAGAGGCTCAATCTGCGGGTGCCACCCCTCCCCTGCCAATGGCACAGCTGCTGAAGAGCATTTGTTTTTAGAAAGAGTTTTTTCGGTAGCCAATTCACACAGCTTTGCTTTTTCCTTTTTCCTTTTTCCTTTTTTTTCCCTAATGTGTAAAGTGCTTTGTGAATGGGCCAACTAAAATTATTTATAATGAGCTAATTTCCATAAAATTGGGCTAATTAATTTCCATGCTGCCTGATGAAAATTGCTAACATTGGCTTTTTACTGACAATCAAGGTCCTGCAGGCAGTTTCGCACCCATCTGACTGGAAGGAGGTCCAGGCTGGATCCTTAGCAAGTGGAAATCAGCAGATATCTAATAAAACAAGCAGAGCAGTGTGCTCATTACACAGGGAAAAAAAATATTTGGGGCCACTTCACAGTTTATATGGAGGTATCAGTGTGTTATCGTTAATTAAGTGCATATATAAATAGAGAGGCACAACATAAAGTTATTTCTTCAAGTTCCTGAAAGCCAAGCAAAGACTCAGCTCAGTGAAATAATTTATTGCCCCCAGCAGAATTAGGGAGGATGTTAGGCTTGGTACAGCAGAGAACTGGGAAGCATCAAGAGGGGCAGCTCCAAGGGAAAAGGAAAAATAACCTTACCCATGCCCTGAGGGTTCACAGACAGCCCAGGGATTTGTGCACTCCTAATGGACTTGCATACGAAAATTGCCACTAAAGGGATTAATATTACCCTTTTCAAAGGCATTTCACGCAGTGCTAGGGGACACAGGTTCAGCTGTGGCTATTCCTGCTGGGAACAGTTGACTTGGCAAAATAAAATGATCATGTCTTACATCAGTGGGGGTTCTCAGGTCCAATTAAAAACAGCATTTCCCAGAGCTCGGGGGCAGGAAAGTGCCCCTGGTAGCAGCTTTGTGTTGTGGGCTACACTTTGATAGTATTTCCTAAATCCTAAATAATATTTCCTAAATCATGTTAAGCTGTAAGCCTAACACAGCACCAAAGGCAACAATTGTTAGCATCTAGAAATGTGTGATTGAGTTGTATCAAGGCTTCTTGGACTCCTAAGAAAAGCTGATACTCTCGTATTGTTTTGACTGACCTCTTTCCCGTGAGCTCAGAGGTCCAAGTGTGACTGTCACACCCTCTTAATGTCAATACTCACACCTCCAGGTTCCCTGGTAACACACACCATCCTTCCTGGAGAGAAAAACCCTTCAGGCTAACGCTGGGGTGCCCTTGTTTGCTGTGCTGCACAACACCTCCGCAAAGCAAAACCAAACAACAACTTGTTCTTCATCTCTAAATACTGCTAAATGACACTGCACCAAGCTAATTTTGCCTCGGGCTTATTAGCACAAATTGAATTTGGTGCTAATCAGCTACCACGTTGTTGGTATGCGATATGGAAATGCGTGATTTGCACTGACTGCTGTAAAATACAGTAATTGTATTTGTGCAAGACACGGATCTTGTAAAAGACCCCACAATTACCAGCAGTCACACATCAGCTGTAACTTACTGGGTAGTGTCTGAGCAATTTATCTGTTCTTGGCCTCAGGCCTACACTGTCAAAAGATTACATAAATTAGGGGCAGATGTCTCAGCTTTTGAATTTATCCTGTGCATTCCCACACCTTTAACACGTCTCTCCTCCAGCACAGCCCACCACACATGGGGTTACTCTTGTTATTGATATAAATGCGAACCCTTTTTTTTTTTTTTGCTAAGAGCAAAGAGGACCAGAGCTGCCCCTTGCATTGTGATACATACACTCAATACCCTGCATTTATATAATTTATAATAGCAGTCAGTCAAACACTCAGTTTCCAAGCATTTACAGCGTCCCCACCTCAAGGAAATGGAACTCCAAGCTCCCACGATTTTGACATCCAAGATTTATCTTCATCTCTGTCAATTGATGGAATCTCTTGAAGAGTTCATTCAAAGGCTTTATTTCTATGCTGTCTCTGTGTTCCCTGATTAGTCGATCACATGCTAGTCACAACTGCATTGACTATAGATCTAGCTAAAAAATTGATGTATGTCAAGCTAATTTCTCTTTCTCCTTTTATTTCCCCTCCTGCCCTTATAAAGACACTTTATTCTGGTGAGATATTAATTATGATTTTTCTTTCCCTGGACGTGGCTGCATTTGTCTTTTGCCTCTATTTACTCATTCAACACAGCTCATGAAAAGACAGTCAATAACTGTCCTTTCCACTCCCAGGGAATCTGAATGGATGGCTTGCAAGAAAAGAAGAGGAATTAAAAAGGTGCATGGTGCTGGTGATGCCTGGGGAGGGCTGACCTGGAGCAGAGACTGAACAGAGCTGGATAATAAAGCAGGGATTTATTGAAAGGCCTTTAGGGTAAACCTTGGGCAGGACAAGAGCCTGGCCAGGGCTACACCCACAGTGGACCCAAAATGGTCACAGAATGGATGAACAGTCACAATGTCTCTCACACTTTGGTAAATTTTGATCCACTTGCATATTGGGGTTTAATTATCCAATTACAGTTTTGGGTTGTGAGGTCCCTTCCTTCTTGTTTTCTCCCTTCAGTCCAGCAGTGTTTGTGCTTTTGGACCTGAAACTTGTACCCATTGTCCTTGGTGTCCAGCAGGAAAAGGATTTGTTTTGTCTCCCTGCTCTGTGAAGAGAGCTGACTAACACTTAATGTGAGGCTCAGAACTGCACCCCTAGGCAGCAGAGAATCTAAAAACATGGAAGCTAAAACTGAAGGCATCACTGGGGAGGAGCACATGAGCATTAGGCCAAAGATAAAAATATATTTAAGACGAAGTGGTGGAGAGGAGGTGGACTGCAAAATCCTGTTCAGCCCCCCTTTAAACATATAACCAACAATGAAAAGATGCAAAACCCACCAAATTAAATCTGGTAAATTTATGTAAAAATGAATTGCAATGCCCAGGTAGCTGTGGGTTTTGCCAGTCTAAGCTGAGGCAGTCCTGAGCTATTTGCACAGTGTCAGCCACAATCCAGCAGGCCCATCCATCCTTACCCCACAATCAGACTCCTGTTTCCCTGAAAGGAACTTTTCCAGAGTGCTCCTGATATCACACACTGAAGCCTAAACAGACAGACTTGTTAGGAGAGAACACATCCTCCGTGCCTGTGACAGAGGTGCTCACAGAAATACAATTAAATCTTTCCAAGGCAGAGAAATGTGCTTTTTACCAGGGAACAAACTTCTAACACCAAAGAGCCAACCAAATTTAATACATCACTCTGCTCAATAAAAGGTTTTTTCTGCAGAGCATGGCAAATTCAATCTAGAAAAGTATTAAAGTGTATTAAAATGCACTTTTTTTGGTCCCCTAGCTTTATTCCATTTTGCCTACAATTGGCTGCGTTTGGAGTATGTCATTATAACTGTGTTTTAAGGCTATTTTTTTCCCAGAGGTGTTCAAAATACATGGGTGTCTGTTTTTCATTCATTTTGAGGAGTAACTGAGGCTGCACTCAGGCAGGTTGAAATGCTCAGGTGGGGTCAGCTGTGCTAACTGCTAACACATGACCTTGGTAACACTGTGTTCTTAAATAATAATGAATCGAGGTCCTAAACTACGGCATTCCAGATGAGCATACAGAGGGTTTAATCACATTTATTTACTTGACTCCTGAGGCAGAGTGGGTTTAACACACCCACATGTCCCAGGGTGTGGTCACTGAAGCCACAAGAGCTCCAGTTTGTCTCTTTACCCCCCAAAACCCCTCAGCCTGCTTGCAGGATGTACTCAGGTTGCTCAGGATTGAGGTGGAGGGTGATGCTCTTGCTGCCATAGCAGCCTGTAATCCCCCTGTTAATGTTAAATAAATTTAACAACCTGCACCCTGAAATCCCACTGGCCTTTGGGATGATGTGGCTGCTCCAAAGCTTCTGCTCTCTGATACCTGGACATCTTTTTCTAACCCAGAACTCAGCTCACCCTTATCTAACCCTGCCCTTTTAGCCATCATCCTTCTTTTTTGCTCTTTTGGGTTTGTCCCTTCCCTACCAGCAATCCGATTTCCTTTCAGCCCTCTTTTCCTGCACTTCAGTGATTCCAGCTCACGATCCTGAGGGCTGCCTTTGCAGCCAAGGTCCTTGCAGCTCACCCCATCCCTATCCCATTTCCTTACCCCAATCCCACCTTTCTGTTACCACACAGGATCTGTTTCCACACCATTCCCCACAAGAACAACATCCTCCTCCTTCCTGCTGCATGACGTGATTCACCTTAAAATGAAATTACAACACTCAGTTTGATTCTAACTGAGCAAATACTGCCAGCACTTAGGCTGGGTATAGGACTACATATTGCACCACTTAAATCACCAAACCAGCCCCACTGTTGCCCTAATTTCATCACAAATTACGCTGTTGGCGATGACAATCAGCAGTGAGGTGGTTTGATTTTCAATAGAAAACTGTGCTGAGGTGAAGGAGGGAAGATCAGCCAAAAAATGAAGAAAATGCTGCCACCAGCAATCATTAGCTCTGCAGGGAGGCAGATTGCAGGCTGGAGAAAGGCAGCGGGGCTGAGATGTCCTGATGGACCAGGACAGGGAACAAACCCACCCTGTGCTTGTGCCATGCTTCAGGTGGGACAAAAATCACTGATTCTGACAAAATCTGCCCACCAAGATGGAAGGAAGATCTTACAGGCCACTATAGACATGTATGGAATTGTATGTTAACTGCTTCCACACATTTACTGCATTGGTCTAGCGATTTTAAGCACTCCTGTGGGATGAGGGAGGCATAAACTCTGGGGGTTTGTTGGGGGAAGGGCTTCAGACACAAAGCTGGATATTTAAAAGTAATGTTTGTGTTGCAAGTACTCGCTAGCTTTGTAGAAACCTGAAAACAACCAGGTTTGCTTCACCAGCAAATGAAAAATCAAACCCAGACACATCACCCCCTCTCAAGCACTGCTCCTCCATCCTGAGCAGGTTTTCCCTGCAGCCTGAGTCGGATTGCAGAGGCAGGACAGGCCTCACACCTCTCTTTGGAACACTGATGGATATGGAAACCCGTCCTTAAGTGGTTCCCCCAGTGATGCTGTCAGCTGCAGGGGCAGGGATGGGCAGGGGCACCTTCCCCACAGCAGAACCTGACTGGGGACAGCTGGGTTTGATCCAAATAAGCAGAATCCTCACCCAGGGAGCTGTGAGAGCCAGGCCAGTGCTGCTTCCCCGCGGGGATTTGGGGCAGCAGGAGTGAGGAGAGCAGCACAAGCGCAGGGCACCGTTTGTGCCCAGGCAGGGATGCCCTCGGAGCCCCAGAGTAATGCAGACAGGCAGAAGGACCCAATCTCAATTTCAGGTGCTTGTTTTGCTCCAGGACTTCCCCTGTGCATCAGTTCTGCCCATGCTGATTAGTGTCTTTGACCCACAGGTCCATCTGCAGCAGTGTCTGCTGCCCTTCAGCGCCAGACATGATCTGCACCCTGACCCCCTCTGCAGCAAGGACGGTCCAGAGGGTCTTCAGCACTGTCCTGGGTTGAAAATGTAACCAGAAATGNCCTTTCTTGAGGATCATCTCTACTCCAACAGAGCCACATCTGTCACTCTGGGAGGACTTATCTAGGACTGCTTCCAACACCCTGACCAACAGGGTGTCAAGTTTGCATTCTGACTCTGTCAGTGGTCCTGTGTACTAGTGCATTTGTCTTATTTTATTTTTATTTTATTTTTATCTTTCTTGTTGTTTGTTCTCTCTCTATTAAATTGTATTTCTGACTTGGAGTCTCACTGGTTTTGCTTTGAAACCAGCACATGAACAGCTTAAAATAGCTACTGCCAGGCTGCTGGCCTGCTTGGCACCCCGGCAGCTCCCCCCTCAATAAAAGATGTCCAAGGAAATCAGAAAATAACAGTATCAATAGGGAGCATCGCCTCCCGCGGGGAGCCGGGGAGCAGGGAAGGCATGTCCTTCAATATTTAACTTCTTCACTCTTTGTTCTCCATCTCAAGTTGAACAATACGTTAATTACCTGATGAAGCGCTATAATTACTCTAACAGCTCTGCTCTTAGTTATAATTACTGCATCAACACTTTCTTTTTCATATGCTTCAATCTATACCTATTACATTGTCATGATGAAGACACATTAACATTATAATACCGTATAATTAGCTGATGAGCAATTAAATTATTCCACTGCTCTTGTTCCTCGTTGCCAAGAGGTTGCTTTCCAAGCACTATTGTCTTCTTTTTCTCTGGTCTGCTTCAGAGGTTGGGTTTGTTTTTTTTTTTGCTCCATTTTGGGAAAAAAAA
>VXBR01008549.1:139661-320470 GCA_013400215.1 Cisticola juncidis
AAAAAAAAAAAAGGACCTCACATGCTTTATTCAAACAGATTTAATTTAAAATTCTGAGAGAGCATGGTAGTTAAGGTCCAAGGAGAAGTTAATTTGTTTAAAATATTTCTAACTTCTCTTCCCTCAAGTTCAAACTGAGTTTGTTTTCCAGAAGCTAACAAGAGTAAGAAAAGTGTTGGAGAAATATTTGTGTAAAAAAATAAATGAATTATTAATTACTCCTTCAAAACACTCCCTAGCCATACCACAAGATCCTGCTAACGGGGAAGAAATGGCTAAACCCCTTTAAAATCAGTTTTAGCCTCGTATTTATTTATTTTACACCTCAGTGGAAAAAAAAATCCTGAACATTTTTGCACATTTTTCTTTAGCACCTTAAAGCAAAGCCTAGATAATAAGCTCACTGTGAGTGTTTGAGAAGTCTGACTCAACCCAGACAGCAGCACCAGGAAATTCTCATGGCATTCTGGAAATCTAACAAACACAGCACAGTACACAACAGCTTTGGGCAGACTCCAGCATTTGTCTTGATTATTAGTTGGTCTTGTAGGACTCATTTGCTCTGTCCTCTCACCTGATTTTTGTGGCTCAAAAGTGTCCATTTCATTCCCAATCAGCCCAAGCAGCTCGTGTTACTGTTGCTGGTTTCCATTCTGGCATTTTTACTTCCTTTCAGCCTCACCCTCCTGTCACGGCTGTTACTCTTCAATCAACACTTTGGAATCAAAGAGTTGCTTTGATTTGGTCACACAGAAATATCAGGAGAGCACCTCAGCACAAACAGAACCCAGCAGAGCCTGCTGGTGCCATCGGACCAGGAGTCTATCCCAAAACAACACTGCCTTTCTAAACCCACCTGGGGTTTTTTCTCCATCTCTCTTACCTCCACAAACCCTTCATTTCCATTTGAAGATAAAGACAAGTGCTTTAAATCAAACATGTTGATTAAATTCCTCATTTTCAGATCTACCCACTGATTTTTCTCACTGCCATCTAGCACAGCAAAGCCAAATTTCCCAATTTCAGGCTCAAGCTGTTACTTGGTCAAAATTTCTCATTTCCTGCAGGCACCTGCCCTTGAAGCGCTCATGGCTTCATCTCTGCCCAAGAAAACCTTGAAAGACCTGACTAAATTTGTCCCAGTGAGGATTGCTAAAGATGCATGGCATGTGAATAAACATCCAGAGGATGGGGTTTGGCAGGGAGGAGCTTGCTTGGACTCTGTGCTGAAGGCTCCCTGGCTCTGCAGCACCTGCAGCCACCCCAGCACTAACAATGCCCTTGGTGGTGTTTGGCATTGCCTCAGTCCTGCCCCTCCAGCTCCTCACCCCCAGCGCAGGGACAGATTTCCATGAGAGCAATCTGCTCCCAGGAAGGGCTGGGGGCTCACTCACCTCCTGCCTGTGTTAGTCCTAACACTTCTGGGTGGAGCGTGAGGGTCTGGGGGGTTTGTCAGATGGAAAAGCACCAGGAAAAGCAGGGTTTATCCTCTTTGATGCTCGTGCTGCTGCCCACAGAGCTCAGGATAAACTGAGTTAATCCTGGATAGAGGGACAGACTGCTCAGCTCCTGTGGCCACTCAAAGCTGTCATCAGATCTGGATGTTCCTTTTCATTTACTGGCAACTCTCCTGCATCTAAGTAATTTTAAAATAATCATATAGATCAGTGATGTGTTATTTGTTTTATCACCCTCTTATTTTCTACGAAAGCTCCTATTTGTTTTCTACGAGGTTTTTTGCAGAGATGCTGCAGAAGCAGAAGATGGAGGTGGAAGAGCACAAAGTGCTGAAAATGTGCACGTGGGGCTGATGCCCTCCCATCCTCTGATCTGTCCCATGCCCCATCCATGCCAGCCCCAAAGGAGCCACCTGGGCACCTGGAATGCCTCATGCATGAGCCAGGGAAAAGAGGAACATCACAGCGGCGCTTTGTCCTGGATATCTCTGTCTGCTGCAGCCAGCACAGGAAGTTGAACATTTTGGCAGTGTGGTGTTGTTTTGGGCCTCTTTTTGGCAGGGCTCTTCCCAAAAAAAGTCATTTGGCAGATGTGGCACACAAACACAGCCAGCCAGCTCATTTGCTCAGCCTCCATCCTTACGCTTCCTCCAAGGACTTCACAAGAGCAGCAAAGGTGCCAGGCTTTAGCACCACCACTCCACTTCCAGCAGAGCTCCCAGAGACTGTCCTGGCACAGGCAGATCTGAGCACAGAGGCACCCAGTGCCTCCCCCAGCTGCCTCCACGGGAATTACAGAAGGATCTGGGGTGGAGGAGCCTTAAAGCTCATCTCATCCCACCCCCTGCCCTGGGCAGGGACACCTTCCACTAGACCAGGCTGCTTCAAGCCCCATCCAGTGCAGCCTTGAGCCCTCCAGGGATGGCAGCTCAGCCTTGGAAAGCTTTCCAGCCTCCATCACCCCAGCACTGCTGGGGTCCTGCTCTCACAAATGCTCAGGGATGTGGCTTTTCTTACAGCATTGGCCAAATCCAGAAGAAGATTCAAGGGCACATCCCAGTGCCTGCTGGGGTCACCACCCAGAGAGGGAGAGCTGAAGTTTACACTTGATTTTTGGAAGAGGGGTCAGTGTTGGGCTTTGCAGCAGTGCTGGACTGATCTGACCTCTCTCCCACCCTCCCCAGCACGCCTTTATCAGCGCTCCCAGCTTTTCTGCTTTAAAAAGCATCCCATCATTTCTGCCCGTGCCATTTATTTCCCAGCGTTGTTTCAAACTGTTTGCACATGGCCCCTGGTATCTCAGCGGGTGAGCACTTTACAAATAAAGTGATGAGGGGGGTTAAAAGAATGAGACTTGATAATTCACACCAGGAGCAGCCAGATGTCTTATTGCCTCGGAAAGAATCAAAAGCAGAAAACAGATCATCCTCACGTGGGTTTGGGTGTACACAGAACACTTTAAAAATGAAAGCAAAATAACATAGCAGATGCAAGAGCTGAAAAGCTTAACACAAGTGAGCTGAAAACCAAGTATGCACAGAAATGATGGAACAAGTGTTTACTCAGGCTCTTCTCCTTCACTGGTGAGGTTTTGGTAGCCTGAGCCTCTCTTCAAGCAAACAGCTCCTGCACGTTTTTTGCTAAAACTAGATAGATTTTTTCTAGCTCCTAATGAAGAGCAGGGCTTGCACATCTTGGCAGTGTGGTTTAAGGGAACAGGGCATGGGAAGGGCAAATCCTGCCGTGGTGCACTTTGCTGATGCACCTGCCTTGCTGTAAAGGCTGAGTTTAAAGCTTTGCAAAGGAAAAGCAAAACAAAAAGCCACCAGCTGGATGACACAGTGCTGCTCCTACAAAATGACACGTGGCCATGCTGTGGTGCCTAAAATAAAATTATCACACGCAGGATCCAGTAAGTCCAATCCAGAGCAGAGGGGAGCTGCAGAGCCTGACTCTGCCACTCCGTGCTGGGAGGAGGATACAGCAGGCACCTGTGCAGAGGAAACACAGGGTCCTTTGGGTTTTTCCACCATCCTCCAACACTGACTGGAGCTGGAGCAGCAAGAATTCTCCTCCTCAGATCACCTGATTAAGAATGATTCGATAAAATGAGCCAAATGATTCAAAAGCACCACTTATCCCTTCCAGCCCTCAGCTGAGCTGGCTTTTGGGTTCACCACACAATTCCTGATGTTCTGGGGCTCTCAGCCGTGTTGGAGAACTGTGGCCCCACTGGATCTTGGAGGACTGGATGAATGTTGGAGTCCAGGGCATCCCTCTGGTTGCCCTGGAGGGTCTGGGCCCGAGCAGGAGGTTTGGAACCTGTACAGGGGGGTTTGGAATCTGTACAGGGGGGTTGGAAACCTTGGCAGAGAGTCCAAGAGGAATTCCAAGTCTCAAGAGTGTGAAATGCATAGTAGTTAGTTTATCACAGGGTAAAAAAATAGAATTGGGGGGTTAGAATGGATGCTGAAGAGCCGAGATGGAGGAATCAGGACGTGGACCTGTTCTTCTTCCTTCTTGTTCTTGCCCTCCATCTTCTGCAGTGCTGGGCCACAAGGGATTGGTTTAGAGTAGAGATGACATGGTTAGCATAGGTGATAGATATTGGTAATTAATGGTAAATAGAGAATATGTCGTGGATTATGATTGGGCTGGAGGAACGGTACAAAAGGGTTGAGACTGCCTGACCAGGGGGGAGTCACCACGAGTTCTCTGCTGCAGCAGGAACCTTGGCAGAGCACAGAAAGAGCTGTGAGATAAAAAAGAATAAACAACCTTGGAAAACATGAGATGGCCACTCCTGACTCTTCTGCAGGTGTTTCAGAGGGCAAAGGACATTTTACCACCGAATCTTGGGGATAAGAACCCGAGAGATGAAAAATGCCCCTCTCCAAAGCCCCCACGGCCAAGTCAGAGCAGGCTGCAGGGCTGGCCATGACCCCTCCGTGCACCCCTGGGTGCTGGGGGAAGGTACACTGCCATCCCCCGTGGAAATAATGCTAAAAAGATAATAATAATAATGCTTTTTTAGCAGAAAATGATCTTTTCCTTCACAGGAACTGTGAAATTCCATGGAGTTTCCATATCTGAGTGAGCAGGGTTTAGATGTAAGGCTTGGAGAGGGAGACAGCCATGCACAAATCTCAGGACTGTAAACGTGGTCAACTTCTAAAAGCCATCTGGAGCCTAGAATTGAGCCTAAACCTACTTCTGTCTCAGTATCAGTAAATAAAATAGTAAAATAGTCCAGGTAGTGGACAAATTCAGAGTTGTAGGGAAAGTAAAAAAGTGACTTTAGTATCTAAAGGTGCTCTTTCTCTTTTTTTTTCCCCTCTCTCTTAATCAAGAAGAAAGACATTCACTGAGAACCTGAGTTAATGCTCCTTGAAGCCAATTTTCCACTGAATTTCACAAAGCTGTGGATTTTGCTCCTGGTGAACCTGGTGGTAGTTTCAAGGATGATCTCTTCAAATACACAGGTTGCAGGATTAAAAGTGCCTCTGTGTTTACTTAACCCTTTAACACAACGCTCGGGGAAAACTCAGGCTGTCAATGCTCACAGAGGCACAGGGGCTCTGTTACTCTGAAATCCTGCTGGAGGCTGTGTTTGGGGGGTGACAATACCCAAAAAACACATGCTCAGCACACAAAACCTTGCACAGTATCAAGCTTAGCTGAACCACACTGGCAGCAGATCAGCACCAAGAGGTGTTTACTGGAATTCCAGAAAAAAATTGGTTTGGACAGAATTCGTGTGCCAGTATCAGGGCAGGGGTTACAGCCAAACAAAATCAGGATATGCATTTTTTTTCGTAGTTCTAGAAAATGCTTAGATCATGTGGAGTTAATATGGCTAGTTTTGGGACACTATCCAATAAAATCAGGAAAATAATCAGGGAAAATTCTTGTGGTTCATCCCTAAAGAATCCTGAGAGAATAGGAAGCTTTTGGTTTTTTGTGGGTTTTACCCTGGATGCACCTGCTCTGCTTCACCTGCACCACTGGCAATTACACCAGATGTGAAAACTGGCAAAATGGAATGAATCCTTGTGCCAATTCCTCCTCCCTTCATTGTCCTGGCTGTGACTCCTTCCTTTAGCTGGAAGGTCTGTGGCTGCTAATTGGGTTCTTCACCATCCCTTTCACACAGGCCATTGTCAACCAAGAAAGTGCCATGGCAGACCCATTCCAAGATAAAAAAGTTACTGTTTTCAAGGATGATATGTACATATTCCTATGGTTTGTCCTGAGACAAAAAAAACACCTAGAAGTAATGTTGAAATGCCTTTTTCCTCTCACTGTAAAGCTGTAACTGAGGAGTAAAGCAAGTTAAAATGCCAACAGGGACCCTGGCTACTCCTCTGTGCACAATTCCTTCTGATAACCAACATGGGAAATGGGGGGGGATTCCTCACTCCTGCCATGCAAAGGGAATTTTTTTTCACAGCACATCGACATCTCTGTAGATGCATTAAGCAGAAACCTCATCATTTACAGAAAAAAAAACCAGAAAAAAATCTGAACCATTGAAACTACAACAGCGGGCTCACCTTTTCCTGAGACTTGAATTCCTACCCAGAGCTCCTGAAGCAAGTTAAATGTGTGTGGACTCCCAGAGGTGCACACACACACACAAGACTTTAAATCTGGAAGCCTCTGGGAAATGTTTTAAGCAAAACATTCCACTTAATAAAGCCAATATCCAGGCACTTGGCACCTCTTTGAACCTGTCTCGTCACACCCCAGCCCAAGTGCCCCCAATCAGCATTCCTGCAGACAAGTTTATACTCTAACTGATAAAATTAGACTAAATCCTATTGTGCCAAAAGGCAGTATAATTTCAATTCCCTCTATTTAAACAATTGATAGCTCTCGTACAGAAAGTACAATACTTGAGGTAGGCAAATCACTTTTAATTCCCTACTTTTCTACTGCGTCAAGTACTTTTTTGTGGATAAGCAGACTCCCACGCCTACTCTGTTCTGTAACCCTTGCTTCATTCATCATCATCAATCTGAAATGAGGCCCTTGAATATCCCATTACTCAACACAGCATCTTTGTTTATGCCTGGCTATGCTTAACCCCAGAACAGCCTTCAAGGAGAACATTCCAGCACACGCCTGTGATGGAAACTGCAGAAGCAGAAAACAAAGAGAGAACTGACAGTGTCCTGTATCACAAGGCAAATTTTATACAAAGGGGTATGTTGAAAACTGCCCCAGATTTCAATTGGATATGTTAAAAACTGCCCCAGATTTTAATTTTCCTCCCCAGTCGGCCACTTGTAGTCTTTCCTATAGTGAGAAGTAGGTGGTTGTCATACCACGCATGCTAATAACAATGTCAAAAAACCCACCCAGCCCTCCTCACTGAATTAGCTTTTAAAATAATAAAAAAAACACCCAGCACTCCTCACTGAATTAACTTTTACAGCTTTTTCTTGCATTTCAACATCATTTAACACAGCTTTGGTGTTCATACAGGGTCACATGAAAAGACCTGCCTGGAACAGAGTGGGTTTATTTTTCAGCACCTCATAGGGGAGGGGGGTGGAAAATTTCACTTTTCAGTTTGCAAAGACACAAAATCCTTAGGATTTTTTTTTTTTTTAAGGAAAGATTTGCTGAGAGGGGTGGTCCTAGAGGGATGGGACAGATAAGCTGCTATCCCATAGAACTCACATGTATCTACTCTACAAACATGTAAATATTCTCATTTTCAAGCATGGCTGTGGTCACATATCCACAACATCAATCACAGCATGTGGTCTAAGCCTTCCCAAAGTTATACACAACATTTAGATTTAGTGGGAAGGACTGGAAATTTGTTAGAAAATGCTCATTTCCACTCTACTCACTGAAATGTCTTTTCTCAAATGAATTTCTTCCCTCAAAGAAAAATTAATTGAAGTCAGAAGGACGAAGGTGAGCTGGCTTTGGCCACAGCAGAGACCATCAAACCAGAGGAAACACACAGGGATTTTCTTGCCTCCCTGATGGTTTCCAGCCCTGCTTTTAGGGGCTGTGTATGCTGAGCATGCACTACCCACACACACAGCATTTCCATCCAACTCCTCTAATTGCTCTAATCACGCATTTCATTATTAAGGTAATTTCTAATGTCACACATTGCATTAGCCAAGTCCTCCGATTTATTTCCTTCCCCGCTTTTACTCGGCTAATAAAGGAGGGCAAGGAAAAAGAGGAAAGAAACTCTCCATGTTCAAAAAACTTGAGCAAGCTCTGTGCAGGCTTTTGAAGTTCGCCCTTCCCAGAATTAGGGTGACTTCAGCTCCACAGCTTACTTGGTTTCCAATGGATTTGCTACAAGTCTGCTTCCAGCAGGACCCCAAATGAGCAGAGGGCATTGGCTCAGTTCAATTAATCGTTTCAACTAATGGCTGCTTAATTAAGTGGGCACAACACAAAGCCAAATCCCAGGGCACAGCATCAAGGCAGGGTGTGGTGGGGAAAGATGGGGGGCTGTGATCAGATCTGTGATGTCTCAAAGACCCCAGACCCATTTAAACTCCTGTAAGGAATTTGATGCTGAATGTGTTTTTTGCCATCAGTAGGAGCCTGCCTGACACCTCAGAGCAGCCCGTTCACACTGACCACAGGACTTAATGAATAACAACTTAGTTAATTTGATGAAAAAAACTCCCAGTTTTCAGCTGAAGATCAAACTTAATCGATTTATTGATAAACAGCTGACTTGGAAAGTGCAGGTGTCTCCAGAGGGTCAGGCATGATCCTGCAGTGCCACTGAGGTCACCTCCCTCCTCCGTGGCCTTTGGTGCAAAAATCTTCCCAAATGCTCAATGTTGCCCAAACACAGATAAATTTAGGAAGTCTGATTGACTGCTCTGTGCCACAGCATGACTGACAGCTCGCAGAAACTAGGGAGAGAATTAATGTGTTGAACAGTGCCACAATAATCACAATATATTTACATTTTTCTGACACATTAGTCAAACATTTATCACTTCTTAAAATGCAGCTATGATACTTTGTCTAAACTGTCATGAGTCACAATGTAATTACATGGTAATCATATGGCAATTAATTTATATGATATTCATTTGAAACGGAGAAGAATTAGGCTTGTGATAGCATGCAAAATTAACAGGCACACCAGACAAGGAATGAAAATCACGCCACTGGAAAAAAAAAAAAGTAGGAAAATAACCCTTAAAATCAGCGCTTAAACAAATTGCTCCAAGCTTTAGAGAAAAGCTCTGAGACTAAACCATCTTAATTTCATCTTTCTGAATTTCTTTACGAGCAACCCCTGAAAAGTTTTCTTTTTAAACTTCAGTTTAACCCCTTCCACCCAACGAAAAGGATCTTTTTGATCTCCCTCCACCATGCATGTCACAACCCAGGCACTGAGCTCTGGTCACCCAGCTGAACCCTCTGGTGATGGGAAACTCCCAGAGGGACAAGGTAAAGATGGTTTATAATATAATTATAATTATAATATTCCCTCTGTCCAAACCCTAGGAACAGAATGACTGCGTGAAAAAGCTAAAAAAACCAAGGGGTACCTTCCACAGATGAAGTTCAGAACTTATGAAAGGCCTTGAAGAGCAACAGAGAGTAAATAGTATAAAAAGAAAAATATTTCACAGTGAAGAAAATTAAGATGCTGTATGTGGTAAATTATTCCATTTACAGCTTCCTTTTAAAAAGTCATACTAATTAATGACTTCAGCTAATCTCATTCTTATTCACAAGACAGCCTGTATTTATTTTGCAAAGAAAATGTTTAAATGGAATAGCCTATTGAGAACTTCCTAACTCATCTCCAGCAGTTGTCTTGGGAAACAGCACTGTAGTCATATTTAATACATGCACTGTGTACAGCAACTTTGATGAAAAGGGGAATGAAATTATACAATTATTGCATTAATTATACATTATACACTTTTGTTCCGTGGCCCTTAGTGCTTTTCAGAATAGCTGGGTCACCTGGAGGAAAATGGCACTGCAAAGCTTTTCCATGAACACCCCAGGCAGCTGCAAGAACAAAACCCAACAGCTACTCAAAAATAAACCCCGTGGAGCAGATGGTGGGGTACAGGGGTCATGCAGTGTCGCATTCCAAACAACCCCCTTGTCCTGCTTGGGTCTGGGAAATCACTCAGGAAGCAGCAAATCCCAAATTCCAGAGCCTGTGTGCTGGCATGGAGGCTGAGAGTCTGTGGGCACAGCCACCGTGGCAAATGTGGCGCCAGGAGGAGCCCTGTCCCCACTCCTGTGTGTCCCCAAGCCTGCTGCTGCTCTCATCTGGGCAAAATCACCACCTGAGTCGGTCTGAATGAAAAACCCAAACCTGTTTCTGAGGAAAGACCAGAGGAATGGTGGCTGCATTGCTCTGGGAAGCTCCAGCCATGACCGTGTCTTGGGTTGAGAAATGTAACCAAAAATGTGTGTTCTATTCTCATCTGCTGAAGCCGGTTGGGAGATGTTGTTCTTTATCTCTTGTAACTCTAGGGGGATGTCCAAAAGACTGGACCCTTTCCTGAGGATCATCTCTACTCCAACAGAGCCACATCTGTCACTCTGGGAGGACTTATCTAGGACTGCTTCCAGCACCCTGAGCAACAGGGTGTCAGGTTTGCATTCTGACTCTGTCAGTGGTCCTTTGTACTAGTGCATTTATCTTATTTTATTTTTATTTTATTTTTATCTTTCTTGGTGTTTGTTCTCTCTCTATTAAATTGCATTTCTGACTTGGAGTCTCACTGGTTTTGCTTTCAAACCAGCACAGACCAGAAGGTGGTGGAGGTGACACCAGAGGTGGGAATGGACACTAAAAAAGATGCAGGGGAACCTGTGCAGAAGGGTTAAGCTGGGGGGCCATAGCTGCTTGGGGCTTTTCATATGTGTTGATTTAAAACTTCTTGGTGTCTCAGTTGTAAAATGGGGCCCAGAACTACTCTGCCCATCCAACAGTACAGAGCAGAGCCCACCTCGTTCAGGGCAGAGATGACAAATGACACTGACAGCATCCCCTCAATTCTTATATATCACAACCTCCTTGCCAGCTGTCATGCTGCAGAGCCACCCTCAGGTTCCTAAAGTCTGGGGAAGAAAGTGGCTGTTTCAAGCTCATGATCCCATTTACTGGGGGCCTCTCTATTTGTGTAGTGTAAATACACCCAGGCTTAGGCAAATAATGAAAACATAATAATGACCTAATTAATCCTCTGATTGATTTGATAAATGCTCTCCAAACAGAGGGGGAAATGGAATCATAAATAATGCACTCCTCCGTTGATGGAAACAGTTTTGAAGAAGCTGGCACGTGGCTCAGTGTTTGCTGAGACAGCTCCACTCCATCCACAGGTACAGGAAATGCCAGCCTGGGTTCTCAGGTGCTGCTGCTCCATTTGATAAAATGCCTGATGGTTTAGGAGGATGAATAAAAGGAGCTGAGGCCCAGAGCTGCCCTGATCCAGAGACACAAGGCAGTCACTCCTTTTACCCTCCCTGAGTGTGGCACGTGCAGGTTAAGCTGCACCAACTCTGCATTTACAGGTGGGCAGAGAAAGGCTTCAAGTGTTTGTCCTTCCCTAAACCCCAAAGTGTCCCCAGGCTCGGGGGGCTGCAGTGCCCAGGCAGGACTGACACCCCTGCACAGCCCCTCTTACCCCACAGCCCCCCAAAAGCCAAAGACTCTGCAGCAGACCCATCCTTCTCTCCTTGTCACATCCCTGAGGTGGCCGAGCTGGCAGGAGAGGCTTCAGCTGAACTTTGGGCTGTTTCTGAGCGCCCTCCCTGCCTGCAGAGCTGACACAGACAACATTCACAGTGCATCTCCTTGAGGTGCACAGAGAACAGGCTGGCCAAAGCGCCAGCAGATAAATTATTTATCACATTACTGAGCAGATCGATAGGAAGAAACCCCCAAAAGCACTGAGATGCTTAGCAAGGCAAAATCCTTGCATCCACCAGATCGGTCTGTGCAAGGACTGGATTCTTCTCTGGACTCTTCTGGAATCTGCACATGTGTGTGTTTGCAGTCAAACCCTAACCCTGCTACCCAGGGTGTCACCAGAAAAGCACTTCCAAAACCAACCAGAACTATCCTGCTCCTGCTTTATCACTTTATCCTCCTTTTTCACTTCTCACAGATGACTCTTGATGAAAAACACCTTAGCAGGGCATAAACTCTGCTCTATGCCTGCTCCAGGCTCCTGTTAAAAACGGCAAAGACAACTAGATGTACATATATAAATTATAATTCTGTGGATAAAGCCAGTGGATGTGGGAGATCAGATCCAGCTCAATCACTGCTTCCATGGCAGTAATGGGAAAAATGCTCTACCCTGATCTATTGTAAATGCAAGAGAAAAGGCTCCAGCAGTTCCTGGGCTAATTGTAACTAATTAAACTAAAAAACACCATTTACAATAATTCCAATGAAGTTCAATGATACACACATTTACTAATTTTATTACAACTTCTGTGATCTTCATTTTGTTTCATTTGTTACATTTCTTATGGAGGCAAGAACTCTTTTCACTACAACAAAATCTGACCTGCGTTTTTACAAATAACTTGTTTCCATCAAATTCTAACCCAGCAAAGAGGAGGCAGATTAGATAAAACACCATGGAAAAATCCATGCTTATTAGTTTGGAGAAAGTTTTTAAAGAATAAACATATCAGCACAGGGGGGAAAAAAATCAATTTTTGGTTGACCAAAGCAAACTGCATGTTAATCTTGAGTGTGGCAAATAGCTCTGCCTGGGAAGGGGGAAGAAAAACACAATTTAAAAATCAAGGTGCTTATTGCTTTGAAGCTTATTAGAACACATTATTTAAAACAAATTAAGAACTTGGAGATGAACAAAAAAAAATTTCAATTGTTGCAAAGAAACGCTTTGCAGGACTTTCAGTTTGATGAGTTAAATAAAAAGATTCCTCACTTGGGGCAACCCCAGTTGACTTTCATAATTCTTTCCCAGTTCAGCTGAAGCGTCAAATATTTCTACAGCTCTGGCTTTTATAGAAGTTTGCTTCTCTTGGTAACAAATCCTCCTTTCCCACCTCCCTCACCCAGGTGCTGCAATCTACTATTAGGGGTCTCATAAAACATCACCATTACATTTGTTTTTCCCTATTGCAAAAGCTTTTTAATTGACAGCACTCATGAAACATCATTTCAGTGCCACCAGAACAGCAGCCACGGCCCACAAGATGAAATCCCACCACTGGGATGCCAAGAAGGCACAGGCAGCTGTGCTCATCTTTTCACCATTTTTGGTTTTTTTCTTTCCCCAAATCTTCTGGGCTGGGCATCACCTCATCCTGGCCTCGGTGACAACTTTCATCCAACAGCTCTGACAGGGGACAGTCCCCCGAGGCTCTGTGTGTGTAAACAGCACATATTTAAAGCTAAAATGGAATAATCCATTTAACCGATAGATTATACCAGGGGAATGGGATTCCCCACTCACTGCCATGCCTGGCTGCTGTGTAGTTCCTGTGTCTCAGCTCTCTGGCTGCAATTGGCCACTGCTCCAGCAGGAAAACTTTAGAGATCTCCTGAGGAAGACTTTGAAAATAAAAAAATAACCAGGTGAAAACCCCTGAATGGAAGCACGAGGAGCTGATGTAGGAATCTTAGGGGCAAAGATGATTGTGCACCACCTTGCATTTCCAGGATGAAACTCTGGCAGGCACTGAGAAGAGAAGGAGCAGAGGTTTTAGGATGAAACAACCACGTGCTAAAGGTGAAAGGGTGAAAGAACAAACTGAGGACACCTGGACTCCAGCACACACAGGAACATAGAGATGAGGTTTGCTGGAATCCCTGGGAGAAGTTCTGCTTGGCCATCATTGGAACCAGCCATGGAGTGATCCAGCAAATGCTTTTTGGAAAAACAGGTTCCAGTGCCAAGGGCTGTGGTTTGCCCCTCCCTGCTCTTAGGGAAGCACATCCTGCCCATCCTCCTGTTCCTCCTACCAGCCCTGTTCCTGGTTTACTGCCTCTCCTTGAAGGAGGCAAACCGCTGGGGAAGCATATCAGGAACAAATCACAATCAGTCTTCATAAAAAATAACAACAGTAAGGGAAAAAGTGTGGCTGTCCACAGCAGCTGGCAGCTTTGCCTCCTACGGTTACCTCCGCTCTTCCACGCGCTCTCCTGATGGCGCAAAGCAAGCCAGAAAAATGAGGAGACACGGAAGAGGAGGAAGGAGAACCTCAGCAACAAGAACAGGCTATGAATCGGAGATTTGAACAACAGCTTTTATTTTTTTTTCCCCTCCTGGTAATATTGTTCCAAGCAGCATGGGCTTGTAAAAGTCTAATCACTTCCCATCTGGCTCATCAATCACACAAGGGAACCAGTCCCTCGCACAACAGAGCGAGCCTCAAATTGGCTCCCACCAATAATAAAAGATAGTGAGGAAGGACAATCCCTTCAGAGGATTGCTTAATAAATCACGTTTGGACAGAGAACACGAGAGAAATGGGGAAGTCTGAGAAGACCAGGGCCACTCAGTCCCACGCGGCTTACATTATTGATACCCGCTTGCTACGGCCAATACTCCTTAGTGAATTTCCATATTTTGATTCTTGTTATTCAACATCATCCAAAATTAAACATGAAACTTTAAATATTTAAAACCAGGCCAAGGTAGTAATTGGAGCTGATGGAAATTGCATGCTGGCACTATTCCTGCTGCGTGTGCTCGCCTGGCTGCAAAAATACCAGAGGCACACTGTTGCTTCTCCTCTATTTTCAGCAGTTGCTGACATTTTACTGTAATTCATTCTCATTTTATCCTCTCCTTCTTAAAAATAACAACAACAGTACTGTCCTAATAATAACCCAACAGCTCTGACCTCCAAAAGACCTTTTGGGAGAGGACTGTTTCTGCCAGCAAAGGGTGCCCGAGCTCGGCACGCACGGATCCCGTCCTTCAGTCGTACATTTTCCTTTCAGTAGCCTTTTCTTTCCAATGCAGGGGCACAACTGTCAGCCACCAGCAAGATCCCATTCCAGCCTGTATCTGGTGCATTTTTTGATGGCCTCCTCCTCCACTTTTATCTGTCAGAAGCACTAAAGGCTCCCATGAGCCATAAAGTGTTTCTGACATTCGTGGCTTTTAGATCCTGGGTTTCAAAGAACCGCTGAAGGTTATGTTGATTAAGCCCAAAGACATATTTCTAGAAAGCTGTAGCTTAAATAAAAAAGGTGTTTTGCTGTCACAGCCATCAGCTGAAACTGTTGCTGAACCAGAGCATATGGGAGACAAAAGGCATCGGAGAAACGTGTCATGTTCCAGGCTGCTAAGATTTGTTCTCTCCTGCAGAGATCAGAGGCAGGGGGAAAGCAGAGGAGGCATTTAGCTCAATTAAAAAATAAGCAAATAAAAACCAAAACCTTCTATTGACTCAGATGATGGCCAATTACCTGCCAGTTAAGACAGGGGTAAGAGAATTCTTTGCCCCTTAGGAGTGCTATCAGACAAGAGCCCTTTTTGTTTTATGAGAGCCCCAGAGGGGCACTCCGAGATGCCTCTGGAGGATGGAACTGGAGATGTTTATTTAAGGAAACAAGAGAAACCTTTATTAGGAGCTTTCCTGAAGCTGAGATGAAGGCTGGCTCCTTTTACTTCTGAGAAGCCCCTGCTAACCACACACAATGGGATTCATGCTTCTGGCATGAAATTAATGTCCAGTGGATGCTGTCTGCAGCAGATCTGATAAACATTTGCATCCACTATGAATTCCTGGCATGATGGAGCATTAAAATTTCATGGGAGAAGAAGAAAAATTGAAAATTGCTGAAGGAGCCGTTGGGTTTAGGCTTCTCAGAGTTGCAGGGATAGTAAAACTACCAGTTGCTTCACCTAGACAAATTCCAGCCCTTATTAGATGTAAAAGGATATGTAATTTCCTTCCAGAAGGAACAACCCAACACTTTGGGTACAACAGGGGCTTTAACCAACAACAGAAACTTAAAGAAAAAAAAACCTGATGAGGCCTCACAATCTGAAGGCACATTTGGAGAAAGGTGACCTTGCACAGGAGGAGCTGAGGTGCAGAAACCCCACCAGAATGATTTCTTTTTAAACTGAGATCTCTGGGAGTAGGTGAACTCTATTCAAAGTCATTTAAATAAATAGGATTTTTATAACTCCTGGCTGCAGGCTTGGCTGGCTCCGACGGGTTTGTGCACGTGTGTGCAGATTGCCTTGTTCAAAATGCTTCCCTTTCAGCGCTGATATTTCCAAATTCATCTTGCTAGGCCGAGCTGAGGACGCCAGCCCTGGGAGTACTGAGAGCTGCCAGGTCTCTTGGGAGCCAGCTGCTCCACACCTCCCAAAATGGGGCTGTATATGGAGCCTCATAAACAGTGTTTTTTAAATTTTTTTAATTGCTCCCCTCTCCCACTGCTCTGCCTGCAGAGAGGCAGAAAGCTTCCAAATGCCACCTCAAAAATCCTTTTTTTCAGAAAATAGGGGTGAGGTGGGTAGCTCACTCCCCCCCAGTGACACCTGCATCCCTGTGATCCACCTCAAAGCACACTAATTAATTAATTACCTCTTCTATTAAATAAATACTACGCCTTTTGGTCAAACACCAGGCTCACCAAGCCAAAGCAAAGCAGTATTTTAGCATTTCACCAGCATTTGCTTGGTGAATACTTGCAGCTAGCTCTGTTTAGCCACCAGAACGAGCTGGATCCATCCCCAAGCAGGGATGGCAGGGCTGCTGTGAGAGATGCCAGGATATCCATGCTGGTACAGATTCACATGTGCTGGACCTGCTCTGCCCAAGGAAATGTTGCCTTGCCTACCAGGAATACCTCTAGCTATGCCATTATTTTGGGGATTTTGCTGCTTCTTAGCACAGTCCAGGCTTGTGCCAGCTGAGCAGGCTCTACATTGATTCACAAGGTGAGGGATCTACATTGCAAACAAAGCAAAAATTCTCAGTTTCACTGAGAAACTTTTGCTTAAAAGGCCAACAACATCAAGTAAAAGTGAAACATTTGCTTTACAAGGACTGGTCTCCTTGCAGGTGATACACAGTGCTTCCCAATGGGCTCTGAGCAGAGGTATTTGACCATACATTTGATAACTTTGAACAATTCGGGTGTGCCCAACCAGGGACATTTACAGATAAACATGGATTATCCTTACATATGCATCTATGTAAGGTGCTAAAATAACTCCTAATGAAATGAGCACAGCTGGCTCCAGGAATGAATGAATTCTCCCTCCCTGGTGATGGGTATTTGTGTGCAGGGACGGAGAGTCTGCAATACAAGAATCTATCCTTAACGCCTGAACCCATTTTAGCTCCATTCCACACGACACCAGCGAACTGAGTGTTGTTTCGGGACATAATTGATCTGTGGCTGAAACAAATCAGCTCTGCAGCTCCGTGAGGAGATGAAATAGTGGATAATGTGTGGCCTAAAACCAGCTGTTCTGCTGAGATCAAATTATTGCTTTGGCACTGAACTGATGAGCTGGCGAGGGAGCGCGTTCCAGCACCTGCCGTCATTACCGGGCACCACTGCCGTGACCTCCGGCCACGCACCACAGATAATTGACAGCACAGGGGGGTCAGCTCCTGCTTCCTAAACTGATGGACCCCGCCTGGCCTCAATTCCAAATGTCAGCATTTTCAGGGGAAAAAATAAAAAACAGGCAGAGGAGGCGGGCAAGGAGGACGCCCAGCACCAGTGGGAGAGCTGAGAGTGCAACCAGCAGCAGCAAAACGTTGTAGGTCAAAGCTGGGCAGCTGTCTCCACTCATAAATACACAGCATAAATACTGCAAACATGGCACACAAACACTTAAAAATACTTTTAAGTATCAAATACTGTAATATATAAACACAGCAAAGATTTTCACCCGGTTCCTCTCTGCCTGCGTATTGCTGACACTTTTTTACAGCTGAAATTCATCGTGTCCCTTCCTGCAGTGCTCCTTCACAGGGATCCAGGCAAGGATTTTTAGTGTTTTTAATACATTTCCCTGTATCAGGCAAGGTGTGCTCATGACAACGTCACACGAATGGAACAGAAATGCAGGGAGGTCACAGGTTTGCAGCTGCCTTTTCTTTTTCCCTCATCCTCTTCTGTGCTTCCCTGATATTCAGAATGGATTTTATTTTCTTAGGCCTTTACTCTGCATCATAACCTAAAGGGTGAACCATCATTATTATTCCTGGGGTATGTATTACACCAGGAGTTGGTTTTGGTTTGCAGAATTTAAGCCAAGCCTGTTGCACATCTCAAGCTGCCCTGTCTGGGGACAGCAATGCACAGATGCTGCCACCATCATCACCATTGTTATCCCGAATTAGACAGCAATTTGTAATATTGTACAGCTTTTTTTGCTGTCACTTTAGGACCTGAGTCAACCCCAAAACATCAGAATCAGAAATAAGTTAACATCTCAAAACTTAAGGAATCAGAATAAGTGGTGACATCAGGGTCTGGCCACCACTCAAGCTCTTGGACTGCTTGGCTACAAATCTCTCTTTTACCATATCCAAACTCAACAGCATTTACTTTGAGGGTTTCAGTTCCATGTTGTGCTTATTAAGGTTGTTTTCTTAAAGCTTGAGCATAAACTCTCTCAGAAAATGTGTTTTTGTTATAATCACTCTCCAGTGAGCAACATTAAGCTATCAGTATTATTTTTCCTGCACAAAACAGCGCGGGTTTGTCAAAATCAGCGTGATATTTCTGCCTTGCCTTTTGACATTTCCAGGTTTATTATGTTCAGGCGTTACCTCAGAGCACTTCATTCTTTCTCTCTGGAAGGACTAATGACCACCAAAGGGGGAGAAGAAACACTGCCTGCCGTTCAGTGCAGCATGCAGGCTCCATTGCCCTTTGAGCTAACTTCAAACATTGAGTACCAGTGGATGAGTTTTTGGTTGTGCTTACTCTGTGGAGGTATTACCTTGAACTAGGACTGCAGCCTCGACTTTTTAACCAAACCTTTCCCATTCCAGCTTCCCATCAAGCTGTACAACCCCAGGCACGTCTCCCCTGAGGAGTCAGGGGTGCCTGCTTTCACACCCTGCAGGATTCAGCACTCAGAACTGGCTCACGCGTGGTTAACAGAGAGATTCCTGCTGGCTGCTTGCTGGGCTGGACAAACCCATCCTCCATCCCACAAAGACACATCTTCTATCCACCCTGGCCAGCTCCAGTGCCCCAGCCCCACACCCTGAGGCAGCTTTCACTAGCACACATCCATGAAAACGCTCCCCTGACATGTTGTCTTTGAGGAGGATGCTCAGAAGGAACAACTTCTCCCTCTGCCCCAGCCTTCCTGGGCACCCAGGCAGGACCTGCAGGACCACGGGGTTATAATTAGTAATTAGTGGTCAGGTTTGGTGATACAATTCTGTGTGAGGCCAGTGTGTTATGAGCCCCATGAAGGTGGATCAAGCTCCAAGGGTTAACCAGAATCTCCCAGAAATGGCTTAAGAATAATTAGCGAGAGGCTGACTGGGTGTGTTTTGAAAAAGCAAAAGGTTTTGATAAAAGATAAAGTAAAAAATAATACAAGACAAAAGAATGAAAGCTGTGCACAGTGCAGGGAAGTCCCTTGCACTTGCTAAGACACCCTAAAAAGCGCCAAGAGACTTTGTGCTCTTTCTAGAGAATACAACATCAAGGAGGGGTTTTTGGTGAGCTGCCCAACAGAAACAGCTGCAGGTCTCGAGGTGCATTTCAAAGAGCAACAGGTGCCTTTGTGCTGGCACTGGGCACAGCAGATTCTGGTTCTTCCTCCTTAAAACCCCAGGGGTGAAATTTAAACTCTTTTCCTAATACAGAAACATCAGCTTATTAGTGAGGGTGCACTGCAACAGTCTGGGGTGGGAGCATTGTTGCTGAATTCTGCAATCTGCACAATTGTGCTGACATTTCTGAACTATAAAAGCCCCGTGGCTGGCAATCTACAGAGGAAACCTTTAAAATTGATCCAGTTTAGCACAAAAACAGTTGGCTAAGCCTCCATCCACCCCTCTGCTCCTCCACCCCTTGACACAGCTTACAGCAACAGACCTCGCTTTTCTTTTCATATGGATTTTAGCAGTAATTCAAGCCCATTGATCCAGGACTCTGAGTCGGTGTATTACAATGCAAGATTATTCAGCTCTCTCGCAGTTGGGTTGTCTAATTTCATTTCATTCCATAGCAAAATGGGACTGGAGGGAGGGAGGGTTAGAGGAAAATTTGCCGACTGCCTAAATGCTCAGGAAAACAGAAGGAAAGTGTACCACACTTCCACTGAGCACAGGCTGCTATAACTGAATTGCACGTGTAGCTGTGTCCCTCTCCATTCCTCATCTGTGCTCCCAACTTCCCTCTCTGTCCTGCTGAAGGATTTGAGAGGGAGGGTGGACAAAGAGGAGAATAAATGAGCCCTAATGACATCTGGGCAAAGCTTGTCAGTGAACAGAGTGAAATGGTGGAGTTTATACCATCTTCCAGCTGGGGTTAACACTTCAGATCTCGTTACACTCACCATTTACACCACATAACTTTCCTTTCTGTGCTTGAAAGAAAACTGCTCATTTGCCTTACAACCCAATAAATCCATTTATAATTTAAAAGCAGTTGTAACCACAGTTGTTTAGTTGGGGTTTTTTTGTTTGTTTTTTTTTTCCATTGGCTGGTTTAACTTAACTCCACTGTTTGTTTTTCTTAAGCTTCAGTAAGGCCAGCATTTCCAATCCTGTGTGTAGGGGAGAGGTTTAAAGAGTAAGATCATTAACAACTTAAGGTGGTTGAAAGAGAGAGTGAAATTGGTTTCACTGGCCAAGAGGGAAGATCAACTTCGACGAGAGACAACACCTAATTAGGAAAGTTTGCACTGTCTTATTTTTAATAATGTCCTCCTCTCCACTCCCAACATTTTTACAGTGCTCATCCCAGCAGCTTCTGTGGTCTGGCTTAGCCACATGTATTTTGCAGACAGCCAGGCATCAGAGCCCTTTGTGGATGGACAGAAGGAAGACTGATCAGGCACTAAACAATGGGAAAAGAAATAAATTCATAGTCTGTGTTTAATTTAAAAAAATTGAACAAGCCTAGGCAGAGCCACAAATCCAAACAGTTGTTTTTGTTAATGTTAAATATTTGAGTCCTGGTCTGTATTCTCATCCTCCACACATGACTCCAGCAGAATTGCTGCACACACCCAGTAGTACCTCAGAAAATTGGGGAACACTCCAGATGGAGCAGTGATCCTGATATCCTGGGGACATCTGTGCTCCTGGAGCCTCCTGCACCTCAAACTTCCCAGCAGGGTGGGGGGAGCACTGTGGAATGGCCCAGTGAGAGCAGGAGCACTCCTGAGCATCCCACACCCACCTGGGCACCCCTGCCAGACCCCAAAGCTGCCAGAGGGGCCTGAGAGGTCCAACAGGACCAGGGGGAAGGACAGACAGACTTCCACCTCACATCACAGGGAGGACTGGAGCCACCCCCAGGTATGGGGGAGCTGCCCCACATCACCCCCCAGTGCTCTGCCTAACCAAGAGCAGCTCCACTGAAGCCACAGAAATGGGAGAGTGAAAAGGACATTGCTGATCTCCAGCATGTGGGTGGGTGTGGGCTACTCTGAATAATTTAAGTCAGGATTCTTTGATGTCTCTCCTGATCCAGAGTGGCGATCACTGCCTTGCACATGAATCAGGCTTCCCAGGCAGCTGGGGATGGGGTGCCTGCCATACAACAGGAGCTGAATGGAAAATGCTGAGAGACAACTTAAAGAGACTCCATAATCAACCTGGGCTTCAAATCTTGACCTCTCCTCTCCACACAGGACACAGCTGAAGGATGCTCCCTGTTATCACAGGAGACACAGGGAAAGAAAAGCTGTGGAGAGCCAGGGATGCTCTTGGTCACTGCCAACCCAGAGAAAGGGCAAACCAAGCCCCAGGGTGGGGTCCATCCCCAAGACCCCAAGAGCTCTGTGAACTCCCCCTTCATGGGAGGGATGCACAGCAAATGGCAAATGGCAGACTGACACCATCTCCATGAGAGTGATGGCATGAGTTTTAACAGCAAATCAACCACAGGGTCAGGGGCATGTGGCTGCTACTGCCCCAGGGGCTTTGGCAGCACTCCCAGGGGCAGCCCTGCAGCAGCTGGGACAGGAGGAGCAGCCCAGTGCCATCCCCTTGGACTCAGGCTATCCTGGAGACCTGCAGCCATCCTCCATGACAACCTCCCCCCCCAAAAAATGCTTCCCAGGGAACCTCAGAGCATTCAGCAAGCACAGACACAAATCTTCACACCACAGTCCATCGCTGCACCAAAGCAGGAGCCTGCATTCCTGCAGCACCCAGCTCTCCTCCGAAACACAAGCGGGGATCTCAAACGTACCTTTCATACCAAGCCACAAAAAAAAAATTGCTAAATAATGCATGCTAATGAGCATTATAATTGGTTACAGTTTGGCGAACTCAGTGGGAGGATTAATTGTATATTTTGTATATGTGTTTATGTATCAATATAATATAACTGCACACTGACCCAGCCTTTTAGGGAGAAGGAAGGGGAGGTGTGGGCAGGGCCCCTGGGCTACCAAGTTGCATCCACCAGCAGCAGCCTGGAGGCTTAGACCAGAGGCTTTGGCACAAAATGAGCAGCCCCATGTCCTGTGTCTACAAAAAATGGGTTGAAACCATGACAGGCAGTGCTGAAAATGGGGATTCTGAGCATCCAAGGGAGGCACAGGGGCTGCTGAGGCCAGCCTGCAGAGCTACAGGGACATCCCTGAATTACAGGAATGGGGACAGCACAGGAAAGCAGCTGATCTGTCACCGTAACACAAGGGGGATAAGCAACAGGAGCACAAATAACGTAGCACCTCTGAAGATATTCAGGTCAGGAAGTGCTGGATGCCTTTTCCCTACCAGCTGGGGGTCCTGGGAGTGGTGGGGTCAGGATGGAGGTGGCTGACCCAATGTTAGGGATTGTGTGGAGTGTGATCCCTGTGAGGATAAGGGGATGAGGGCCATGGGAACACCAGTGACCACCACAGGGCCTGGTATTCAGCCACTCGCTGTGCCTGCAGCTTTCCAGTACCTGTTTCCAAGCACAGCACAGGCCTGGAAGACCATGCAAATCTGTGGCATTCCTTTCCTTGCTTCCTGGCCACTCTGGGAAGAGTGTAAACTGCTGTAAGCTGATTATTTTCAGCTCCTATTTCTACACAAGCAATGGGAAATGGAGAAGAAGCCATTCTCCTGGAGCAGAGCTGTATCACACATGCCTTCTGCAATTAGCCTGTGCTCCCACTCCACCCTCTGAGTCTGGGATGCAGCTCACTTTGAACTCAGCTCAGGTTCACCCAGCACAGCTGGCAGCTGCTCACAGCCAGAGTGAAACATCCTGTCCATGCCAGAAGCACGGTCTGGCATCCAACTGGGCTCTTGTAACCCACCCAGCACAGCACTTGTGTCCAACAGCAAGCTGGAGATGTCCTCCCTCCACCTCTGACCACCACAGCTCTGCTGTTCACGTTTTCTTTTCTAACAGGTGAGGTCCTGGAACGGAAATTACCAACACATAAATTCACTTATTCGATTTCCCTGCTGTAATTCCGTGGAGGCCACTTGGCCTCTCGCTGGCCAAAGGCAAAACACACATGGCAAGTGATGCAACTCACTGCATGACAAATGCAATAGGGCAGCAAACCCAGCAAACCCCTGTTCTGGGACAGGGCCACAGAAAATCCCCCTCCACAGAGACACAGCTGCCCCACAGCCTGTCCTTCTGGGAAATGCTGACACCTCACAGCCCCTTCTGCTGAGCAGAGACCTCACTGCTGCCTGTCAGATCCCATTGACTGCAGAAGGGAGGCAGAGCTGTGCTGCCAGGCTTCAGGAGCCTCACACATCACCACGCTGCTCTGCCAGGCACTGCCCTCCTCTCTCTGCACACCCCTCCCCGACACGTCTGTCCTCATGTAGACTCTGTGCCAACATCTCCTCTCAGCTCTGCCACCACAGCTTTTAAAAGGGTCTGCTTAGCCCTGTTTCGCTGTAAAAGGCCAAAAAGCATTTTGAACCCCCCATTTGTGTTTTTCCAACAACTCTTCCCCTGGTTCTCTGGCAGTCCTCACCCCGCAGGGTCTCTCACCAAGCATGGGGCCATGTGTGCTGACAGAGGGGACATGGGGCCCTACATCTCTGCAATAAATGTGACATTCCCCACGAAACATCCACCCTGTTAAATGTCAGATTACTGCCCTGCAAGTGGGGCTGGAGGTGCTACACAAGCACTGCTGAGGTAAATGAAAAAAAAAAACAAAAACAATCCATAAAGCAGTGGTAGATAATTTTGGAAGACTGTTGATTGCGGTTAAAAATGAGTTTCAGAATGACTTGGGAGAATTAAGGCAGGGACCAGCACAGGACTTTGATCATGTCTTTAAAAATAAATAATCTGAATTGACTGAATAAAATCCAGGCACAAGACGACAATTTACTGACGGTGAGTCGCCAAAAGCCAGGGGATTAGTCAAAGATAACTCTCATTTACCAAATGGGTTTAACAGAAGTACTTGCAGAAGATTGTTATGTGATACACTAATTGTGTATTTTATTCTGAAAATTGAATATGGAGATGCCATTAAGAAATAAGTACAGCCCACAATAGGAACTGTCAGCTCTGCCAAGCAAAACTAAAATAGGTCCCCCCTTCTGTTATTCAAACAGTTGTTTGCAATATGAACCGGTGAATGATCCGAGCTTTTCTCCAGGTTTTATTTCCTCAAGTCCAAAGCAGGGAAGTAAATCTCAGCTCTGGCCTGGACGGGGCTCAAGACACGCAGCAGCTTATCTGGTTTCATGGAGCAAATCCTACTGCAAAAGCCAGGCCTGTGCCATGAGGGGAGGCATGCTGGTGGCTTGGGAAGCAGTGGGAGCTGCTGGCCCCTCAGCACTGTCACTGCTGGCTCACTGGGTGAGCCTGGAAAAGGGACCAGGGAGCTTCCAGGGACTGCTTGCACCCAATTATTTGTGCTGCTCAGCTCAGTCAGGCTCTTGGCAGCCCCTATGCCAGGGAGAGCTGCCCTGGCTGTGACAGGAGGTGGGACTGCAGCAGCCATGGGCTGCCTCAGCCTCATTCCACTGCCAAAGCTGGCAGAAGTCGAACTCCAAAAACAGAATAACCCCTCGTACATGTTCTGTGAGTAGGCTGAGACGCCGAAGAAGGACACAGCAAGCCCGCAGATGTCAGAAATATCTTTCCTTACCCCACACTCAGGCTTAGACACAACTTTTTCCTGCTGCTAAGTGCTCCTGTCCTCTGGCACGACTCCAATGGAAGCACCGGGCAGGAGGAGCAGGGCTGGCAGAGCTGCAGGGCAGCACATGCAGAACACGAGTTCATGTTGCAGTTGCTCACAGGAAAGCGACACCAAGACTATAACACAACCAGGAACCAAAATAAAATGTATTAAAGTAACACAGACGCTATGTACTCCTGCTCTGCTCACTTATAGGAACAGCAGGAAAAGAAAAAACTGGCACGTGCAATCCCTTCCTGCAGAAATCAAGCTGCTCATGAGCTGCAGGCCTGGAAGTTTAAGTGGCTGAGCACTTCATTCAAGTGACAGACAGCCCCTGTTAGTCTTCATCAGCAGAGATCCAGACAGCTAACTCACAGACATAAAGCAACTCTACTTAGGGAATAAATGTCTAAATAAATATGAGAGATGGGACGCCGATCTTTTAATGTTTCTCTGCAGGGTAAATAAAATTATGGGTTTTTTTCACTTCAATTCATTTATGCTATTTGTTTATTACTGCATGATGAAAAGGCTCAGCATGCCTACAGCTTCCCTCTGTCCTGGAGCAAGAAGTTGCCCAGCTAAGCTGAGCACTACAGAGAAGGCAGTGGGCACACAGAGGTTATCACCAGCTGGGGACGCTGATAACGACCCAGGGCTGCACCAGCACCCACCTGAAGGGTTTTTGGTGGAGGAAGAGGGAAATTATTGCAACACAGACTGAAACACCGGAGCAGGCTGAAGGAGTGTGATGTTACACGGCGACCTCACCGTATTTAAGTCTGAGAGAGACAAACAGCCTTTCTCTTAGTTATGTCCCATCTGCCACCTTCATTTGGCCATTAAAACCATTTTTAATATGATAAAAGGAGCAATACTGCCTGACTAATGAATGTCGAATTATCGGCGTAAATGTGCCAACATTTATTTATTTATTTGCCTCTCCCAGAACATGTTCTCTTCTGTTTGGTTTTCTACTTTAATGACTACAATTTATCATACTAACTAGGCCTTCCAGTTTGCTGAGTTTTGTTTCAAGTTCCCCTTTTTCTGCTGAGACATCTGCGAGGGAGCAGATGCAGGTAAGAGAAGTAATAAAACCAATAAAAAAGCAATAGTAGCTGTCACCAAAAAAGGCACAGGTGACCAAACCACCTTCATTTCCCCAATAGGGTAAATGCTCTTCTCACTCTCATTTGATGATTTTGCTGCCTTCCTTCCACCAATGTTTTAGGCAGCCCTCTGCGAGGAGTGCTAATTCCTAATTTCTGAATAATTTGCTTTCTCTACCTGCCAGCAGGCAGCGTAAGGAGGAAGGAAAGCCGAAGAGGAAGGAAGGATTATCTGTGATGAATCTGAGCCACCAGCATGGCCCACTCAGGGGTGTCAGGAGGCATCTGAAACCGCAGAGATGCCCCAGTCAGAGCATGATCCTGCCCCCACAGGAGGAGGATGTGCCACCTGTCCAAGGCGCCGGGGAGCGCTGGTCCAGCCGTATCTATTTCAGAGCAGAGGCATATGTGTCCCCCCACCTGTCACAACTGTGAAATGTGCGGATGGCGCTCGCTTCCGAGGCATCCGACACTCGAATTAACAGGCAATCTGTTAGTCTGGGTGTAATTAGCACCCCAAACTTTGCTCCAGACACGTCTGGTAGCTGAGTTTTGCTCACAGACCTTTCAGCAGCCTGGAGTACGCTTTGAGTAAATACACGCTGGTGTAGGGAGTGGCAAGGCTGTGAAATCCCCAACACACTCACTGGGAAGCAAAGCTCAGCACGCTGCTGGAGACTTGGCTCTGCCTTTGGTAGAAGCTGTGGTGGAAATTCTCAGTTTTACAGACTGGAATGGAGCACTCAGCTCACCCGAGAGCCAGCAAAGGGAGTGGGTGAGTGGAACCCAACCGGCTGGGGCTGCCTTCCACCGCCTCTTCCTGCTGCCAGATCTCAACTCCACCACGTGAGCGTGGCACTTACACAGACACAGACCCTGGAACGTGGCATCAGCATTTTTAGGAGGTGTAGGAGGGCAGTGTGAGCAGTGTAAACCCTTATCTGTGTCATGGAGAGTACAACCACAGCACAGGCTGCAACCACACTGGCACAGGCAGTGCCTGGCCCTCGGACCTACCTTCCACATCACATCAGCTGCAGCACCCTCGGGTGCCCATCTGGATCACTCCTACAGTGAGGTATTTCTTTAATCATAAAGAATGTGAATTGCCAAATAACCATGGGCTTGATTTCTTTTCACCTTTCTCTGTTGTGGTTGCCAGCATGGCAACAGGGCATTTGCAAACTGCACTGAAATGTTCCTTCTCAAACCCAAAATTTGATGCGCAGAATGCACAACCCGGGCTCCCCAACAGCAGTACAGCCTTCATGTGTCACAGACTTCCCCTGGATGCTGGAGATTGTTAGGCTCACAGCTCCAGTCCCATACCCAAAGGTTTCATGTTCATTCAACAATCCCTTTTGTTCCTTTTCTTAAATGCCCCACAAACACTGTCCCAGAGTTCTTCCCTATGAATCAGTCCCTATCTGGAATTTTATTTGGAATATCTTCTCCAGTCCTCCAGTGCTTCTCTGCGTGATTCTCTGACCTTCCTAAACCCCACCTCACCTGCCCTGTACCTGCTGACAACACAAAGGGAGAGACCTGCGAGGTGTCACCCTCCAGTGTCACAGCTCTCTCTCCCCCACGTCCTGAATAAATCCAAATGACCTCAGAGCACCTGTCCCAGCAGTGACACTGCTCCTGCTCTCTGCACATCCCTGGCATTTCACCACCCTCCTCCATCACACGCCTGGTCTTTCCCAGCCCAGCAGAGGGAGGAGCACAGCTTACCCTGAGGAAGGAGAGGTCCCTGTTGTGCTCGATGCTGGTGATCTCCAGGTTGCCCATCACCACCTCGCAGTTCTCATAGTACTTGCGCAGGGCGCGGTACTGCTGCTCCAGGTCAGACAGGGAGCTCAGCTTGTTCTCGGTGCCAGCACACACTGCAAGAAACCACAGCACAACCAGTCAGGCCAGCGAGGAACAGGGGCCTGGAGCATGTAAAGAAATTAAATCTGTACACAGGGATGCAGGAGTTGTAACAAAAACCTGCAGTGATTCGCAGGACTGGGTCACGCAATGTCAGAGTCCAGGACATCCCTCTGGCCACCCTGGAGGGTTTGGAGACCGGACAGGGGGGTCTGGGATCTGTACAAGGGGGTCAGAGCCTCACACAGAGCCCAGGAGGACACTGCCTCTAATCCCTGTCCATGGGAGGGAATGCCCACAGTGTGTGAAGAATCACAAGCTGAGAGAATTCAAAATAAGTAGTAGCTAGTTTATCACAGAGTGTAAAGGTAGAATCTAGGATTTTTAGTATACGGGGTTGAAGAGGCAAGATGGAGGAATTGGGGAGTGGCCCCTGTGCTCCTTGTTCTTGTTCTTGTCCCCCATCTTTTGCTGAGTTGGATTTTAGAGATTGGTTTAGGGTAGAAATGACATGTTAGCATAGGTAGTAAGTATTGGTAAGATTCTGTAAATAAAAAGTTCGTTGTGGACGGTGGTTGGGTCAGAGAAATGGTACAAAGGGCCTGAGACCTCCTGATCCGCCCCAGTCCTGAGCGTGTCCTGCTCTGCTGGGGACGCCTGGCAGAGCTGAGACAGAACTGAGGGATAATGAAGAATAAATAACCTTAGAAACAGGCACTGGCAGACTCAGCTTGCTGTCTCTGCCTTCGGTGTGAAACACTTAGGGCCAAGAGAAGATGAAAAACCTGATTACCTCAGGGAACAGCAGCCCCGAGGAGAATCTCAGGGAACAGCAACTCTGAGAACGCCAGTCACACTTGAATACCAGCAGCAGAGACAGGGAAGCAGGAGTGCAGCCTGTGATCATCCCAGCAATTAAAACACCTCTCATCAAATGGGCTGGAGGGCTGGTATTCACCACCAAGTGCAGAGAAAGGCTGGAGAGGCAGAAATGCAGGGAAAAGGCCAAGTAGGTTGATCTCACCACTCAAAGGGTCAAAACCACGCCTCAGCAAAGCCCTACCAATCCCACCAGAGACAGAATCAGACACTGGGCAGAGGCACTCCCATCACAGGCTGAAGGTCACAAGGCTGCAGAGACCTGTGCCTCCAAGCTGAACTGCATAATTCAGCATTTTCACTATTCTGAACAGGATTTTGAACAAGCCAAGAGCAACCTGAGCAGAGGACTTACATCCAACATTGTTTTCCCTATCACTGTCTTTTAAGACCCCAGCTCCTCCCATTTTTACACAATTAAACAATTAAACAGGAGAAAAACAACAGCAAAAAACACATTTTCTTTCCACAAGTCCCCAGGCTGAACGCACAGCAATGTCAGGAAGCACCATCTTAATACAGCTTTTAAAGGACACCCTTTAACATTACACTGCTGCCTTCTACATTTTGAAACCCAGCTAAAAGCCAGCACAGGATCCCAGCTCAGCTCAGTGTATCAGACAGCTGTCATTATTCAATGACCAAAAAAAAAAAAAAAAAGAGAGAGAGAGAAGTACATAAAGCACATTTTACATTTTCACACATTTCTCAGCCTGTGTGGATGCTGCTGAAATGGTCAGGTGTGGTTCTGGCCTGGTTTTGGTTTATCTGTTTCCATGCAATTAGTTTTCCTCTTAATCAACTGTTTGTGGGTTGTTATTATCTGTGAGCAAATTATTCTGGGTATTTTTAAACTTTTGAAATGGGCATTATATTACGCAAAACAGGAGAGCCTGACAAGAATGGCATTTCTGGAGCAAATCCCACTCCTGGATCAGATCAATACAAACAGAATTCTCCATGACTGGAGGCACAATCAGTAAAACTGGCTCAAATATACTCTTTTGAATGGAGCAGGTCCTTTTTATAAATACCAAAAGTAATTATGTTTAAGACTACTGCAACTATCGACTGCTTATTTACTATACCACCTTCCCCTTTATTTTTTTCCTCAATAGAAATGGGAATAATTCTAATCTCTGTTCCCTCTGTGGACTCTTTGCTGCAGAAATATTTGCTCTTGTGCCTGGGCAATTCGAGCTTCCAGCAGCCTCATGGCAAAGGGCTTCAGGAGGCAGCCAGAAGTTGCCAGAACCTGCTCAAAGTTTCCTCCCATGGAAAATCCCCCTGCCCCAAAAAGTTCTTTCAAAATTCTTGCTACAGTAAAAAATTTGGAATATTTGACCTATGTTCATCATACTGTGTTGAAGAAAACCAGAACTGATTGGTTTGCTCAGGTTTTAAAATATAAGCTACCACATCATTTTGAGGCTTAACTTAAAAGCACGAACGCTCCAATTTTCAGATTTTCTGTAAAACCTTACCACTTATAAGTCATACCTAAACATGACTTTATTCATAACATTTTTAACAGCTGTTTTGGGAGATTCCCAAGGTGAAAAGACATGGTCACACTGGGATCTCACATAGCCCTGGTGGACTGGGAACACTGGGAGGATTAAGCACTGCAACTGGGATTAAGCACATCTTTCTTTTCCAAACAAAGCCCTGTCCCAGCTCATGTTTTATTCAAAAAACCCTCCAGACCTGCTAACTACTCAGGGAGACTCATGCCTGTGCCTGCCAGGACACCTAAAAATTCTTGCTTGGCAGTTACAAAATGGGTTTGTGTGTTTCTTCCTTCAATACAGCAGTATTTATTACAAGACTGATCCTATTTCCAGCCAGGTAAGTACTATTCTGTCTTAAGGCTCCCAAGGACTAACTGCATTCCAGCCACCTGGGAGCCTTTCCCACAGACACAGAGCACTGCTTAGGGCAGCCGTGCCCAGGAAAAGGGATTTGTAGTGTGAGGAAGGTCCCAAACACGGCCACTTGTTGAAGAGTCCAAGTAATTGAGAAAGAGGGTATTTGAAAATCAGTTAAAAGAAAGAGACAAAACCTCAGATATACTGAGTTCTTACTGGGTGATAAAGATACTGACCCCCATCTGCCCCAACTTCAGTGGAACTTGCCAGCATTTGACATCTCAAAGCTCCCAGTTTCTGGCAGGATTTAACACAAGAGAGCATGCAACACTAGGAATGAAATCTGTCTTTACTAACTTTTAACTCTTCAATAATTAAAGGGAGGAGGAATTGCTCTTTGGCAGTATCTGTCGTAAGAAATACTGGATTTTCTCTGGGGTTTTCTACCTTTATGGTGAATAGTGGGGGAGCCCAGGTGAGCAGATCAAGCTCAGGACCAAACCTCCAGACAGCCAAACAAGTCACAATAAGCTTGGTCTGTGGGTGAGGAGTTTTGCTGGCCCAGGCTAGCAGAACACAAAAACCTCATTAAAGGCATTCCAAGGTGTGTGCCATTAGCTGAGCAGAGGGTTGATGAGATCCAAGCATACGCTGGAAAAGCTGTGAGCAGAAATCCTAGTTCTTAAGAAAAACTTAAAAAAAGCACCAGCAACAATCATGGTGAGCAGTGAGTGGATGAAAAATACTACAGGGCCAGCTCTGTTACACTGTGATGCACCAGAGCACTGAACACTCTCATGGACCAATGTTCTGCTGTTTCCCAAAGCATGAGCAAGTCACCCATCTGACTGATCTTTACAGCTTTTAAATTGTGTCTGCTGAGTGTTACCTGACTTGACTTTCCAGTGTCCTGATTTGCTTGTAGTTGCTGTCCTTCAAAAACCTCCCCAAAGCCTGTGGGCTGGATCTGCACTGACATTTTGTATTCTTCCATTCCACTTTGCAACCCGTGCTAAGGACCAGTGCAGCTCAGAAAACAAATTCCTGCAGCTCAGCTAGTAAAGCCATAGACTGCAACACTGATATTCCACGTTGCACAGGCATTAAACCTTTTCTGAAAGCTAATGCAGCCATTTGTTTGCTGTGAGGAGGCAGAAACACCCAGAGCCTGTTCTTGCACAGGCATTCAGCTGGGGTGAAGCCCGCCCAGATTTTGAGTTTTATTTGACTGAGATTCATTTTGTGCAGCCAAACCACTGCAGTAACTACTACTATGGTTAGTAATCAATTCTTTTAGATTTAAAAGGAAAAATCAAACCTTTAAAGCTAATTTAGAATAAATCGTGCTGATCCTTAAAATTTATCTCATAGCAATTCCAAGCACTTAATGTCTGTCTTAAAAAGAGAAGTTTCCTTCAACAAAAAAACTGGTCACAGATTGTCTCAGGTCAAGTCACATACCAAAAGTGATCATCCTGCATCAATTGAGGGGCACAGAAGTGCACATTTTTAACTTTTTTTTTTTCCACTGGCACCCAACCAGCAGTGAGGGTTGATGCAGAAACAGAACTCAAGAGCAGGAGAGAGCTCTGACCTGCACAACAAGCTGAAGACACAAAAAAATAGTGGGAATAATCATGGATCATTACTGATCCATTATTACAATAAGTCATTAATCTCTCTGTCTCAGCTTTGCACTGTATGCTTTTGATGCACCTAATAATTATGGCACGTTCAAAATACAAAAGAGGAAATTATGCCAGTGTTTAAGAAAGGCAGGTCAGGTCCCTCCCTTGCAGGAGGAAGGGCTGGGACAGCACTTCCCATCCTTTGCAGAGAATCCTTTAAAACACAGAGGTAGGATGTGCTCTTGGCAGGTTTGTCACGGCAAATAACAATTTAAAAGGGCATTCCTGCCACAAGAGAGAAATGCTGCTGCCAGGGACAGTCCCAAAGGTGCTCCTGTAGGCCCTGTGAGCCAGGGAGCCAAACCTGGGGGCACACAGGCCAGAAGGAAGGCTGTGAACTGGCACTTAAAAAGTCTTTTGCCCCACTTTGAGCCATATCAGGCAATTGTTCTGGGTCTGATTTGCTGAGGTGGTTAAAAAGCACTAAAGTAACCCCGTGTAAAGTGGGACTGAGCAGGAGTCCCTCTGTCCCTGAGCTCAACACAGAGCAGGAGCACATCCCACTCACCTCCTGCTCCTCTCCTGGAGCAGCAACAGGCATCTATGTGTTGGAGCAGCTCTTTAAAATCAAATGCCAAAATAATATGTATTTGCAGGGATGTTCCAGCTGTATACAGGCATAAACACAGACACAACAAACTGTATTTTCTTGTCACGCCATGCAAAACCACCATAATCTGTATTTCATGAGCCCTCTTCAAAGCACTTTGCTGTATATTGTTAGGTGTGTTGTTTAATGCAGCCCCACTAATGGATGAGCAGCAAAAAGAAATCAAGATTGTGAGCTTTAACTGTTTCTGCAGCAGAACCTCTGCTGGCTAATAAAAAATACTCATTCCTGTCTCTAACACCGGGCAAAGAGGAGCAGCTTTAGCTGTGCCCCCAGTGTGAAGCTGCTCTCATTATCGAGAATCTCTGGTCACAAAATCTCTGCCTTACTCAGGGGAGGCCTCACAGGGACGTATCCACAAGAGAAACCTCCAGGAAAATCAGACTTCCCCTAAATTCTGCCCGAGTTTGTGGGGGAAGCTCCAGTCTGACCCGATTTACTGACATGCCACCAACCCCTCAAACCCATCTCTCCACCTGATGCCTTCAGTTTTAGCTTTCATGTTTTTCACATTCTCTGCTGCTTGGGGTGCAGTTCTGAGTCTTATATTAAGTGTCAGCAGCTCTCTTCACAGAGCAGGGACACAAAACAAATCCTTTTGTTGGAGACCAAGGACAATGGGTACAAGTTTCAGTCCCAAAAGCACAACCAATGGACTGAAGAGAGAAAACAAGAAGGACGGACAAGAAGGATAAGACCTCACAACCTGAAGCTGTAATTGGACAATTAAACCCCAATATGGAAATGGACCAAATCTCATAGAAGTGTCAGACCTCATGACCGTTTGCCCATTTTGTGCCCGTTTTGGATCCACCTTGGGTGTAGCCCTGGCCAGGCTCTTGTCCTGCCCAGGGTGTACCCTTTAGGCCTTTCAATAAATCCCTGCTTTATTCTCTAGCTCTGTCCAGTCTCTGCTCCAGGTCAGCCCTCCCAAGGCACCACACCTAACCATGCTGGGACATTCCTGCTCTTTCCACGTCCTGACAATCCTCACAGAGTGTTCATGTGCAGGGTCACCCAACACTAAGGTCACCCCAAAACTCAGGGACGTGCCTCTTCCATCTGGGAAGTCCCAAACCAGCACCAAGCCAGTGGCCACTTCTCACCTGCACCCCAGTCATGGGAGATTTGGGGTGGGTGCTGGAGCACTGCTTGCTCATCACAAAATTGGATTTCAGGCATCACTCACACATTCACACTTCACATTCAGTTGTTTACTTAGCACCAGCTACCTGAAGTGACAGAGTTTCAGCTCCTAATGGCCCCAATTACAACAGTAATAATTGTCTGTATTGAAATGAACTTATGTTTTTCATCAATATTCATGCACATGACTTGGAAATTAATTTTCCATTGGCATTTTTTCATAATATAGCCAAATCATCCAAACCCTCACTTAAAGGTGGCAAATAATGGAGACATTTTAAAATGTCCATTAGATTCTGCTTTTTAGCCCATTATTTTGCTCTGCTCTGTTGATGATAAATCTATACGTTAAATTAAGAAATCACGCTTGCCTCCATCTAGTTCTGCTTCTTCCAATACTAATGGATTTTATAATCCTCCCAGCTCAGGTTTTGGAAGGAGATGAACTTGTTCCATTTCTTACTGAGCCTACATCTGGAGTATTAAAGAGTGGAATCCATTATCTCCACCACGGTCACCCTCTCCCAAAGCACACTCCAAAGAAGCAGTGAGCCATCCTCATCACTAACTCCAGGGGAGTTATCTCAAGCATCTGAATATATTTTCCTCTGAATCATAAAACATTTATTATTATCTCTTTGACAAGGATGCAGAGAGCAGTGCATTTGCCCTGCACCAGCCTCTGCCTGAAAGCAGCACAACCTCCCTTTGCCAACCAGCTTGTCAAGTGGGCCAAAAACACAAAGGGAGGCTTAAATTCTTGGACTTACTGGTTTGAGGAATGTTTTTTTAATAAAAAGGACAACCACACGTTCCTTCACCCCAGAAAAGACCGGCCCAACAACAGTCATCATCTCTGTCTAACACATTCTCCTCCCGCACTTCCCACTTACTTACTTAATTAGCTGCATTTTTACAGGCAGCCCCATTATCCGGGTTTCTTGAAAGGCAGCTAACAAAGCTGTTTATTAATAATTGCAAACACTCGTGGCAATTTGTTAAGACCCCCCAGATGGGGGGAACACTCGAGGCCCTTAAGGAACAACTAATTGCCAGTGGTGCTGCTGCAATCCCCGTTCACTTCTTTCTGCTCCACGCTCTCAGCAACAGCCTGGACACCCTGGCACGCAGGCACACAGGAAGGGGAAACACACTTTTAATCCTTTCATTATTATTTTACAGTCCTCCCTGAATGGGCTGAATTTTCTTGCAATTAGGCACGTCCTAATGAAGCCGGGGCTGCCTGCACTTACAGCCTTGCAGATGTTTCCCGTGAGAAGGCAAAACGCTCCTGGGGGTCAGCAGCCACTTTCCTGTAAACCCAGTGATTTGGGAGAGTGCTTTAGGATTGGAGGCTTTCTTTCCCTAGGTGGGAGACCGTAATGAAGGAGAGCATCATTTTCTCTGTACTCCTAATTAAAAGCTCAGCTGGCACAAGTGTTTTCCTTCCGCGAGGTCTGCTCCACACTGGGAAATTATCATCCCGTTTGAATCCGGTTGCACGCAATCAACCCGACTGCCACGAGCCCCTGGACGGCCACAGGGCCACAAGAGGAGCTCAGCAGGGCCACCAAGCTGCTGCCCAGCCTGTCAGGGTGTCACTGGGATGAGGTGACACAGCACAGGCAGTACAAACACTTCCCCCACAGCACTTCCACCCCATAGCATGGGAAACGGTCCCTGGGTTGGACAGCAGCAGGGACCAAAAGCATTAATCCCTGAAATTTGGTCACTAAAATCTCAAATATCATCTCACAAGCATTAATTCCCTGAAATTTGGTCACTAAAATCTCAAATATCATCTCACAAGCATTAATTCCCTGAAATTTGGTCACTAAAATCTCAAATATCATCCCACCTTTGTAAAAGCTTTCCAGCACTCGCTGAAAAGTTGCAAGGGTGTGCGTTGCCAGCCTGGTCCCACCTCCAAGAGAGGCTGATTCCACCTACAAATGGAAGCTCATTCCCATTTTATGAAGAGAAACAGCTGGGCACAGCAGAGCCTGACAGTGATTGGGACTCCATCAGGAAGGATTAGCTCCGTGGGATAACACTTTTCCAAGCTGATGGAACCCTCCCCTCGTGCCAAACTCTCCAAATCCCTTTGGTGGATGGCACACAGCGTATTTTGCTATGTGCCTTCCTGCTCTCACCAACCAAAAAACATCAAAATGTTGATTTATACAGCGACATTTCAAGGATTTTCACTTGTACTGACCATGCTGAGCCATCATCAGTTTTATGCCAGAATTTACAGCATTGTTCCTCTTTTAGTTATGTCATATCTATATTACGGCACAGCAACTGGAAGGAAAAAAATAGGAATAATGTTGTGCAGGACCTATATTAGCTACCACTAAAAACAGGCAGACATTAATACAAGAAGTTTTACCAATGTTTCTTCTGCCTCAAGCCTGGGTACCAATTTTTTTCTCCCTACTCTTCACAGACACACACCCCCCCACCCCTCTTTTCCTCATTTTGTTCTATTTGAGGGTAAATAGTCGCTTCTTAACTATAATGTAGGTACTGGACTTGACAAGCAATTAAAGCAAACAATTTCCACTCATCTAACTTTGCCAAATTAGTCATCTACCATCTGCTCCATCATCTGTCTCTCCTTGAGGTCTTGCTGTGAATCTGGAAGCACTCGTTCTGACAAGGAGGCAGCAGATAAGCCTCCAAGCTGGTGGGGAAGCTGAGGGGTGGAGGGGACCAGGGGGTGACACGTGGCACCACGCTGCTGACCGCCACCCCCACCAGGATGGCTTTGAGGAGGTGCTTGTGGCTCCAGTGGTCCAACTGGCAAGTCACCAGCACGCATGGTGTGATAGGAAAACATTTAAAATCACAATATTTTTTCACAGCCATTTACGCAGCGGGGTAGCTCAGGAAGACTGAGGGATTTTTGTACCCAATGCAAAAAATAACTTTTCTTATCAAAATACCTTCAGCATTTGCAAGATACTTCCCAGTGAAGTACATAACACAAACGAGCAATTAGCAGATGTTATCTAAGGAAGATTTGAGTGGTCTCTGCTCCCAGCACCTGGTAAGGCCACATTTTGAGACAGCAAAATCATTTTCAAGTAGCTCTGAAATACAACGTTGGTCTCCTCTGCCCTCCAGCTTCTTAGCACTGGCAGGGCATTCTCTTTTTACCAGGCTTCCGTTTTGAGCTCCTTACTGGGCCTCCCAGTACAAAGGAAATATCACCAGCATCCCTTTTCCAGCTGGCCTACACTTTCCCCCCAAGGAAATCAACTCCAGAGTGCAAGTTTGTCCATGCTGCTCCAAACCCTCGTGCTGAGGAACCATCCTCTCTGTTGCTGCTGAAGAATGTCCCACACTAATTCTTCCTGCACTTGAGCACAGTACCCAAGACCAATTTTTTAATTAACTCTTAATGATGTGAACCAAAATTCTCCCCTACCCACCATCACCAATGCCTTCTAAGACTAATAAGCCTGCAGATAAATGACTGCCATGCAAGCCACATGTTCTCCCAAGTGGCAAGCTGAAGGCCTAAAAGTGCCCAAATCTTGCTCTCCGTGCTTTCCAGCCCTCACTCTTCTCCAGTCCTGCTCCAGTGCAGCGGCAGTGGCCTCCTGCTTCGCTCTGTCACTGTGTCACGGTGTTCCCTGGCTCCCGACCACAGCAAAGTGGTGGAAATCTCTGCAGGTCCCAGCTGTGAGAAGGATTTGGATTGTTCTCTCAACACCAAGAGAAGAAGTGGAGGGAAAATGACAGAACACAAACCCACAAGCACCAGGGGATCACACCCACAGGCAGGAGCAGGGGGAGCACAGGGGAACCATGAAACCAGGCTCTCTATTAACTATATGGAAGCTGGAACGAGCAATGCAGGACATGACCAATAAGGTGAAATCATACGTTCTCCTCTTTATTCCTGAAATGGGAATAAAGTTATATACAGTTTCAAATCGTTTATAATTACAGGTGCTTTCTAATTGGCATTCAGTGTGAAAAGGAATGCAAACAATCTCAGTTTAAGGCAGCTACCATAACTCTAATTCTAACTATCCTACCTAATCCATACACATACCTTAACCTAAATTCTAACTGTGCCACATGCTTATCTACTTTTACTGAGGCCCAGCAGGCCCAAAACTGAGGCCTAGTTTGGCATAGCTCAAACTTCATTCCATTAAATGTCATGCCCATGTTCTCTAAGAAATCCTGCTACAGAACCGGGCACTCGGTCCGGCCTTTTGCACCTCCAACAAAAATCAGCTTGGCAAGGGATGCCAGTAACCTCTGCTGCGAGGATGGACCAGAATCACTCCCCACCCCCAAACCAGGCTGATTTGCTGGGACACAGAGCCCTCCTTCCCCCTAGCAGGAAAGGTACCCTGGCACTTCCAGGGGTGCCCAGCTGGCACAGAGCGCTGCCCCTTTGGCCGCGCTCCCCGGCAGCTCCCGCCGCTCCGCCGGCACTCCCGCAGCTCCCGACAGCCGCAGCCCTCCCTCTCCGCCTCCCCCTTCCCCGGAGAGCCCCGAACACTCCACTTAAACGCGCTTTAATTAACGCTGTGCAAACACGCGGGGCTGGTGCGTGCACAGGGGAGCGCCTTCATGCGGCTCCATCCGTGGAAACGCGGCGGGAGCGCTGAGAGCCGAGGCGGTGGGGACGGCACCGCAGCCCCGGCTGCTTCAGGATGATGAAAACACATCAGCAGGATGCTCTCAGACCCTCCTCACGGGTATTTCAGCACGGTTTATGTAAGAGGGTGGGTGGGACAGGTGCTTTAATTTAGTCTCTGCTGTAACACGGGTAATTAGTCGCCGCTGAAGCGCACAGCGAGAGGCGCCTCGTTACGGCTCCAGCACAAGCCGCTGGTGACATGTAAAGAGGTATTTCCCCGAGATCGCCCACGGAAACCTTCCTCGAGTTACATCGGTAATTATCACGGAACCCAAACACCGCCTAATTAAAGTGATTAAAGTAGCTGTGGAATTTCAGCGCCTAAAGAAAAGGACTGCTTTGGTGGGAACAACCTCCCCAAATTCAAAACTACAGGGGGACTTAAAGCAGTCCCTGGAAAAACACTTGGGAGTTAAAGAGAACCAGTCTCTCAGGGGAGACACCTGAAATGGCCAAGACAGGGTCTGGGTGTCCCCATCACCAGGCAAGAACACACCCAACACTTGGGAGCTGCTTTGCCCAAGAGCTTCAAGGTGACTGTGCAATGCAGGAGAAAGTGATGGCAGAAATTCCCCATTTTAGCCAATACAAACACATCCATTAGGCTGAGACTGAACGCAGTTTATTTCTCATTAATGAAAATAACAGGTTCTCAAGCAACGCGATAACCTTGTCAGGCAGGCAAGAGAATCCAGCCCACACGAGGCAGTGAAATGGTAATTACTTAGACTAGGAACAGTACTGCAGATGAGGGAATGGCAGTCGAAGGGAAAGGCAGGGGCTGTGCTGAGGCTGTCCCGACCCCCAGGTGGACACCACACCTTGTCTAGAGCCAAAATACCCTGGGCTAGGAACAGAGACCACACCCTGGAGTCTGTGAGGGTCATACCTGCTATAGTCATCAAGTCAAAGAATTAGTGTGCTGTCTTTCACAAGACTCCCTTACACCAAGGTTTGCCTAATTGCCCATGGCTGCACTAAGTAATAACCACATATGTTTTACCAAAACAGGTGCTTTCAGATAGCAGTTTACAGGCACGAAAAACAAACTTTCAATAAATAAATTCTATAAATTCTTCCACAGGCTGTGCACAAGAGCACACAGCCCGGTGTGAAGGCAGCCTCTCCCATCCCTGGTGTGCTGATAACCTCACTGTACATGAGCAGAATATTCAGGGCAAGCTCCTGCAGCACTGGAGCTTCTGCCTGTTTTCCCTAGGAGGGGAGGACTGTGTGTTTGCATTCGAGGGGATTCTCAGTATGTCCCACAGATTCTTTAAAAGTGAGAGAGGCAGCGGCTGAAATCACAGGCTGGCTTGTCCCTCTTCACACAATTCCTCCTGAGCCTTTGAAAAGGGTTGGAGGGAGCATGGGGGAGTCCACGCTGCACCTCAAATGCAGCTGAACCTCACAAAGCAACTTCAACATCTCTGATTGCTTCCCTCACCCAACCCAGTGCTGCACTGCGCCAACCGAAGGCGCATTTATTTGGTACTTTTAGTTTTACACACTTTCAGAAATCATCTCAATAGGTAAGTTCTAACAAACCATACTTAGATTTGGGTATTATAAATCTTCACAGAACAGCTGGTTCAAATACACTCCCTGTTCATGCTTGCTGTTATTTCTGTTGGGCTTTTTAAAACACACTCCATATATATTTTATAAGTGTTTGGGTTCACTCCCGCCTCCCCGCCCCAGAGACTGCCCTTAAACTTCTGTCCATTGATTGTGACGGTATCAATTTGTAAAGGTCAACAGAAAGCTTCTCTGACAGCTGAACTCAGAAAGTAATTTTTAAATGTGCTGTTTCTCTCCCTCTACAAAGCAAGATGCCAACACAATCAAAACCCAAGGTCTTTATTTCACCAGTGGCTTGATAGGCTTTGGATCCCTGATGGCCACAGAACACTGCTTGGAAATATGAGCTTGTTTGAGGGTATAAAAAATAGCTACATCTGAAATAGCAGGTTTACAAACAGAAAGGGAAGAGAAAGAGAAAGGTTTATTGAAAGGACAACATTAATTTGCTGCTTCTCTGAAAGCCTCTGCAGACTCTGGATAACAGAGCTCCAGAGATCACCACGGAAACATCACCACTCCATGGGTTTGGCCTCTTGCATTCTCTTATCTACATGAATAGCTTATATTTTGCCCTAAAAAACCCCCACAGTCACCTAGCTAGTCAAGAAACAGACTATACTAACTTATGTTGATGCTTGCTTCTGATTTCTTTTGAGAGAACAGGTTATTTTATCTGGGATTGGGGTCAAAAGCCTCTTCCAAAGGCGTCCACCCTTTCCCCCATGCCATAGTTTACCCAATATCTCACATTCATACCCACTTAAAGGAGGGCTGTGCAATTTACGGCATTGTTACACATGAAGAAAACCCGCCGTAAATCAAAGAAATCAGTTATATAAATGAGCATAAAAGTGCAGGGAAATGTCACAAGACAGCAATAAAGCATCTTCCAAATGGTAAATCCCGGGAGCAGAAGCGCCATTAGTTTAGAAAGCTCCAGTCAGCAACAGCAGGGCTAGTTTATCACTGGAGCCACGAATAGCAGCCCTGGGAGGAAGCTGTAAGTGCAGGATGAGGGGGTTTACCCTGCAAACAGCCATAAAGCCTTTCACTGACTTCCCAGGTGCCAGCCCAGGCTGCTGGCTGAGAGTTGGTCATTTTTCTGCAAACGCTACCAGCAGAAGAGCAGACGTGTAATAGCAAAATACCGAGGAATTTGTCGGGATGAAAGAAATGCAATGCCATATAAAACTCTGCATCTGCCCCCAGAAAAGTGGTGGCAGCTCCAGGAGGACCCATGGACAGATTAAAGCTTTGGTTAAAAATTAAATCTCTCCCAGACAAAGCATGGTGCAGTAGACTCCCACCCCACCCACCCATGATGATTCTCCCAGGGATTCCCTCTCCACCCTGCTCGCTCCAGCAAGGTTTTATGTGAGCAGTCTGGAGCAACCAGCAGACTGTGCCCTTGGGCTTATTTCTACAATCTGCACACAAGCCATTCCCATGCTTTTGGACTTGGAGAAGTCCCAAGGCTACTCCTGACCTCTTATCCTGCACAGGGTAACCATTATCTCACTGTTAAAACAACAGCCTGCAGCGATTGCCAAAATCATCTGTGTTCTGGTTCTTAAGGCAAGGCAAGGCAAGGCAAGGGGGACAGAAGGAGAACACACTGAGGGCAGGGTTGCTTTTTTTTGGAGACGTGGATGACACATTCCCACAGACCTTAAGCAGCTTCCTAACGTGTGAAGATGACAGATTTCTACCCAAAGTCCTCCTCACCTGACTTTATTTTCACAAGCACACACAGGAGGCGGCAGGTGAATGCCAGGTGCCTCCAACCCAGGCAGAGAGCAGCGGGGCACGTTCCTCAGCAGCCTCACTGAGAAGAAAAGGCAATTTTCACAATTTTCCCTCTGCAAGGAGGCTGCTCCCCGCTCCATTAACCCCTTCCTCTGGCCTGCCATCCCGTTTGGGTGAACCTGGGAGAGGAGAGGGAGGGGGGAAGGGAGCACAGGGCACCTGCCATGTGATTCCTGGTCAAAGGGGGCTCTGGCCAGGGCCTTGTGCCTTAAGTGATGCGGGAGCACGCGCGGCCGGAGCGGCTCCGTGCGAGCTCACTGCTGCACAATGTCCTTGGAACTGCCTGGTTGTGATGGGAAATGGCAGCCAAGGGCAGCAGAGATCCTCTGATGGGAATGCTCTTGGCCCCATCCCTGAAAACACCCAGACCCTCCCCAAAAAGCACCTTGCAGGGTGCAGGGACATTCCCGGGAGAAGGGCTCTCGTTCTTCCCCCACAATCCCGCGCTTACTAAACGCCTTCGCTTTTCATTACGTCCGCAGAAAAGCACAATCCAGCTTGGAGTGCTAGGAACAGCTTAATTAATAACAATTAGCAGCAGCACAATTGTGATTCAGGTGGCATTCTGGAGCATGAAGGAGAAACTTGACGCTTTTGCCCGTGCACACGGACATGAGAAATTCCAGGAGAAGTTAATGGAGACCGAGTGGCTGAACGACGCCAAAATTCAAATGTACTGTAAAATTACTAAATTATTGCAATGTCACAGGAAGGCGTCGCACTGCTTCCAGGATTATTAGCCCTTGCAGAGTTTTAATAACATTTGGTCAAATACCTCAGGGAGAGCATCGCTGGGATATCATAAAACCGCTGAGATAATTTAAAATCCTTTTATATTTTAGGAAAGGGTGGGGTTGAAACCCGTGATTACAACGGGAGGCTCCCTGAGGCCACCTGGTCCCTGCCTGGTGGCGGACGCCTCCGAGGGGGCCTGGCTGTCCCCTCCCTGCCAAGGAGAAGGGGAAGGACACTTTATGAAATTGCTGTTGTCTGAAGTGGTCCAAACACCTGCCAGTCACGGCGGGTTTATTGGCCACGCTCCCCACGAGGGGGGCTGCATCTGAGCGCCTCCGCCTTAATTAGTGTCACCGCAGTCAGATGCAATTTATGTTTAAGCATACACGGGTAATGAGGAGACGAGCCGAGTGACTGCTTTCAAACAACTGCAAAAAAGGTGGAGCAGTCAAAACTTTCTGTTGGAAATCAAGAGAAATTCTTAGCTGGAGAATGAATGCGCCTGCTGTTAACAGAGTCTTTGTGTCATCTCAGTAAAAAACAAGCAAGCAAAGCATGAAGTGACTGTGCAGGATCATGCTTTGAGAGCATGAAAAAGCACAGAAATGTGCACCCAGCATGCTAAATGTGAATATGTAAGGTTATCTGTGCAAGGCAGGTTAAGCAGCCCAGGACACTCTGTGTGAAAACTGCACACACGTGCTGATGGTGGTTTTCAAAAGGGTTCTTGTGGCTTTGCAGGAAGCCACCACCCTGATCTCAAGAAAATAAATGTCCAGTGTGGACCAGCAAAATATACTTATTTTCTGGCAAAAATAAAAAAAAAACATATGACAGCCATGTTGCAGGCAGAGGCAATTCCAGGTGGTAATGCCTGGCCTGGAGGGAGTATGTTTGGAAACTGTCCTGAGACAGGTGTGATGCTGCTAAAAAACCAAGTGTCTCAGACCACTTCTCAACAGTAACACGGGCATTTTCCAAAGCAGGCAGGCCAAGAACATGTGGGTGAACACTGGAAATGAAAACAAGTGGCTCCTGCCCCTAAGCCTTGCCACAAATCACCTGCCAGAGGAAAACTGCATGCTCAGTAACTTATGCTTTCCTTACCATTTACAAAATCTAAGCCATATTGGTATAAAAAATATGTCTGAAAGTATGAAAACTGTTCCAGGGCTCCTGGCAGAGCCTGCAGATGCACGGGCCAAAAATCTGCTTCCCAGCAGCAGAAATCCACCCTGCTTGTGCCTGGCATGGCCACCCAGAGGGCGCGTGGCTGCCTCGGTGCCCCTGGAAAAGGAACAGGGAAGGAAAGAGAAATCACCTCAGCACGAGCTTCCCAGCTTATCTTCACACCTGCTTTTCTCAGGGGCAGCTACAGCATGGTGCTAGACCTTTTATTTGCTCTTAGGCCTCTGCAAGATCCCTCACTTGGCCACGACACATTTCAAATTTAGGTTTGACAAATCTGATGTAATTAAGAGGACTGGTTGGATTTCAGTCTCCTTCCCACTGGGAGTGCTGCATGAGAGAAAACAGGGTTTGATGAACAGCTTTGGGTCCTGTTGTGTTAGGATGAAAAGCCTGTGACTCCCCACAGCCACAGAAAGGAGAGAACAGAAAAATATACACCTTACAGGTCACTTGGACTCGGCAAAAACCCAAGAAAACACCTCAGTCTCAAACCACAGCCTTCTGTGAACATACTGCTTGTCTGTGGTCATGAATGCAGGAATACTCCTGTGCTTTGGAAAAGCACCCCTTTTGGTTTAACTGCTTTGGTTGTCCTCAGTCACGTTCCTTCCCTAGGAAGGTAAGATTGGGTTTGAACTCAGAACTAACTTCCCCCGTGGATTTGGTTATTCATGGCCCCACTCCTGCTGAACCTCCTGAAAGGTGGCAGAAATCCTCCTGAAAGGGGCAGAGGGTGTCCCCAGCCTGGGGAATGGGATATTCCTCCCCTGCTTCAGCAGGAAACTCCTCTCTAAGTCACACAGGCTGAATCCTCCCTCTCCCTCTCCCCTCTGTGCCCACTGGTGCTGCGTGATTAATATCACATCAAATTTGTCTTTGTAGACTATCCCACCAATCTTTCTTCGTGTAATGTTCGCTTTGCACCAGGTGACAGTTTTAGTGATTCCTCCTTTATTTGCATGTCCCCTTGAAGAAGCTTCATTTCTCCTTCTAATCAAGTCATTAATTTTCAAGAAAATCGTTCCCACCCTGAGATGGCTGGATTCTAATTTGTCTCTGTCACACAAATGACAAGTATCACCTCATTGTCATGCTGTGATGTTCCTGCACATACCTGTATTTGAGCAGGAAAAGCGCCAAAATCATTTTTTCCAAGTTGCAACTGCTTTTCTTTGTGGCAGTTTGATTCTTTCATGATCCTTCCTTCAGGTGCTTTGCAGCAGTATTATACAACCAGTTGCTTCTTATTTCAAAACACATCTCGTTCGTAATTTCTTCATAATGGGAGAAGTAGAAATGACTGAGCCAAAATGACTTCCCTCTTTATCTTCTTTGCATCCTGTTTACCAACAGAGCTGACCACCTGGGATGCCAGTGCACACTCCCCTGCTGGCAGATTGATGCTTCTTTCCAGAAGTTTTCTTTCCATGGTGCTGTTAGCACATGGATTTTCACATCACAAAAGCTGAATGCATCGTGGTAAAAACAGAGTTTATGCAAGCTGAAATCACACCTGGCATTGTGTTCTTCCAGTTACACCCCTCACTTTTGCTGTATCTCTTTCTCCTGGACCCCAAACTGCCCCCACTGATTCAGGGCCACCAGGAGAATCAAGAAATGCATTTAGGAAAGGTAACCTGTGGTGTGGCTGTAAAGGAAGACTGAGGACCCCACAGTTTGCAACACACACCTCCTTTTTTTATTGAAACACCAACACTACTGACTACATCTCCAGTTCACTACAGCACTTGCACATCTCAGTCTGAGTGCACCAGGAATATTTGGCAGAACACAAAGGCTGAGAGCTGGAATTGTGGCTGCTGGACAATCCCTGCTCTCATGTCCATGAAACCTGTTCCTGACAAAGAGCACTGTGCCACCAGTGAGCCTGCCTGATGACAAACAGGGGCTTTCCCAGAGGACAGATCTTCCTGATTTGCAGGGTATCTGGGATTTTCTATAAGGCACTAACTTCACATTAAATCAAAAACCTGGCTTCTCACAGATCTTTAAGAACACTGATCGAATTCTTTCTCATCTCATGCTACTTCTCCTTGAGGAAATGTGCTCGAGCCTCAGATCTACCCCTGAAATCATATTTGGAAAAAGGCTGGGGCTGCAACTCCTTTACTAACCATTCCCAGCACACAGGGTATTAGATATTAACAAGTTTCAGTCCAATATAATTGAATAACTAAAACCTTTCTCTTAAAGACAGATGACTTTTGCTTCATTAAAGCATCAATGTTGCACCAGACCCCTGAGGATTGCCGTGTCTTTTTGCCTTCCTTTCTGTTGTGCTTACTGTACCACCTGGTGGAGAGCACCACCAAAACTGATGGCAAAACAGAATTGGAATTATTCATAGAGCAGCTGAAGGACCCTTGCAAGGGTTTCTTTTCTTATTCCTGACTTTTGTGCAGCATCATCTCCCTCCCTTTCCCACTCTCACTGTTTCCACGCTGTGTGCAAACACTGGTCACATTTTTCCAACCTTGTAATTGCAAAAACCCAATGAAATTCTCAACCATAAAAAGGCAAATCAGCAGAGGAGTTTCCCAACACATTTCACTGTTGCTGAAAAAAATCAGAGTAGATAAAATGAATCATTTTCTTCAGGCACCATTTCAAAGCCCAACTGCAGGGAAGAAATTAATTAAATACCTATTTTAACCTGAGAATTAAACTGACAACAGAAGTTGTGGTTTGCATTTCCACTGTGAAATTCTCCAAATACATTTCAGTGTTTGATTTGAGAGGCAATGCAAGAGATGTAAAGCACAGGTGCAGGAGGAAAGCACATGTACTTTTTCATCACCCTGAAATAAAACCTCTGCAATGACAGCTCGAAGAACAGCAGACAAGAACCTATTTCTAGGTCTGGAGGTAATGCAGTTATTTGTAAGAGTTTGGTTGGACTTGGGAAAAAAAAAAAGAATGTATGAACTTAGGGAAATCTTTTTTCCCCAGCTGGGAGAAATTGATACAACTCTTACAAAGACTTTTTTATTTATATAAAGATATATACACAAAGTAAGAAATAATGTGAAGCAATATCAAGCAACGCTACCCCACAAAAATTCAGATTCATTTTGTTTGCTGAATTTATCTTGTTGTTCCCCAGACAAAAAAACCACTTTTCATTCAGTTCCAATTTACTGAGCCAGGCTCCTGATGTTACAGACATGCAACAAACTCGACACAAATAAATCACCTTGCAAAGAGCAGACCGGGAGCACAGAGCAGACCTTAAACCTCTGCTCTGGTGTAAAAGCAAACAGGAAGAGAGATTTCCATGTTTTGCAGGCCATTGCATTTCACTGAAAAGAAGCTTAACTGAGAACTCAGACATCTCCTCTTTCTTTCTTTCTCTCTTTCTCTCTTTCTTTCTCTCTTTCCTTCCTTTCTTTCTTCCCTTCTTTCCTTCCTTCCTTCCTTTCTTTCCTTCCTTCCTTTCTTTCCTTCATTCCTTCCTTTCCTTCATTCCTTCCTTCCCTTCCCTTCCTTTCTTTCCTTCCCAGAGCTGTTTTTTTCTTTCCCTAGCTATTGCTAGACCACTTGATTCTGAAGGAGTCTGTAACTTAAAGGGAAGCACCCCTGGCAATATTTTTTTTGTGTATTCTGGGTGTAAATCTGTCAATTTTGCCTTCATTCTCAAAAATACTAGAGAAGAGAGGAAGCTCCTGCAAAGGGGAGACTCAGATTCAAAACCATCACCTGGAAAAGGGTTCATAGATAACTGAGAAATCAACACCAGATAACCGAAGGTGCAGGATGTGCCGGGATGAGGGAAAAAATAAAAGCAAGTGGAAGGTAAGGAAGAGAAATGGCAACACAGTTTTAAAGTCAGGAAGGTACAGGGCACCACCAAGTCTGAAATAAAGAGCACTTTCATCGCTGCTTTTGAAGTCTTTAATTCAGGGGTCTGGCAATCAGTAAGAGCAACAAGGTTTCTCTTCTTATTTTAAACAACATCAACTAAATTAACCTCCCTGTAGGAATTCACACCTAATTTTAAAACTTCCAAGCCTTTTTTCCATGTACTTAAGGACCAGGCAGGCACTTAATCACTGCCTGGGTTTCAAGCAGTGCAAAGCCCCGAGTTCCATAGATTGCTTACCTGAAAATATATTTTGACATAAAGCGTGCCAAAATATGGATTTTTAACCCTATATTTAAAGTGTCTGCTCCACGGGGTCAGATCAGAGAGTGTGCAAGCATTTTCCACATGTGATGGAAAATCTCAGCAAAAGAAAGAAGACCTCTGAGAGAATCTGGGTGTCAACACATTTCTGAAATGAAAAAAAACCCAACCAAAACCGAACCCAGCCTTACATTATTAAGTCTTGTTCCCTTTTAGGAAAGCAACAGAATTAAGTGAATTCCTGGAAATATTCCGTTAGCTGAAACTGGTGAAAAACCCAAAAAGATCCCCAAAAAATAACAATAAAATAATAATAATAAAATAATAATAAAAAAATTCCTCCTTGAACAGAAGCCATAGAAACTCATGTTCAGGTCTGTAACTGCTTCTTGGGGATTAATGTTAGATTTTGCTTTGTGTTGTGTCAGTTCCCTGCTGTATATCGTCTGCACAGCATTGCTGCAAACATCAGATAAGTAGGATCCCCCCTATTTTATTTTAACTTCAGTTGGCCTGGTAAGTGGATAGAATAAGCAGTTTTTCCTCCACTGAGGATAATAATAAGAATACAGAAGTTCTCATCTTTGCTTGTGTCTGCATTTATGGTTTTTTACTTGCTTTTGGGATGGCACAGCAGTGTGAGAGATGAAGTTGCAAGCCCTTTGTTGTGGGTCACGATCAATGTTTATCTCCGCCAACCCCCAAATTCTCACACCCTAAAGCCACAGCTTTAATGTTTCCCTCTCTCCCTCAGTGGAAACTGTCTGGGGGGCAGAGAGTGAGGGCTGGATGGAGATTGATCATCCTCCCAGTGGCATTTGAAGATTCAAGCTGTGCCTTATCGCCAGAGCTCAGCGGGTTGGCTTTCCAAGGGGCTCCAAGGGCTGCTGAGCACCACTCAGCACAGAGCAGGGACCCTCTGGAGGAAAATAAAACCAACAGCTCAAGGAGAGAGCTAACAGCACTCCCTAACTCTCACCTGGTTAGGAGGGGGTGTGAAAAGGGAAAGAAGGGCCACTGTGACTGATTTATTGCCCAGACGTGATTTGGGGACACTGACGATGCAAAGATGCTGGTTTGGGCTTTAAAGGAAGGCTGGACACCAATAAAGGAATAAGCTTTTCAAAACCCGCTCCCAAACTGAAAGTGCACGTTATTTTCTGTGTTTCCAGCTGAGGGAGAAAAGATCTTTTTCATGTAGTTAGGAAAGGGCAGTGCCTGAAGCCAAGCAGGCTGAATTGTCTGGTCAATTGGGTCACGCACCTTGACCCCAAGTCAGGAGATGAGCTTCCCTCACAGACACTGTGAGCCTAAGGGGAGATGCACTGAGAACAAACAGAATACAAAAACGCAGAAAAACTTTCTACCATCGTTTTTCTTTCTATGAGGATTATTTCCTCATAAATCACAGCTCCCGCCACCTGTCCTGGAACTTCATTAAGCAAAAGGCTCTGTCTAGCTGGCAGATGTCCACTGTGAACTGCCAGACCCAGGGTTCCAAGGCCAATCTTGAATAAACCGCACCCCTCCCACCTCTCTTGTGCTTTAAAACAAAATGCTCCCGCACCATTTACACTCAAGGATACAGCTTACAGTCAGCAGCAATAATTCCACAGCCCCCAAGGCAGAGACAGGAGAAAACAGCACCTCACTCGTCTCTGCATCAAGGACAGAAGTCGGTTTGTTTCGGAGCAGCGTGCATTTTCATTTTGGGAACGTAACAAAGGTGAGCACCCTTGAACCGCCACGAGCAAACCCTCTCTGTTTTGAAATTTAGATTCAGACAAAAATCGAATGCAAGATCGCTGTGTGTTCTGAACGATGCTGAAGTTGACACATACTTCATAAAAGCAGGAATATCTCAGCCTGTGGCTCCTTGGGCTGGTACCTTGGTGACACAGAGCAGACCAAGGCACTCGGCACCAAAGCTAAAGAGGCTCTTGAGGTGGGCACAGAAGTGAGAGCAAAGCAGTGAGACAAACAAACCAGGGAATTCTGCAGCAAAATACTCTCAGAAAACTTCTCATCACACACTCAAAACAGCAGGCCTAGAGGAAGCCCTGGGTTTGTCTCAGCAGTGAGACAAACCAGGGAATTCTGCAGCAAAGTCCTCTTAGAAGACTTCTCATCACAAAATCAAACCAGCAGAGGAAGCCCTGGGTGGCCACAGAGCCCTTCTCTCTGCCCAGCCACATAATCTTACCTAATACAATTTCAAATTCTCTGTGTACTCTCACATACTGCTAAAGACTAAGACAATTATTGGATATGGGTGTGTTATGTGGCCACACAATTTCCTGAGGCCACCGAGCCCCTGGTCACAATAAAGATTTATGCCCACGTGTCTCTGCTGGAATCCTGCCACTTTCTATTTCTTTGTTCCTATTTACTTGTTGCTGTCCAAACAGTATCTGCGAGATCCTGAGGACTTGTACTTTATGTACATTATTTGCACAGCACCTGTGACACCTTCAACCAGATCTTGAAGCACCACAGCCTCAGTCAGAGGAATGATAACCAAACTGATTCTCTTCCTTCTGAAATTGCGAAGGAGAACACGCTGCCTGTTCTTCCCCTCCCCACACCCTTGTGGTTTTTACACAGCTAACCTCTTACCAGGGGAAAATAACTTTTCTTACCAGTGGGAAAATACCTTTCTGCTGTGCTTCCCATCCCTGGATTTTGTACAGGTGACTCATTACAGGTCATACACAACAGCCAAGGACAAAAAGTGTCACCTGCTTTTCCCTCACCTCTCTGCAGCCACCCAGCTGAACACTCAGTGTGACAATCTCCTCCACAGGGTCAAGGCCAGCTCCCTGCTCAAGGTACCAGCCTGGACACCCAGCCCTACATGCCCAAGTGCTCTCTGATGGCTCTGGGGTCCACCAAGATATGCAGTGACAGTTTTGTGGTCCAAAATCACGCAGAACAACCCTATTTTTTCCCATTCTCAAATAGTTTAGTATTTAACAGCTTCAGAGCCACGACAATTAAATGAAATGCTTATATGCCAGTCAGTGACAGCCCTACCCAGGGTCACCAACGGTGTTTAGACAAGGAGAGTTCAGCCTGCCCAAACAGCTCATCCATTTCTTTCCCCTGTATCCATGGAAAAGCAGAAAGATTAATCCCAGGTAAAGAACATTTGGGTTAAAGGAGGGATCACCAAGACATCTCAGCACTGCTGCATGTGCCTCCCAGTGCAGCACCGTCACAGGTAATACCTGAAATTCATTCTTCCTAGGCAAAGTTGTCATTTTCCTCTCTGCTTACAAACTGCACCAAAAGCTAAATGTTAGGTGCTGGAGTTAATCAAAAGGCTGAACCTGAGGCAGTTCCTGTCAACACAACTAGGCCAGGACTTATTCCAGGCTGGAACATTTTGGAGAGTAAGAAGGGTGGGGAACCTCACTGTGAACATTCACTGCAGTTTACCCAAACCACCTCTTCTCCATCATTCACTGAAATAATGGAAAACCACTCAAACCACCTCTGCTTGAGCTGGAAGAAGACAAACTGACAACAAAAGAGAACGACAGGCCACACCTGAGAATACCTGGGAGCCAAAGGATGCTGGGGCAGGCTCTGGAATTCCCTGGGAGTGCATCCATCCGTGCAGAGGGTGGAGCTGAGCTCTGAAGGACACGGGCAGCAGTGGCTGTGCCCTCCACGTGCACAGACACAGGGAGCAGCAGGGAGATGTCTGCAGCCTGCCCCAGATAGCCGGGAAGATAAAAGACTACAGAGCATGCAGGCTGAGCAGTGAAGGTTAAACAGGGGCTCCCACTGCCATCATTTATCCCCTGGAGCAGCTGGGAAACTTCCAAAGGAGTTAATATATCACAGGAAGGGAGGAAGCAGACCCACTGGATAAACACACATCGGGGCCTGCTACTGTTCCTGCTCCTGCCAGGGAGGGCTCTGCTGCTTCCAGCCTCCTGTGCAGGACTCAGCACTGCAGGATTTGAGTGAAACCCGTCCTAAAAATGACCCTAAAATGATGTGGGGAGCTTGGGAGGGGCTGTGGCCCCCATTCTGTCCCCCTGCAAGCTCTCCAAGATGCAGAGCAGGATGCAGTTGTGCTGTAAGCACCATCCTGTTCCAGTAGGGCTCAATCTGCAAAAGGCAATGTGGATAAAATCAAACTGTAAGGAATACATTCGATTTCACAGCGGACACAGGTGAAAAATTACCAAGAGCTGATCTCCTAAGGGCCAGAATATGGCACAGAGAAGTGTGCTGAGGCTAGAAATGTATTGGAAAAGTTTTATGGGCACAAGAATCTGAGGCAGCTGAAATACCCTTTTTTTGGTGTTACCATCATAATGCCTACAATGAAAGGGGGCAAAGCTTCAGAACAGCTCTCAGTTCAGCTGAGAGTTAGAGGAGAGGTAACACTCCTGCACGCTGGAGCTGTGCACTCAAACACTGAAGGTAAAGCAAGTTTTATGTCCTTTGGGAAGGAAGCCTGGTAAAATTATTGAAAACTCTCTGTTTTGTTCCACACCACAGCCTACAGGAGGCATCCAGTATCAGCCAAAGTGCCCATCCCAATCTCGCTTTCGTGGGGTTTTTTTGTACCCCGTGAACTTTCTGTTGAACAGTTTGAGAACAAGTGAGTCCACAGGTTCATTTGACCAAGGCACTTTATAGAGACAGAATATATGGTAGTAATGTTTTTAAGAGAAGCAGAAAAAGCAAATTGTTTCAGGAGATGCCACAGCTCTCTGTCCATCCAGCCCCTTGCCCTGGGCAGCTCCCAAGCAGCACAAACCACAGAGCCTTAAGCAAACAGGTCTGTATCCATGCCAGCTCTCTTGAGGGCAAATTGGCAATTTGACTTGCCCAGAAGAAATGCCTGAAGCAATTCGAGCTAAAAAAAAAAAAAAACAAACCCGTGCTATGGCAAGGTTCAAAAACGAGCAGAATCCTCCCTCCAACCTTAAGACCACTGCCACTGTTATCTTCAGGAATAAAATGGAATACAAATGGTAACACAACCCATCACGGTGGGGGTGCGGCAGGCAGATGCCTTTAAAATGAAGAAATGGTGATAATTACAGTGCATAAGCAAAAAAAAAATTGGTTTTACTGTTCAGAAATCCTCTTCCCTTTTATATGGGGGAATGCAGCATCTGCTGCTAATATAATGCACCAATAATTGAAGCATATAGAGTGTATACTCACGGGAGCCATAAGGCTGTTTTATTTATTCTTGGCCAACTGCGAGGATAAACAGATTTCACCAAGAGCGGTGCATATGGAATCCTCTCCTCGTGGAGAGCCCATATATTTCTGCAGGGAGACTGAAATGTGAGAGAGTCCCGGTTGTGAATGCTAATGGAACAGGCAGGAAAATGAGGTGGTGCCATTGAGTTTGACCTTGAATCCTTCCCTCTGTGTCAAGGAGGGCCATTCAGGTCAGCCATGCACCTCTAGAGGGAATGGCTTTTAGGGGGAGGTCAAGCTCAGTAAAACAAAAACTGAAGCTGCAAAGTCCAAAACTACCACGGGCACTCGCTTGGAACATCAGCAGAGGGACCTGGAGTAAAGGTAAACAAGCAAAGAGTGGATACAGCTCCCATCCCCTGCCACACCACCTTCTGCACAAATATCATAAACACAGACTACCTGACCCTTACTGCAGGGAAAAAAGAAACAACAAACAAACCACAAATAGGTAATAAATACCCACACACACAAATAGCTGCAAGTTCCTAAAGCCTGGCAGGTGGTCAGGACCAGTTAGCACTCAGTGCTCATGAATTTATCCTGCACACAGGTGTTTCATTTTGGCTTTGACAGCCAGCCAAAAGCAGACACATTTTTGGGGGTTCCCTCGCAGTTGCTGTGGAGAGACTGGAAGGGAGAGCACTCTGTGTCAACCTGCCTTCATCACAAAAATCCTCCTTGCTAATGGTTTTGGTGCTGCAGCCAGACAGCTCACTTTGCACTCCTGCAAGGTGATTATCAACCAATCAGCCTGCCAAGGTGCACAGATCTTTTGGAAAATAACCTCACACAGTACCTGTTCCTTCTCCTCGCTCTGCTAAGCTAAATCCAGCTGCCCTCATCGTTCAGGGAGAGCTGAAGATGTTGACAGGAGCTCCATCAGGTTCAGCCTTTTGATTAACTCCAGCACCTAACATTTAGCTTTTGGTGCAGTTTGTAAGCAGAGAGGAAAATGACAACTTTGCCTAGGAAGATGCTAGATAAAAAAAGCACTAAAAAACAACATTTCCATTGACTCCATAAAAGAGCTGTTTGGCTTTGCACAATCTTGAACTCCACTGAGTGCAGTGAACTGAAATCTGTGATAGAAGCTTCCCAAGTACACACAGGAGAATACCCATTTCTCTGCCTGGGCTGTAAGCAGAAGATATATCAGCTTGAAGAAGAAGAAACTGCATCTGTTTATGAATGTGAACAGATTACAAGCAAGTTTTTTGTTTTTTTTAAATCCTAACCTGGTAACTACAGCTTCTGTTACCAACCAGCTGAAGGAGAAGTAAATCCTTTCTCCTGAAAATGTTCATTGGCTACATTAGAACGAGCTCAAAATTGTTTTACTGACTTGTGGTGACCCCTAAGCAACTTTAAAAGAGTTCCCAAGGACTGTGCCTGAAGTGAGAAGCAGTCTTTTCTAAACTCATGTTTAAAGTAAACTCAGAGTTAGAGTAAACTCAGGCTGTGTAAAGCCAGACCTACAGCCCCCCACCTCTGCAGGTTTCTATCACAGACAGGCTGCATCTTTGAGACAAACACACAGCCCTATGGAACCATTTCTGTTCCCAGGACCTTCCCGTGATGAAGGACCCACAATCTCTCCGTTTTATTTATTGCAATGCTTTGTCATCCTCAGTGCTACAAGGATCCCCCCTAATTCCCACCTCCTGTCCTTCCTGCTGGCATTTAAGACCGTGACTCATTCAATGTCCTTCTCTGCAGCACTTTTATGCACAGACACCAATGATCTTCCTCTGCCCCAGGGCTCTTCTACACCAAATTTTTCATCTTTCTTCTCTTTTTCCTTTTTGCCCAAGACTGGGGGGCAATGCCAAGGGGCAGCTTCACATCCCCTCATGAAGAGAGTAATTTTCTAACACAGAATATGATGCTAACTACCCTCACAGGAACTCGTGCCTGGCTTTCAGCTTACAATCCTCATAATCCCCGTATTAATGACGGCTGTTACAGGGAAATTCTTGCTTCTGCACTCATTCCAACGCAACGTGCTAAATGTTTTACAGCAGGGTCCTGCCACACACAGGATTAGACTCCAGTTCTGAAATTTGCTCTGTGTAATAGCTTTCACTTCAGGTTACACTTGCAGCAGTAGAACCTGAACGAACCACTCCCATTAATGCAGTAAAGGAGATAAAGAATTTAACAGGCGAATCCCCCTGTGAGTGCTCCAAAAACGAATTTGAGCTGCCTGCTTTAGAGATGATGCATTTGCTTAACTCCAGCCTCACTGCAAAGCCAACAAGTTCCCTGCTGCCCACCAGTTCCCAGGGCTGGAGAGGAAAGAGAAGGCAGAGAGCAGCCACCAGCACGGCCTCTCCTCTGCACCAGCCCTGCCTGATTTACTGATCTGCTACCAATTTATATCAGGAGCTTCTCCAGGACAAAATTGAAGCCTGCGTCTCCATGAAAGGCTATAAAGAAACCCACACACATTCAAAATCATTATGGGGTGATATTTTACTCTGTTAGCCCATTAAACAACAGATGAAATATCCTGCTCCTGGAATCACAGCAGCGCTGTCATTTCTAAGACACAGCCCTTAGAAGACCACATATCTTTGATTCTCAGGATTCTCAGAAACTGTATTTTTTTTTTTTATATTCCAGAAGCCATCACCTGCAGAAAAGATTTTACCTCATTGCTTGGCAATGGCAAATCTATTTTCAATAAAGGATGGGTGTTCAGAGGCTACTGGTATCCCTCACCGCTGCTCGCAAACATTGTACATTACAACTGTAATTTCTTCTGAGTGCAAGGATGAATTACATTTAGATTAATAACTGCTAGCCTGAAAAACTTTGAAATGTATTTACCAAGCATTAGTTCCAAACTGGGTACTCAGCCTGGATGTTTCCTCCAGTCCCTGAAGTCGTCAGGGGCTGTCTATGCCGAGGAAACGCCACACGCTGAAGCAGAAATAATTTACTGCTGCCTAATTGTTCCATGAGAGCGTCTTTAAAATGATGCACAGTTTGTTTCCCACAAGTTCTGGGGAAATAGCTGAAGATAAATTGCAGTGCTGCTGTCAGCGTGGAGCGGGCGGGTGCGGTGCCCATCACTGCCAGGCCCTTTCTGCCACAGCAGCCACAGCCCCCGGGAGCTCATTCCAACCCCCCTGCACCCCTTGGCATGGGGGACACTTGGGGACACTCAGGGGGACACACAGAGTTTATGGGGCCTGTGAAAATCAGGAGCAGTTTTGGCCCCATCAGCCCCAGGCCTGAAAAAAGGCCTAAATCTCCTGCAGTACTCACTGAGCCTCCAAGACGCTGGATATCTCTGCCCTGCTTGGAAATTGGGAATATTTCCCACTGAGGAAATATCCCACTGGTTATATCCAAACCATAAATCTGTCACTTTCTTCACCAAATTCCTGCCAGAGGTCCGGAAGCTTCTAGGTCGTTTGACTCTCAGGACTTTTATTTTATTTGTACTGGACCTACAGAAGCATCACAGACCTAAAAATAAAAATCCTCCCGTAATTTTGGCTGATGCCAACATATGTTCAGCTCCTGAAAATGCGTATTTCCAAGGCAGACAGTCTGTTTCCAAACAAGGGATCTCCAGGAATGCTTAAACACCTCTAGGAAGGATTTATTTATTTCGATAAGTTTCTGTACAAGCGACCTTTCTGCATTTCTTATCTCCCTGCCTCCTGGAAACTTTTGTCTGCTCGGATATGTTACAGCAGTTATGTTTCGTGACTGACAATTATCTCATAATGAAAAACAAGTCACAATTAATAAAGCTCAAAACTAATACCTGCTAAACTCATTTAATGATTTAATGAAGTAGGAGAGAGTCTTATGAAAAGATTTTAAAAGCAAGGGAGTCCATTTCCAATTAGAGCCCACAATCATTTGAGAGCCTGCAGGCTCCCAAGGTAAGAGATAGGGAAGAAAGGAACGGGGAAAAACCCAAATAGACATTTTTCTGGTGTTTTCCTTTGCATCCTTTTGAAGAGAACACTGTCCTCTGGTGTTTGTGCTGAACCTGTCCTGTGTTGTTTGTGCAAAGACAACACAAGTTCAATTTACAGCCCTAAATTTGATTCTTGAATGATGATACACCTTTAAATATTTTTTGCACTCGACCAGCTTTGCTAATAAGCCTAAAACTAAATTAATGTTGTGCTATTCATTAATCACTATTATGGAAGAAAAATGCTGAATGCGGGGGACATGCTACAGAGGAGTTTTTATGGTGTCAGACTCCTACCAAGTGTACACCACCCCAACAACAGCCTAAATCAAAAGAAAAATCCATATTAATCTCTAAAACAAAGCACTGGAGGAAAACCCTGCCATCAGCCTTTCAAACAACAGGCAAAACAAACAACAAGTGTTTAGGGAGGATGTTTGCTCCATCCAGTTTTCACACAAATTATATCAGACCTCAGTTTATACGGCACTTAAAATTTTGGGAGGGGAGAAACAAAATTCACAGCAGCTTCAACACTTTGCCAGAAGCTGACAACTGCAGGAATGAAGAGAAGGGCAGACAGGCAGCTTGAAGTCAGTGCATGTGGAGAAGTCAGATCCAGATTTAATGGGGTCACTTCCCTTTTTCAACCCATTCTACCTGCAAGCACACTTGATCTGGGATACCCCTTTTGCCATCTGCAGTAATAACTGCAGATTTATTTACTATTTATTTTCATTTATCTATTTATTTTCCCCCCAAAAACTGGCCACTAAGTAGTTCTGCTAATTAGATGGTGACATCTCATTTCTGGACCTGTCAGGTGGCTCCTCTGTGACGCCTCCAGCTCTGGGGAGAGTGACACTTCCCAGGCAGGCTGCAGAGAGCTCACCTAAGGCTGTACACCCACAGCACTCCCCTGGGAACAGAGCAGCTAAATAGCTGAGTCCCTCCCAGTAACCTATGAAACTCTGCTGCTGGGAAGTTCTTTCAGGTGAAAATCCTCCAGTTTATGCCCAGGTAACATAAATTTAAGTCCAAGACTGATCTACGGAGGAGCTGTGGGATTTTACGATGGCTGAAATAATGAATACACAAATCTGCAGAGAGTTGGATCAAATCTCACCTTTCATTCTGAATAAACTCACAAATATCTCTGTGTTTGCAGTTTACTATTGAGCTTATGCTGCTGTTATCCATGGACACACTGACACCAGGAGCAGCTGACATCCACAGAGCAGTTATCAACTGGCAATGTGCTCTTGCCTTGTGTCTGGGAGAGTTCTCTACATAACAGAATATTATATTTATTAGCCACCTGTATTATATATTAAATGCAAAAAAAATCAATAAATGAAAAAATCATTCAACACTCCTTCATTTCAGGGCTGCTAAAGGTCACCCTGCCCTGAGAAAATTGTGGAAAGTGAAATAGAAATGGCAAGTACAGCACAAGGTCCTCCCCTCCTGCCCCCCAACATCCCCCTTTTCTCATTAAAATAAATAAATAAAATTCTAAGACATCAAGACCAGACAAAGAGTGGCTGAGTCCCCTGCCCTGCTGTAGCAATCACCAAACCAAGAATGACAGAGCTTCTGAGGCTGACCCAGCTGGTGCCTGAACTGAGCTGTAAATTGCTGAAGCTGCATCTTCTATGCTGGCATCTGGCTCATCAATAGTTTGCACTGGCTCCCACTGGCTCTCAGGACTTTGATTTTATTTTTACTGGACCTACAGAAGCATCACAGACCTAAAAATAAAAATCCTCCCATAATTTTGGCTGATGCTAACATATGTTCAGCTCCTGAAAATGTGAATTTCCAAGGCAGACGGTGTCTTTCCAAATGTACACAAACCAAACTGTGAAGTTGGTATCCCTTTGCCCATTATGTTCCTTTATTATTTTTTTTCCCTCCATGCTCAGGGCTGTCACAAGGGTTTGCAATATAAGACAGAGCTGCCAAAAGAGCAGATTTAATCTTTTTCAGTGTCTGGGCTCCAGAAATTTCACAGTGAAAGCTCGCAACTGTGCACAGCAAATGAATGTCTGTTAACAGCAAATCTTTTGCTTGTGTCTGATGGACCTCCTCACAAAATGCACCTAGGAGTGTAAGAATACAGATCATGATTTTAAAATCCTGAGCTAGAGGGATCCTGAGCTGTTTACCAGTCCCTGACACACAGAGGGCATATCTTATATACAGAATTTTGATGCAAAGGGATTATTTGCATGTAAGGCCCCAAACCCCACTTTTCTCCCCAAAGCCAGATGCTTTTCAAAAGAAAATAACTACAGGCAAATTCAAAAGCTGCTCTGCAAAACCCCTGTGAATTTTCCCAGCTCATCCAGCAGCTCGGCTTTGGGTGCAACTACACTAGGTGGTGACAACACCAGGTATCTAGGACCTCTGAAATAACCTCCCCCTGCTCACTCTGTGAAAAATAACGCTCATCCAAGACTTTAAATGGGTGAACGACATCTTTATTCTACATTCAGCAGAACAGAGCCACAAAATGATGCCAGGGGTCAGGCAGAGTGAGAAGGGACATGTGCCACCCTCCCTGCTGCACCCACAAGCACCTCAGGCTCCCTTTGCCCACCCAGGAGGGCAGGTGTGTTCACAAATCAGGAGCTCAAAAGGGTTTTTCTCCACACTGAACACAAAAATTCAGCACCACAAACCTCATGAGCAAGAGGTTAGCACCACCACACCCCTTCATCTGATCCAAGCTGCCTGGATGGGAGAACACTGATTTTAAACTAGCAAAATGTAGGTGTAACTTAGCCTTAGAACTTACAGCTTCATTGGATTGCTGCACCAGGATTGATTTAAGCCCTCACTTACAGTGCCTTGTTTAATCTATGTCTCTGTTGGGTTGGAATTATTACAGGAGGACTCCTGTGCCACCCAAACCCCTGGAAAAGAAAAGCAATGCCTTGATCTCCCTGTCTTCTCTTCCCCAGCCTGCCCCGAGGAGCAACAGGAAATATTTAAAGAAGTGATTCTCCTTCTCTTTTTAATAAAACATTCCCTCCCTCTACCCCCAAATCAAATTTAAATACACAACAATAAAACATGCATTAGTCTTCCTGTCAAAAATTGCAATCACATCTCAGGTAGAGCACAGCGACTCAGCCCCAAGGCTGTAGTTAGCCAGGTTTCATTTGACTATTATGTTCTCCAGGAAAAACAGAAAGAAATCTATCTATGCTGACACAATCAAGATTGCAACAGCCAAAAACACCACAGCTGCTCTTTGAATATTTCAGATGATGCTCTGCCATCGCTGACAATACCAGGACCTGTCTCTTCCAGTGCCCTGCTACAATAATCAGCCTGCCAACAGGAATATCTGCCACCCTCCCAGCTGCACAGGATCCTCTCAACACTTCATTTGGGCTATTATTTCCTCCCTGGGAGGCTGTAGTTGGCATCACAGGCACTAAGAACAGAGACTGGTCAAGAGAAATGAGGAATTTAGCTACCCTAATGTAATTTGAAGGGTGGGCAGCCCTCAGACTCAGTTGCTGACAGGAAGGTGTTCCACCACGTGCTTGCACTAAAGCTGTGGTTTTGTTGTTTCCTCTGAAAAACCCTGGTCAAACCAAGAAAAATTTAAATAAGAAAAAAAAATCTAAGAAATTGTTTATTAGGCTGCCCTTCAGTAACAAAGGAAAAGTCAGGAAAAAGGAAGCATTTCATATTTTAAGACAACTCAATGAAAAATGAGTCTCCAAGATGAGATGTCTTTACTACAGGTGTTTTCAAAAGCCCAGATCTTTGGGACATCACTGGTATTTCTAAAGTCCTGCCTCACATACAGCATTTCCCTGAATGGCATACAAAACTTAACCATGGAGCTTTCTGGGGTGTAGGAAAGTCTGACTTTCTGTCTTGAAATACCGTCCTGTAGTACTCAAAAACGTGCTGACAGCATGGACAAAGCACACATGACAAAAAAATAAATAGATGTATTTAAAGAAACAGTTGTGTAAGATGTCTTTTTCAGATGCAGACCCTGGCAGCTCTGAGGGAATGATTCTAAAGTGACAAAAGGCCATTCCCTCAGCTATTCTCTATTGCACAAATGCCAGTGGGCTCTCTGAACACATAGCAGGAGGATCTGATGTTTAAATATGGCTTAAGAAACCACAGAAATCCTCTAAAATATATTATTATAATCGATAAAGACTCAGTAAAGGGGCTCATTAGGGATTAAGCAGTCATGCTTACTTGTGTATCTTTAGCCTAGTGATTCTTAAAATGCAGTAATACAGGGAGAGCTTAAAAACAGGAGGAGTGGGATTCCTCCTTTGGAATTTTAGCCATCCAAACATGCAACATCTTCCTACCAGTCAGGGCTGTCAGCAGTCTGGGACAGAGCCTGCTGCTAAAAGGGGGCAGTTCTGCTTCTCCTGTTGGCATTAAATCATGCTTAGAGGCACACATTTATAAAAGAGGGATCCTGGCATGCTATCTTAGTACTCAAGCAAATTTATATTTCAGCATCTTTTAAACCTAGTTGAAGTCAACCTCTCCAGTTTTTGTCTACAGGCTTACTTAGATTTTGGTTCTTTTGCTTTAGAGCTTATCAGAATTTTACAGGAATCTGTAATTGATTTCACCCTCACTGAAAACCATTAATTAGTATCGTGCAAACAGGGTTTTCCAAGTTGGACTCACAGCAAACAAGGGTATTTTCCCCAGAAGCTGATTTAGCGCCCTGGTTTGACATTCATGGCCAGACTGGGAGGAATCCTGTGTTCAGAGGGCTGGCCAGCAACTGCTTCAGTAAATAAACTCTCTCAGACATGTGCTCAGCCCCCAGAAATTTACTTTTTCAGTCCTGGGATGCCACAGTTTCTTTCTTGGTCGAGACAAAGATGGCTTTCATCACCCTGATGTTTTAATTTGGGATTCTACTGGCAAGCTAAAATACCAGTTAAACTGAGTAGCAGACTCAGTACTGGCAAGCTGAGATAGAAATAGAACAAGCCAAACACTCGGAAATTCCTCCTTGCCTGGAAGTACCATGACACAAAGGAAAGAAACTTCAGCTCTGGTGGGTTACAGCCAAGAAAAGCCAAGAGCCCAGGACCCCCCAGGTGATCCAAATTTCTTTAGGCACCTCCAGCTGCCCACATTCATTCTCAGGAGCGAAATTCATGCAGCAAAATCAGTGCTGCTGCTGCCCTACCCTCGCTGAAAAAAATGAAATTTTTCCTGAAAACTAACCCTGTGGGCTGGGAAGGATTGCAACACGATCTGGGGCAGGACTGAGCCTTGCCTTCATAAATCATTCATTAATAATTACCAGAAAGGGAGGCTACAGGCCTTAATCCCTGCAAAGCCGGGTGAGTGCCGGGGCTGTGATTTTGGGAGGGCTCTCGCCACGCTGTGCATAAAAAGTGCACAGAATAAGTGTGATCCACAAAGCCCCAAGCACAGCTGGGCACCAGCACAGGCTCCCAGGGCAGCTCCCGGGCTTCCTGTGCCACAGGTGGATGGTCACACCCCAAAACAGCTCCATATTTCTAACCCTCCTCGTATCAATCAGGGAGGATGTGCTGGCCCAGGCACCGATGCCTGCAGTCGTTCTGGAGGTGAGGTTTGCAAGGAGAGAAGGGGAAATGTCTTTTGTAGCAGGATGTAAAAAGTTTAACCTTGGTAAGTAAATAAGAAATGAAACTGCCAGGGATTATTTCAGAAACCTCAAAGCAAATCATCTGAGAAAGGTTTTACTGAGCCCCATACAACTACTGCATGTATTTTAAACAGTCAAAGGCTCACTGTCCCTTTTTTTTCCCCCAGTATTTTCCTTGACCTGGGGCTAAGGCTACTGCTGTCACTCCAGCTGGGGTTTCTCTCTTTTCAGGACCTGTCCTGTGCTCACACAGGTGGATTTCCTCACTCGTGACTTCCCTGAGAAACTCTGCTGATCTCAGGGAGGGGGAGAGAGATGAAAAGAAGCCATGAATCGAAGGAGACCCACAGGGCTGTGCTGGGAGATGCATCACCCTCTGCCTGGCACTGCCTCCCTTCCCTCCTCCTCCTCCAGGCACTGTCTCAGTCCCAGCCGATCCCAGGAGGGCCAGCCCCGAGGCAGGCCCGGCTTGCAGAGGCTCCATTTGTATTCCCAGCTGGTTCACCTGTTTTCTGCAGATTTCGCAGTTACACCGCAGACAGATCGATGCTGTGATTTGCTTCCAGCAGGGCGCTGGGAACCCCCTCTGGCACTTCCTATTTTTAAACAACTGGAGTTGTTTTGTGTTTCCTAAACCATATTGATCCACGGGGCTAATGATAGTTTTTCTGAAAGCTCTGTTTTGTTCGCTCTGTCACAGACAGAGCCCTAGAAATGACAATTAGTGATACAGGAAACGATTGAAATCTATTTTACTGTGCTCCTGCTATGTGCAAGGCAGAACAGTAACCACAAATTCAGTAATTCAGTCGTTCCCACATGGAATCATGGATGGATGACTATACAAGCAATGAAGAGGGCTTATGTGGGGTGCAACAGCCACCATATATCTTTAATTTACACCATATTGTCCATTATTCGAATGGAAAATAAAAATAACATGGGTATAGCACTACAGTTTGAATAAATGCATGGCTCCTCCCCCAAAGTAACTCAATTTTCAGTGTGCCAGAGGAATGACGAAAAATTAGTTTTGTTTTTAAAATAATTCCCTATCCTCAGTGGGAAAAAGTCACAGTCAGTCAAAGTACCTTGTTAACATAAAGGGCATTTATCAAAATAAATGTATCAGAAAGGGACCTTATCTCATGGAATAAAAAAAAAAGAGAAAATCCCACCCAGCCTGTGTTTGGAAGTGACAAGGTGTGACAGAAAGCAGCAGGGATGAGCAGGTCTGGGTCACCAAGAGGCTTTTTTGTCATTCCCTCCCAGCACACACACGGCGCTCGTGCCTGCCCAGGGCTCGGTCACGGCTCCCTGCTGGAAAGGATGACACCAGTGCCCACTCCTTGTCACCTGGCGTTGTCACCTTTATCTGTCAGGAGCAATTGTAATGCTACAATAAAACAGTCAGTTCGGGAGAAATAAAAAGGAAAAATCATCCCCTCCCCCGTGGAAAAAAAACCAAACAAAAAAACCCACCCAAAAACCAACAAACAAAAAACCACACCTCCGTTTTCATCATCTGGATCTAAACCACTGTTTCTCCTCTAGAAAAAAAATTTAAATTGCATTTCCATAAAATGGTACTGCTGGGAATTAACAAGCTAATAAAAAGGACTTTAAGGATGCATTAAATTTGGGTTGGGGAACTCTCTAGTGCTTGCAGCATAAATGCTAATAAAATTATAAATCTGTTATTAACTTTTTACATCCCTGCCAAGTGATAAAGACTTTTTTAAAGAAAGGCATTAAAAAGGCTAGAGATGTACGTTTCACAATGAAAAACCAAGTAGTCCAAACAATACAAAAATTACTTACACCATATGAATTCTCTGTAGAGCCCTGAAAAAACACACCCCTGTGTCCCCAGGGCAATCCAGGACTCGTAGCTGATATACTGTGAAGGGGTGGAGGGAGGAAAAAAATCCATTTTTCCTTTAAAATCTGAATAAAGCAGGATTCCACCACTGTTTGCCCCAGGGGCTGGACGTCCCCAGGCTTTGATTGCCTGACAAGAAGATGTTTGTGTCAAGCCCTGGCTGACAACTCCTCACATTCAACCCTTAGAGCCCTACAACTTTCTTGCTGTGCTTTGTACTCCAACCTGTTCAGTGCACTCATTGTTTCCAGCCAGTAACAACCCCCAGCTAATTGCTACACGTGGAAGGGAAATTAAAAGGATGGTCCTTGGAGACTGCTACGTCTGCTTCCAAATGAAGATAATTAGCAGAGAAGGGGGAAAGACTGTAATTGCTTCAGATTTAGCGGTGTAAGGAGGGATTTAGGGATTAATATTTCGGGGAACAACCGGTCTGCCAGCTCAGTGCCTGGGAGTGGAGAGCAATGACAGGCAAAAAAAGGCCTTACACACAATCCACAACCTTGTAGGGAGGAAAACAAGGCAAGGGGGTCAGGGATAGGAAAGGCTCACTGGTGAGACAACCTCCAGGCACTGCCAGGGAGCTGACACGAACCAAACACATCACAGGGACGTCCCAGCTTTGACTTTCTCTTGTACCATGCTGCTGGGAAAAAAAAACAAACATTTGGAACATTCTCAGACGGGATAAATGCCTGCTCAGGCACCAGAATAGGGAGTTCTGTTTTCAAAAATCCTTATTAACAGAGTGCTGAGAGCCGTGCAATTTTCAAAATCCAGCTCTTGTTTAAGTGAATTAATGGATGCTGAGTAACTGCTCAGTCTCAGCTCAGGACCGTGTGCTGAGGTTTGCAGCCTCTGCCTAATACTAAACACAGCAGTACCTTTAACAGACTGACTTACAGCAGCAGGAAGAAGTGGACAAGCAGTTGGAAAAGCAAAGCACCACCCAAAGAGCTGTGTTCATATTCTCTGATCTGCCTGCCTTGAAATACTATCCTCCACAAGACATGCTTCATTCGTAGCCCTCAATCACCACAGTTCACCTCAGGGTCCCCATTAAAAACAAATTCTATACAAAGATCAGCTCAATGAGATGATTTTACTCAGCATTTCCCCCCTTGTCTCCCTTGAACTGAAACCCAGCCACAGCAGACTCTCTCTGCTCCCCGGTTTCTGCCTCTGTGTGTCTGTTCCGCAGCCTGACTTCAGAACCCAGCATGCCCCGAGCTGACTGATTTTCTCCCTGCCTCACAAACCCATTTTCCTCCCGGTCCCTCACAGCCTCTACAGGTGTCATTCCGGCGTGGATCTCCAGCCACACGGGGTGTGTTGCCACGGAAACACCAAACCAAGCGGAACAGGCAATAAACAGTCACAAGTCCCCTGCTCCACTGGTCCTGCCTTCACCTCTCCCCGCTTCTCCAGTTCGTGCTGCCAGTGTGATTCAGCCAAGCGTGGGTACCTAGAGATGCTCCTCTCTCCTCCCAGCTCCTCAAGGAGGTCTCCAGCCTTGCTTTTGGACAAGTCTAGGTGGAGAGAGCACAAAGCAGCTCCCGTGGAGGATTGGGTGGAATGACCTCTGTCACCACAACACAGCCCCAGCTTCTCCTGGAGGCAGGACGTTCACTAAAGTCAGCAAAGCACAGGGCTGCAGCACCTCACCACACCCTCCTGTGCACCTGGGTGCCTGCACATCTGCTCCCATGAGCTTTTTGGGGTATTTGAAAGGACATTTTCATCCTTGAATCTTCCTTCGAATTATAGGATACAGTATCAATCTTATAGAAACATAATAACACTCGTTGTGTCCCAGTTATTAAAGTTCTCAGAAATGCCTCTGCCCAGATTAAGGTGCCAACAAGACCATATGCCAGTGACAACAGCATGGGTTTTATCTGATAGTAAATATGAGAGAGAGAAAAAAAACAGAAACAAAAGAAGGGCAACAAACAGAAAATATGTGGGTGAAAAGATAAATTTCACTTGCACTAAGATCCCCTGTGTAAATCACATGAGAAATCCAGAGGCCACTGAGACCAGTGCAGCAGCTCTAATGTCACCGCCCTCACAGCAGTGAAGCCTGTTGTGCTCCGAGACGTTTCAAAATTTCTCATTTTCTCCCTTTTGAACGACGCCGCTGGAAGGTGTCACTCAAACTCAATTTCTCAATTCAAAATCTTTGTACAAATGCACAGCTAAAGAAAGCAACAAAAGTGTCATAACTAAGCCGATAAAAGATTGCTTGATCTGTTTTTATGCTGTGTGATTCTAGGCCATGTTAAATCACTGGTTTCTTATTAACAAAAACATACAAAAGCACCAAAATTACTTCTCCTGCCTACTCCCTGCTAGCTGATTGCCCCATCTTGGTTTGTTTTTTTTTCAACAAGCTTTGAATAAAGCAGGGTCTAGCCCAAAAGTGTTTGAATATCTAAAAATACCATTACTTGCCCTCAAGACTGAGTAACTAGCAAACCAAATGGCGTTTACCAAAACCGTGCATCGCCTACACAGAAATGGCAGATTACGGTTTCAAAGTGCCTCAAAAAACGAGTTACACAGCCCTCTGGGGCTTATTTCTGCAAGGAAATAAGGAGTTTGGGTGGGTTCTTACCTTCCAGCACCAAGCAGCTGAGCATGGAACACTCTGTGGCTCTGCAGCTGGTGCCAGGGGTGGCTGTGGTGGGTGGTAGAGACTCGCCCACTGTGGCATCTCCTGTGCCATTCTCTGCTGTCCCCACAAAGACAAACAGAAAACACCTAACCTCTCTCTGGGATTAAATCAACTGAAAAATCAGAGCTCCACACTAATTGCTCATGGAGGGTGGCATTAAGGGGGAACATTTCTTCTGCAATATGCACAGAATAGATTTTCAGGGTTGTATAATTTTTAATGCAAACTAGTCTCACCTGCAGTGTTTGTTTTACTCTCAGCTGAGCAACTACAGGAAGACAGAATTAAAACAAATCAAAAAGGACAACAAAGAATTCTTGATTTCCTCCACAAGTTGTTCTTCACTTGTCATAATGGTTAAGTACCTAATGGCTCTTGATTAACTCCCCTCTTTATCATCAGTTGATCAACATGCAGCTCCTACTACATCAAATTACCTTAAAATGATAAAAACCAACAGAGTGTGTTGTTTTCCCCCATTAGAATGTATGAAATCATACTTGAGAACAATACCAGAATAACTGTGGAAGACACAGGAGATGGCTGCTCAGCACAGAGGTTGACAGCACTCATTTGGATTCCAGTCATGTTTTGAAAAGTCCTTGGACCAAACTTCTCAAGCGCAAAAAAAAAAATAGTTGGACCAAGTTTTTCAGCCTGACTTCCTCCTCTGTTTTGCCAAGCTCTGAAGCAAGACAGGATCTGCTGTTACACATATCATTCAGATTTAAGTATTTCCATTAAGTAAATGAGAAATAAATACGATGTTAGGAAACTCACTGCAAAACACACACCAACCAAATTTCCTGGTGTTTTCGCCACAAAGCAGCTGCAGCATTGCAGACCTCCTTTTGGTACCAGATAAACTGACCATAACTAATTTAGTTATTATGCTAACACCACTATTTTAACCAACTCACAGGGATAGAGAAGGAACACAACTCGAACTGGAATTTTGCTGGCAGTGCCTTCTATCAAACTGGAAAGAGAGGGTATTTATATTAAAGGGACTTTGTGACAAATACATGTTCTTACACAGCTGACAAAATACAGAGACGTGTTTCAAATCACATTAAGGGTATGACAAACTAAAAAAAGAGAAAGCAATACTCAAGACTCCTTCAACTCCCTTGTGGGGTTCAGCAATGCAGTACGCTCTGTGAACACGGTTCTGATGTGACAAAGGGACAGATCTGAAAAAATCCTTCCACCAGTGATCTTCAAGGCAAAAATGGAAGGCACCAAACTGTAAACATCCACTTTCCCTAACATACCAGAGCTTTCTCTTTCTCTCTCTCCCAGGGAAAGAGTGGCACCAGCACGTGACTGGCTCTGCCTTGCGCTCACCACAGCACGAATGAGACACACGGCTGGTGTCAAACACTTCCTTGGAGACAAAGCCCAGAATTTCCTCATTCCTTCATTGCTTTTGTATTCCAGAACCAGCTAATGTACTAGATCAATAAACAGCACAGTACTTGGTTTCCTCTAGAGTTTGCCGTTCAGTATCAGAGGATCTGGCTGACCTGCAGAAACCCGTGCAGATGCCAACCAAGCACTTTTCCAAGACTTGTTCATCAGAACCAGAGCAGTTATTGCCATACCTTCCATGTTTCTAAGCTCATCTGATGAAAAGAATATAACCATGGAGATTTTTTTAATAAACCTCAACAACATACACTGTATTCCACAAAGCCACGCAGAAGTGTTGTGGACATCACACAGGCACAATCCTAAGGTCTTGGGGACAGCTACCTATGTCTTTTTTAATAAACACTGATTATCTTCGGAGAAAATTTTAAATTAACCTAAGATGTTGTTTACAGGCAGCCATTACATTTTTATTTCCCCAGGCTTGTGATTTAATCCACTGTCACCCACGGACCTTATTAGATGAGGCATGAAAACCTCCATCACGCGGGTCCTGTGCTGCACCACCACTTCTGCAACTCAGGTGGCAACAAAGACAAAACGCTAAAAACTAAAAACTAAAAAAACCCTAAAAACTAAAAAACTAAAAACCAAAAAACTAAACCCAGGGCAGCTTTACACCCGAGCCAGGGCAGAGTTACAGCAGGCACATCACAAGAAGCAGCCTGAACTTCCAGACAAAACTTCTCCAGGAACTCTCCTTTCCCAGACTTGCAGCTTGCTCCGGCCAGTGTCACAGATAATTCCCCCAGACCACCTCGCCAAGCCCACCTCAGTCTCCACAGCCATGTAGCCAAAAGGAGAGCAGAGCAATGGAAACCAGCAAGGGCACCGCTGACACAGGAGCCATCAGCTGTGCCAAGAGGTCTGCAAGCACAGGGTCCTCCTCATCACTCAGTCACCCCGGCTCCGAGCTGGTCCCTGATGTGCTGCAGGCCTTGCCTTTGGTGTCCCAGCCAGGTTATTTTGGCAGGGCTGGCTCTGGCTCGATGCCAAAGCCCCGAGATCAAGGCAGAATGATAATTGCTTTCCTGCCATGCAGCACCAGTTTAAAAAATACCCAAACAGTCGTAATTCCTGCCTTTTTCTTACACGCATAAAGGAGCAAAATGCCCATGTAGATCCCATGTGAGACTTTGTGTAGATTAATAAAGACTCTGCCTTCTGTTTTGCTTTTATAAACTTACTCTTTTTAACAAAAACAATGTCACCTATGTCAACAGACCTTGGCCAAAAGCAACCAGACGCACAATTCTTGCCAATTTCTTTTTTGTTTTCAACAACATTCTTCAGACATTACCTTGCTAAATGTGACATTCAGTCCCACTTACTGAACAGCACAGTTAAAGAGCTGCTGAACTCAAGGACCAGGCATTAAATGGGAAGGTACACTTCTTCTCAAATATAAATAACTCTTCCTACACAGTGCTCCCGTGAGAGATGTCCTAATGCATTAAAATCCAAAGAAAAATAAAAAGTAATGTGAGTTCCAACACCAGCATTGTCTGTTCAACATGGAGGGAAGAAAAAACTGGATGGAAAATGCAAACAGATGTGGTGTGTTAGACACCAAAACTATTCCTGCAATGCCAGGGCAGGCAGAAAACGCACTGAGGCTCTCATCCTCCCAGTTTGAAGCTTGGAAATTAATTAATAACGGACTGGGAAATGCAAAAGGTAATTACAGACATAACTATAAATTCTTTAAAACATCTTAATGTGTTTAAAGCAGCAGCCAGGCGCCATATGTTACACATCTGCTTTATGTGCTGTAAAACTGGAGGGGCAGTGAGGGTAAAAGGAGAGATGTGGGGTCAAGGCAGGCAATGGCAGGGGCTGGTTTTGGTGTTTTAAAAGTCAATTTCTAACCATCCCAGTGAGGAAGCTTTTGTGCCCTTGCACCAAACTCAGCAAATTTGTATTTGATCTGTGGGGCTCTGGAAAAGCACTGGAGGTCAGTGCTCAAGGGCTGCCCAAGTGCTGGGAGTTTCCCATCAAAGCTTCCTAGTTGAGTTTCTCCAGGGAGCCATACACTCACCACTCCTTATTTCCTCCATATTCACCAATAAACCACTGCAACAAAATGCTTGGAGAAAAGCTACCCACTTGCAGGCCCCCCATTTTTGCTTAGGGCTGGCCAGACTTACTTCAACAAAGACCATTCACAGGTTTCAGCCTGGGAATTTCTTAGGGAAATGACAAGCTGTGCAGTCCCAGGGAAGAAAAACTCCATTAAAAGCTGCCATATCAGGCAAGCCAGAGACTGGAACTCCAGTGCCTTCTGTCCCAGGTTACAAAAGCACATTTACATCCCAAACGCTCTGCGGAAAATCTGACGGCTTCACAGAGTATTTAAACTCAAACAAAGTGACAGATAAAGAGACTTCTAACTACACAAGCTTGAGGAACTTTTGAAGGGCTTGTGAGAGGCTGTAAAAGAGACAGAAGAAAGCTTTATGGCTCGCAGGGATGACATCTACAGCTTTTCTGATGCCTCAAGTACAAGACATGTCCTTCCAGAAGTGACCAAATCAGCAGCCTAGTTTAACCCATCAACCAGAACCAGCGGGTTTTTAATCTGACAAGTGGCAATGCTTTATTTGACTGATGTTAGGTTTTACCTCCTGGTTTTGGCAGGATGCAGATTAAATAAATCTTGACTCCATCTCGAGCTCATTGCAGCTAATGACTTTGAACTTAAGGGTCTGTTAGCACTAAATCGCTATCATTATGCAATCATGCTAAATTACCAGGGGAAGCAGAAGGTACCTCAAAAGAAAGAATTGCACCAGTTCATGCCAAGAAAACTGGACATCAGTGAATATTGTTGGACTGTGCTCTGCAACACCAGGTTTCTGGCCCAGACAAACATGTTTCTCATCTACTGTTGTTATCTCCTGCCAATATAAATCCAGCCAAACTGGCTCCATCTAATTCTCACTCAATATGCCCTTGCAGAAACAAACACATAAAAGAGAAGTCTTTATCGAGTTGAGGTTCTGCACAATGCAGAGCAACTCTCCTCCTTCCTTGCTCAGGGTAATTATATCACCGTTTTTGATACTTCTATCATCAATTTTATCATGCTCTGCTCAGAGAGGAAGGAGTGATGAAGTAAGCACTAACCCAACAGATTCTCTAATTCAGCCATAATCACTTGGATTCCCTGGAATCTGGATTTGTGTGAGATGGCAGGAAGAGCAGCTTCATTCAAGACACCAGAAATGCTGCCCCTTTTCCCACTGAAATGAAGGTTTCACGCACAGGCCTTAGGAGAAGTTGAAAATCTTGTGAACCAGGAGAGGAACACAGCACATTTTGCTTTCTGATGAGTGCAGTTGGACAGACAGCATCACATGAGTTACCCAAATAATGCTCAAAAGAAGCACAGCACAAGAAACACCATGCACAGAACTGAAAAAGCTCAACCAATGCCTAAAATTCATCTTCAGGACATTGGTACCAACTGTATTGCAGGATTTACAAAACACTAAATGGAAATAAATGTATCAATCAGTTGCAAACCCACACAGCACATGACTGTGGATGCCCTGAATGAAGTGCAAAGGCTGAGCTTTAGGTGTGATTGCAGAAGTCTTCCTCTCCCCAGCTCAGCTGTTTTCCTGAGGCTGAATCACTAAACTATGGGAAATAAGAAAACATTGAAGCCCTGTCCATACCACTGAATAACACAGGCTTTATTTGTAATATACTTTGTTAAATAGACTCCTGACCAAAAGGTTTCCATCATTAAAAAGAGTAACAAATGAATCCTTTGTGGAGAAACAATCCAGGCACAACAAGAAACAAACAGAAACCGCCAAGTTCAATAAAACTACTTCCTCATGCTCTTTTAGATCTATTTTTCCTTTAATGTTAAAAAAAATAGATTAAGCTTGAGTTTCACATTCTTTGTCTCAGTAAATCCTCCCAGGTAGAATTGGAAGCACACAAATAACCCTGGTTGTGACAACATCCTTTTGTGTTACTCCTTCACTTGTCCCATGCCCGAGATCACAGCAGGGATTTTGGGGACTCAGATCCCATTTTTGAAACCACCACCCATGTTAGCAATTTGAACTGACATGGCAACAAGAATTCCTCCTCAAAAAAGCTTAACTTGTATGAAGTTAATAAATATTTGCTTCAAATTTCTTGTAGATAGGTGTTTGCCTACATGGACACATCCAGTGTGGTCTTTGTTGTGTTCTCACTAATGGGGCCCTGAGAGGCTTCAGAATCCCAAAGGTTTGGGAAAGACTGGCCCAAAGGTTTGGGAAAGATCCATCCTCCATCCTCACCTGCAAGCTGCAGCCCAGCGTTTCACCAGAGAAGTTCTGATGGAAAACACAGCAGGGAGCGAGCACTGGCATCACCTGCGGTGTCATCCCGCTTTAATCCGTCCCAACGCCTCCCGTGACTCCGTGATGAGGGGAGATCACTGCTCACAGGGAAGTTTTCTGCTTGATAACTCTGCTGCCACTCTCCAGTGCCAGCTCTGTCTGTGCTCCAGCTGTGAAATTGTTGGTAAGTGGATGTAATACATTCTGGGACACGTACTATCGCTGCTTCTGTTTGTGGAGAGGCAAACACAATTTGTCTGCTGGAGTAACGCTTGGAAGACTTCCTGAAAAATCTAACAGCAATTAAGCTAATTTTACCCCTGCCAAGCAGATGCCAGAAATTAAAACTTGCAAGAATGACAGACTCGTATGATAGCTAAAGACAGAAGAAAATTGCAAGATCCAAGATTATGATTCTCTTGCCTGTATAGGAGTGATTGTAATTATTGTTTGGTTCTCGACTATTCTGGGGCAGGCATCAAGGAAAGACATCTATCAAGACATTTGGATTCATTTAGGCGCCCTGCTCAAAGGGGTAATAAACGCCGGGCTAAAAATACCATTGACATTTCAATATTAATAAAGATGTGCGCTCAAGTATCACTGTAGTGATCCTCCTGCAATAACTTTGCAGTGTCTGTGCTGACTGCTGGGTTGCCTTTACCTTCCAGCCTCCTGAAGGTGATCTGAACATAACCAGAGCCCTTGGCTGTCAAAAATCACCACTCGAGCCAATTCCCAAACACAGAAGCATCTTAACTTCCCTGTTCCCTGAGTCCCTGCTTTACATTAGCAATGTGCAAGTCAATGAGAAACTAAAAACTGATTTAACAAGAAGTTAAAGTGGCTGCTAGCAAGCTCGAGATTGGATAAGAGAAAGCAAAGATTCCAGTCCTATTGGGTGCTGAAAACAATTTCCAGAAGCATCTATGTTTTATTCAGCTTTCCCCAAGCTTAGAGGAAGCAGTTGGAGGACACTAATTTGAAGACACATTCCTTGAGCACTACATGCTATGAAAAAAAACCCACAAACAACCTCTTAAAATTTCAATTTCACTCAGTCCTCTCACAATATTGGCCAGCACTCAGCAAATAACAAATACAGAAATACTCAATAGAGCTTCCTTGCAACCTGGGCATTATAAAAAAGGCAAACACATTTTCATTTTTGCCAGCTCTGCAGGGTGAGCACATGCACAAGAGAGCAGGATCCACCTGGGATGAAGCATCTCCCCCCTAAGGAGGAGTAAAAACGGAGTAGGAACCTCACTCCTCCCTTCCTGGATCGTTAGGAAATCATCAACGTGGAGCTTGACACTGCCATTGCCACGGTGTCACTTGTCCCCTACTTAGGTGCCCTAATGAAGAATCCTCTGGACTTAATGCAGATTGAAGAGTTTCTAGAGCGGGGCTGACAAAAGCACATTTATTCCCCGACACCTTATTTCAATCTCTGCCTTTCACAAATTCTCTGTAATTGTGGACGCGGGGTTGGCGTCGGCTGTTGCTCTCTCCTAGAGTTGTGAGCATATTAATAACAATAAATAAGCCTGGCTTGCCAAAGAAGTTTTAAAGAGGTGGATGTCCAATTAAATTCCCAGGCTCCTTTGAAAATCCGAGCATTTTTCACTGTCAGATGCCATTAGAATAAGAAAGGTCACGGGCAAAGAGGATCTTTTGTAATTCTCTGAGAAGAGCACAGGCTGCAAGCAGATAGCACTGGGGGACACAGCCGCGAAGGCTTCCCAACAGGAATTCAAAGTTTGCTTTGCCAAAAATACACTCCATTGCTATGTCCATAAATTAGGTGGAGAGGACAAGGAAAATTTTTGGTGGGTTTTTGAAAACGTTTTCCCAGCTACTGTTCAGAACCAGACCAGCACAGGTTGTACTTTAACTCTGGTTTGAATGAGCAGAAAGCGAGCACCATTTCAGCACCTCTCGGCACGGCACACGCCTGAAAACCAGGACAAGGGTGGGAACAGAGACAGGAAGACAGATGTTCTGTGTCTGAACAACTGCGAGAAATGCTTCACGCAACCTGATCAACAAAGCCCCGTGGGCTGTTTTTACAGTGTGGATCTATCTAGAAGGTTAAGTGAGGAAATTAGCTGCAGAAATATTACATATCAGTGCACTCTCGCAGCGCAGCCTCCAATGAGGATTATCCTAGGCCAAACAAACAAAAGGAGAGAATCCCATTAGCAACTGAAAACCCAGAGCCTTGGCGTGGGTGTCATTTGCATACATTACAATTGCACAGTGTTTAAAAACTGCAAATTGGATTTCGTTTTCCCCTGGCTACCTGCCCATTTTTCTTTAAATTGATTTATTAATGTCCACCGTTGCTTTGCAGTTTTATCCTTTTAGCAATAATAGATGTAATATATCACAAAACCAAATTTTTAAGAGTACATCATTAGAGTGATGTAGCACTGGTAATAAACCCCTTCACACTCGGATGAACTTAAATCAGTTTCTCTTTATTGATTTTTGGTCATAACATAATTTTAAAGTTCAACTTAGTTAATAAAAAAAAAAAGAAGATTTGCGCTGCTGTTGTGCGGAAAACACCAGCGCTATAAGTTTTCATGTCATCTGTTGCAAAGGCTCTTGTATTTTTTTTTAATATATTCCCTGGGATTTTATATATTCCCCGGGAAGGTGGCTCGGCGTTATACGGCCTGTCTTATCTTCTCTGCTGACCCGCGTTTATCTGTCTGTTTTATTGCTGCACAATAGATCTTTACCCAGCACACGCAGTCACTCCATCTCCCCAGCAGATTTCTGAGCGATGGGCATCTGCATTTCACCAAACTCTCTTAGCTCAAGGGGGTTCTGCCCTGGCAGTTTGCGTGACCACGCTTTTTACTCTCTCCTAGCACAAAAGTAGTAATTCACCTTTGAAATAAATCCTCCTTTAACCCCTCCCAGATTCCAGTACTAGCTCAGGCCTTAGAAGGCTTTGGAGGAATATTTCATGGACAGGATAAAGGACCCAAAAGAGGCTCTGACCCCAGCTGCAGGTCAAGACATTTATTCCAGGTGGTGTCCAAAGGAAAAGAGGATGAGTGAGGAAGAAGAGGGTCTGTTCTCAGCTCCTGCCAGGGAGGGGCAGTTTGGGAACACAGCCAGTAGGGTCAGCAAGGGGAGGAAGGGTTAAACTACATGGTTATAAGCTCTAGAGGTCCCTGAGAGGGGAGAAACCATTCCCACAGGGGAATGTAACACACCTTTTTCCACTTCTTTTTAAAATAAAATATTTGCATGCTTGTTCGTTCATGTTTGGGTTTGGTTTTGTTTCGGTTTGGTTTTTATTGTACATTTTTAAATCTTCCAGAAGCACAAAGTTAATGACAGCTGAGCTTAGGTATTTATTGGTTGAAACTGCCTGATAAGGATACACATGATTGAGTATATAATCACTTATGTCCTCCTCTTCTCTGTCCCCAGAAAGGCAGGATAATGGTTATGGTACAGCCTAAAGATGTGGCTTCACTGCCATCACATCTCCAAAGGACAGGGTGGATGCCCCTGCTCCTTTGGCTACCAGCACATCCCCACAGCACAAGGATCATGGACCAAAAGCAAGGGCCAAACCCAACAAACAAACCAAAAATACCCCAGGCTGAGGTGTCAGTCCTCTGAAGAACATGCTCCAACTCTTAGAGTTTCTTACAGTCCCACAGAATTATTTTAGAAATAAAAGACATGAAAATCTACAAGTTCTCAACGTTCAAGCCGGGTGCCAAGATACTACCCAAGTATTTTATTTAACTGGTTTTCCTTTTCTCTCATTTCATCTCCACAATGATCTCCTACAGATATAAGCAGAAGGCGACAGGTCCTGGGGGAGTTTATAAAACTGGTGAAGGCTGATAAAGTGCTTGGAAAGAAAGATAGGTGAGACTGCAAGCCCAGATCAGTTCTAGAAGATGCTGTGCTACAAACTTATCTGTCCAGCAGCTAACCTAATCCAACACAGCCTACAGATATCTCTATACATTGGCTCGTTCCAGAAACTTCAAAGAAACACACAAAAATGAGATCACTTGGAACTGGTGGCCAGTCAGGAGCCTCTATGATTAATGAAGAGAACAGTTTGCTTCTGTCCCAGACAGTGAATTAGTCACACACACATTTATTCAACAAGGAATTCAGGGCTAGTCAAAGCTGTATTTAGCAGCACATCACACATGGAAGTTGTGTTCCTAAAAATCAAAGACACAAATAGGTGAATCATAGCATAAATCTTACATGCTGATCACCGAAAAACATTGTTCTTGTAACAACAAGGAAACTCTTACTTCAATACATTATCATTGGCTTTGACCCAAGAAGGGTAATTCATTCCCCACCAAGCAGCTATTTCTGGTTTTCTTTTGCTAAAAGGGCTGCTTGTGTGTGTTCTTAATAAAAATGTGCCCTTGCACCCAGCACACTGAACAGCTGCAGGTAGGATTCACATTCTCACCAGCCTGTCCATTGGGACACAGGAAAACTCTGGGAAATCCAAATACATAAAGCAAAACACATTTTTATGACTAAGTTGCCTTGACTGGTTAAACAAAGACAAGAAAAAAAAATAAAGAGGCTTTAAGTTTTATCATTTTCATTCCCAGTCTGTCTTACTTTCTTTTTTAATGGCTTTAAGAGTCATTATTCTAGCTCCATCCTGGAAAATTAGCATCAGTAGCTACTTACAAGAAAAAATACTAATTCTCTACCTGATACATGAAGAACTGCAAGAATAAACAGTTCTGATTTGGCCTGAGAAGGGACATAAATGGCACAACTCGGAGTGGGACCAACCTCCCAAAAGCAGAGGGGTGTTTTTTTTCCAGACCCCGGGCTTGTTGAAAGGCTTTCCTGGTGCCCTGCCAACAGCCCCATCCCTTCTCCCTCTATTCCAAGCCAGCTGCTAATGAGGAAATCCATAAGCTTTCTACAACAGATGCTGTGAAATATTCCTTCTTGATATTGTAATGGTGTATTGATTTTTAATTTCGGAATATGCAAACATGACATTTGCAATAGTGACTCCATATAAACAAAAGCTGCACTTTTTTTTTACTTTTCGATCTGTAACACATTTTGCGAGCATTTACCATCAATAAGAAGGCGAAAAAAACCCCAACCCTCACCATGAGGGGTTCCTTGCCTTGTAAAAATCGTACAGTTATGGATTTCACCCTGAATAAAACCTCTCATAAAAAGCCAATATAAACAGCTGCATGTAATGAACTTGTGAAACCTCAAGGTTAATTTAATGCCATGGTAATAGAGGTATTTCCAATGGGGCAGTACCTCTACATTTCCTGTTATAATCCAGTAGTATTTCTCAGGTCCCAACCTCCCTCACTGAAGGTATTTCCTTGTCTTTTCTTTCTTTTCCAGGATAATGGTGAAAATACCAAAAACAGGTTCATTATTTGCACAGATAAGATTTGAGAAAAATATATTTCCCATCTGTAAAAATAATTCTTATTCCTGATTCACTGAGAAACTGGGAAAGTAAAAGAAAGTGTAGTGCATCCACTTTCTGCCACAGGTCCTCACAACTGGGAAGGAGGGAGACCTGAGTAGTCATTGACTTACACCAGTTGAAACTCTGGTCTTACATTTAGTTTTGAATTCACTACTAAAAACTCAAAATATCATCCTGGAATTGATGCCCTGTAGTAAAATATCATGCCAAAAGCGCACACGCTGAGCGTCAAGGAGAGGGAAACAAAATACATCTTGCATAGACTTATGCCATGTTCATAATCATTATCTTAATTTTTAAGCAATTCAAAAGGAAAAAAAATGCTGAATATTTCTTGGGATGCACCCTATAATCTTGCAACACATTTAGAATAGGAAATCAAAGCAGAGCTAAACTACCAATTGTGTCAGCAAAAACAGCCTTTCATGGCAAAATGACAATTTTCTGTCTTTGAAATCAGGCAAGAATGAAAAGTGGTTTGCTCTTTTATTGTGCAAACCAGCAAAAATACATTCCTCCCTGCAAGACTTTTTCCAAATTAAATATGTATTTTTTTTACTGTAAGCCTCTTTGAGATCAATCATTTGGTAGCAAAAGTTTAAAAAAACCCCAGCATTTAACTAGACAAAGACAAATAATCAAGCCATCAGCATTTTGAGCAGCTACAGGTTTATCCAAATATTTAGCAGGTTTATTTTTACCTTCTTCTAAATGCTCTCCTGGTGTGCAATTTTGACCCCATTATGTAAAATAGCAATATAGTAAAATACCTCAGCTCAGCTCTTGGCAAGTCACTGTCCCTCAGCACAGAGCCCTTCTGAATGCTGAAAACCAAGAGGCATCAGTGTGGCACAAGCAAGGATGGATGGAAGGATGGAAAGAAGGAAGGAAGGAAGGATGAAAGGATGGAAAGATGAAAGGATGGAAGGATGAAAGGATGGATGGAAAGAAGGAAGGATGGATATCCCTGCCTTGGAACAGAAAATCCATTAACAAAAATGCAGCAGTGGTGGAGTGATGCCCTGCGCCCTTTGCTAGGCAGACTGAAAACAAAGCACTGGGCTCTTCCCTTCAGCTTCCAAGAGTGCCAGACTTTGGGAAATTGTACACCAGAGTGCCACACTTTGGGAAATTGTGACCTCCTGAGCTTCACAGGGGGCTAATGGATTTGCTGCCACATCTGGCCCATGCTGGCTGGCACCGCTTCCATGACCAGGAAGGGAATAGTTGGGAACCTGGCTCTGCAAGGGTTCCCCTAATTCAGGGACAGGTAGGTCAGGCCTTAATAAAAAGGAGATATTTCCTTTGAGTGGCATTCACTCCTCTCCTCTGTCACCACTTCAGGAACTACAATTGAGACTGGGAAGCATTACACAGCTCCTGAGTGCACTCTATGCTTGAACTGCTAGAAATTGTAAGAAACAGCAGAATCGCATTATTCCTTGGGACAGACTTTGCTCCCAGCATTTTCCTCACCTTCCCAACTGGGTGGGCGCAAAACCTTTGTGTGCTCTGGCAGCTGCACTTCAAGATTCAAACATCAGAAGTGCCACAGTGGCAGATGACAGGAAAAAAAAGGTATCAGGTAGTTGTGTCATTAAGCGAATTCTGGAGTTATTTTACTGACTTGCTAAAATCTGTAACACTGGGGAGAAACAGAGTCATGTCGAGGAGGAAAAATTCCACTCTGAAATTGCACAAGTGAGACTTGGAATCAGTTGGCATTTATGGAAAGAAAAACCAAAACTCAGCTGAGTGTAAGTAAAAGTGGCAAACTGAGTACTGGTTTCTAATGGGTAAAAGCCCCAGGAAAAGATAAGCCAAATCAAGGGTAAGAGAGCACTCTCCTTTCCACAAGTGTGGCTCAGCTGTGGTCTGCCTGCTCTCCCTTGGCATCCCTGTTACCCTCAATCCTTCAGTTCCTTCCCCACACCTGACAAACCCCTCAGCCTCCAAGTTTGCCCAGAGTATTCAGTTTTCTTCACCCCTCCACGATGTAGATATGAAAACATTAAATACACAGCAAAAGGCAAGTTCTGCTGCACCAAAGAGTGAAAATTAAACTCGCTCTGCTGTGTTTGAGCCATCTTACTCGACAAATTATCCAGGAGTCCCTGTTCTGCTGAACACTTTGCATTTAAAGGGGGAGATTTGCCTCTGATTGGATTATAATGTAAGTGAAAATTCATGCGTATTAATGATAAAATCCTTTATTAGTGGTAGAGATAAATGTATAGTCATGGGGGATATTAGTAACTAACTTTTAAAGAGAGATTATTTCTCCAAATAAAAAGGCAAAAATAATCCTTTCTAAACCTGCCTCATTTTTAATACTTGCTGCCAACAGCTAGATCTGCTTTCTTCCTTTCCTGATACACCATAAAACCTTACAGCTTGTAATATCTCCTCTGTGTATCTGTCACATCACTTACTCAACAACAACAACAACAACAAAACCCCACAACTGTAAAACTGAAAATTGGAAAAGCACCTGGGAAAAAATGATCAGGGGAGGTTCCTGACATTTGGAAAGAGCTGGTGGTCTCCCCAGGGAAGGGAGGGCATGGGGAGCACTGTGTGAGCTGCCTGGCAGCCCATCCTCCTGACATCCATCTCCAAGCAGTGAAGGAAGAGCAGGAAACTCCACCATTGTCAGGAAATTGCACCATTATCAGGATGGCCACGGGTGCCAGCTCTGAGCATGTCCTCTGCAAATCACGGCAGGTGACAACCCAAGGGACAGCTGGAACTCAGCACTGGAGGGACCCTGATAAACCTGGGCATGGACTGTGCCTCGGGGTGCAGGCTAACACCACACAGTGGCCAGTGGAGCTGTGGCCCACAGAAGGGCCAGAGGGCTACCAGAGGCACTGAGGTGTCTTTGGGGCTCCCTGTGCTGGCCAGGAGGGTGTCACCAGCTGCCCACACTCATCTTCCAACAGGAAGGGCCCCATCCCTGCATGCAGTGATGCTCCTTGAACCAGCCTGAGTTACCCACTCTGGCAGTGGGGCTTCCCCAGAGCAGGAACCTGAGCTGGGTGATCTCCAAAGGACAACTTCTGGTGTCATCTCTGTCCTCCTGCAGCCCAAAAGCAGGTGGAGGCTTTAAACAGCATCTCTGCAAACTACTTATCTGACTTACTCCAGGACTTAAGCTCTCTATCACAGCCAGGCAACAGAATGAATAAATTTGCCTTCTGTCAGGCAGTATCAAAGATATGAATAAAGCATTACAAGGCAATTTCAGGAACACAGATCTTTGAACTGTGCTCTGCTCTACACCCCCAACCGCAGCAGTAGAGAGGAAAAATCCCTATTCAGCACTCTGGGATCTCCTTTTGATGTTGACTAGAGAGAGAAGAGACCATGCTCAAACCCTATGGATTATTGGTCAGTGTATAAAAAACCCTCATGAAAGATGAGTCCTGCCTGGACTCACGCACGCTGCTGCAGCATAAATAGCAGTCAGATTTACAGCACCACTGTGTCCTTTGACAATGCCCTGTCTAAGCAAAAAACAAGTGAGATCCAGTGGCTCCCTGCCAGCCCACTCCAGCTAAAGGCCATGCCACACCAGTCATGTTATTACGCTGATGAGCAGCTTATATGAAAATAGGGAAAACTGTCCATCACTTATTTCAATCTCTGCCTAAAGTGATTCAATCATGCTAGCTCTTTCTCCCTTTATTCCTGGAATCTTTTTCTTTTTCTTCTCCATCTCCTTTCTCTTTTGGCCAACATTTCCAGAAATGGTTACTAAGGACTCAAAGTCCTTAGGCTCATTAACGAGGCTGAAGATTTAGCTCACAATAAGATCAAGGAGCTCCAAGGTGGGATTCTAAAGATGGGAGTTATCCCAAATCAAAACCTGCTTTTGAGCACACCAGTTTGGCTCTTTCCTTCCACCTTTTAGAGCCTCATCCTGCAAGAAGCTCACTCAAAGCACCTACTCATTGTAACAGGATCACTGGCAGATGAGTCAGCCTCAGATTTAGACCGGGTTTTCCTTGAGGTCTCAGTCCTGTAAATTCCCAAAGCACGTGAGCAATGCCCTTGACTTCTGGGAACTGCTCCCATGTTTTAGGAGGCACAAATGCCTGGGGGCTAGCAGGAGCCAGACGTGCACAGGCATAGAGTGAGCTCTTAAACGTGGAGAAAACTGTCCAGTTAATAAATTACTCGTTAACTGAGTCTCCAATTTCAAACTGAACAACTCCAGCGAGAAGAAAACACACATTCAGAGTCCAGCCCTGAACCCCCAGCTCCTTCCCTTCCCAGGGAATTCCAGGAGGGAATTCCAGAAGGCTGCTAGAGGCTCCCAGCCCAATGCACGAGCGGGCACTTCCTGCCAAGCAGAATCATCCTTTAATTTTCTCAATTACCTCAGTAACCCAAAGCACACGTCCAGAGCTCTGCCACATTTCTGCCAGTAAGCAATGCTTTCTCTGCAGTAAATTCAGTTCATTATTCTCCACAAAGGAATTGTTCTTAAGGACATCCTGCTACATCTCCACACTGCATTTGTGGGAGGAAAAGGACTCCTGACCTGGAATTGCCCCCAGTGAAACATCTGCAGGCATCCAAGAGAATGTATTTTCCAATGTGAACACACTGCATTTTACATGTGACATTTTTAATGCTTGTAATTTAACTGCATCAGCATCACCATGGAATGGACTTCCTAAGAATCGTTTGTGTTCTACACATGCACACAAGATACGTATCTTTATTTATATTTTTTTTCCAGAGTTTTCATTAAGCTGTTTTTATACATTTAATGTTACGTTCTGCAATTTTCTTTTTATCAAAGCTGAAATTCCCATAAATCACAGCATTTCTGGAGTTTGGGTTTCAGGAATGCAAAACATCCCAACATCGATTTTGAAAGGAAATAAAACTGGAATTAGGGAACTCTGCAGAGACTCTGAATATTAGACTGGATGCTTTGCTACGGCAAAGTCACCTCTTAGACAATAATCTTGCACAGTTAAAAAAAGAGCTCATGCACTGCATCTTGGAAATAAATTTAAGATACAAAAGCAGCTACTCTGCTTCATGGTTGCTTAAAGTTACAGAAACTTTTATCGTTACAGCACCCAAACCTTGCCCTGCACAGCGAGGAGCTTTTCTGACCATGAAATTATCACATCAGCACTGCTGATGATCAAAACTCACCACTTTTTCTAGGAGAAGGATTCCCCAGCACGCAGCAAAGCAACCCAACCATGTCTGGCAGTCAGTATTTCTACAAATCTCTTGATTTTCATCAGCATTCCTCCTAAAATCCCACATTTCTAGTGACCCTTTTCTCACCAGTAACTGCTCAAGGCAGATTCCCTCCCAAGGGAAATGGTCAATCCTGGTTGTAGTGGTGGTTTTGACCTGTTGAAAGGCTTTCCTGAGGGAAGGGAATGGTGGGAAAAATGGCCCTACCAGCACCCATCTCCAAAAATAAAAGCATCCACCAGTCATTAGGGGAAACAGTCAGGAAATGCTGTTGAGGTTGAAGGCATGAACCCCTCAGGGAGCTGAGTGCCTGCCAGGAACCCGTGCAAGAGCACAGGGCAGCATTATCCAGCCCTTTGCTGAGCTCCCCAGCCCAAGGGCAGCGCCCAGCAGAGCCCCCAGTACCTGCCAGTCTCCATCACATCAGAGGGAACGGCCCTTTCTGCAAAGAGCAAGGACTCACCACCAAATTCTCAGCTAATCCCAGTTCTTTATCTGACCAGGTGGATTTAACAGGCAGGACCCCACACTACCAGTGATCAGCAGCATCATTCTCCTGTGTCTCCCATCTCTCGAGGGGGCAGGTGTGATGGAAAGCCCTTCTTTCATTTTCTTATCCCTCACCCCTGCCTGCAGGCCTGCCAGCTATTTTGATGAAAGAGGAATGTGTCTATGCCCTTCAGCATCACCTGAGAATCTTCTTCCAAAAACAGTCCCCAAAAATTCTGGCTTGCCTTTAGCAGTTTACTCCTCATTTGGATAAAAATCTGAGACATGTCCATTTGTACATGAAATTAGGATTTTGAAGAGAAGTACACTAAAAGAATCACAAAAGCAACTCTGCCATGTGATAAGCAGAGTTAATCCCTCACAGAGGCACAGCATTTGTGCCCAAGGGGGGGCCATTTGTCACCCACCACAAAGCAAAGGGACAAGGCATCCACATTTTCAGCTACCAGGTGTAGCTGAAAAATAACCTGAAGAAGATTTCCTGCTACAGAACCATATTTTCTAAAGTTTTCCTTGCCAGAAACAACAGGGCTTTTCTGGCTGTGTGTTTTTGGTTTTTTGTTTTTCACTGTGGCACCTCCCTGGGATGATGGAGATGATGGTGAAATGACTGCCAAATTCTTTGTCCCCATCACCTGAAGGACCAAGAACTTATCTCCACTCAGTCCTTCAGTTAAACAAAAAGGCCACTTAAGGATAGCATCCTACTGGAGTGCACAATCTCAGTGCCTGATAACCAAGTAGGAAAACATAATATTCAGCCTTAAACAGCCAACCTTCATTTGGAAAAGCACTGGCAACAATAACTACAAAATTTTGTTTTTAGAGCAAGCACTCTTGGCAATTATTTGTGGTAATTGTGTCTCAAGCTGGTGTGATTTCATAAACAGGGCGATCTCACGCAGAGCTAGGAATAACACCTTTTTTTTTTTTAATATTCCTCATGCAAACAAAGTGAAGAATTACAAACAATCTCTGAGGGGTAAACTAAGCAAAGATAGTAGAAGGATATTGGAGTGGTAAAATCCCTGCATTTAAACAGAGCACCTTTTTTTTGGGAGCTATACAAAAGGCTCTAGCTACAAACCCTAAGAGCAGCAAAGTTGGTTTGCTGGGAGGGGGTGGCGAGGTCAGGGCTTCTATAAGAGCTAAGCAATGGCACAGTTTTACAAACTTATCAAAAAGGAGGAAAGCAAATTTTCAGCCACAGAGACAGCACAGAAGACCTTATCTATTGTTGCTGTACTTGTTCTACCTGTCTATCTGAAGGTGGACACCACAGTGAGAACCTGGGGCCCACACAGCAGCAGAATGTAAGTCTCCCTTGCTGCTCGAGCAGCCCCATGCCCTCTCTTTTCATCCTGTGCTTTAGTTTATCTGATAAAGATGATGCCCTGGGAATGCTGAACTGGAACACAGACTGGACAGAGCTAGAAAATAAAGCAGGTATTTCCTGAAAGGCCTTTAGGGTACACCTTGGGCAGGACAAGAGCCTGACCCAAGGTGGACCCAAAATGGTCACAAAATGGACAAACAGTCACAAGAGCTCACACTTTGATAAGTTTTGTCCATTTGCATATTGGGGTTTAATTGTTCAATTACAGCTCCAGATTATGAAGTCCCATCCTTTTTGTTTCTCCCTTCAGTCCAGCATTGTTTGTGCTTTTGCACCTGAAAGTTGTCCTTGGTGTCCAGCAGGAAAAGGATTTGTTTTGTGTCCCTGCTCTGTGAAGAGAGCTGCTGACACTGAATGTGAGGCTCAGAACTGCACCCCTAGGCAGCAGAGAATGTGAAAAACGTGAAAGCTAAAACTGAAGGCATCAAAGGGAGAGCATCCAGCAAGTTTCCTATGCCACCTTCTGACAACTGGAAGAGCCGAGGCACCTCTCCCTGTGGTTGCAGAGCCACTGACAAGGCAGGATGCAGGAGGGTTGTTCTGGCTCCCTTGGAATGGGGCTGGCACCCAGGGGACTTTAGATCTGCCATGGGAGCTGGCCTGGCCAACAGACCATCCAGGACAGGGAGAGGAATACAGACTGCTCCCCCAGCCCAGACAGAGACAACCCACTTTGTATGTGCAGTTATACAACCTAATGAGCCTTCCTGCTCTGCTTCAACACCAATTTTCCTCTTAGCTGCTTCAAGAAGGAGGTGGCATTGCACACAGAGTCCTCTAGCTGCTTACCAAGTCCCCAGAGGAGCAGGTATTTTTCCATGCATCTTTAAAGTAATGTTAATTACATTATATACAGTTGCAAATATACACAGGGGACAATGGTGTGCCTTTTAATTAAGTATTACTATTGCTTCCTCTGCCTCTTACTCTCATTCTCATCAGAGGATGAGGAAGCAAGGTCCTCTCACAGCTTGCCAAGCCTGCAGCACATGAGCCTCTGGGTCTCAGCCCCTCCCTGAACTGAGCACCGACCTTTATGCTGCTAATTTAAAAATGTTATTCTCTCAGACAAGAAAAAAAAACACACAACACAGCACCTCAAAAAACGTTTCCTGGGAATGGCTGGCTGAAAGGGGAACAATCTGTCACACCCAGTGCCCCTCATGCATCAACACTCATGGGCTCACACACCTCACCAAGCCCACAGCTCTCACCTCCTCTGCCCTTTGCTGGGCTCACCAGCTCTCATTCACCTGATGATGCCTGAAAATCACAAGCATTTTTACTCATCTGGCACTAAATTGTAAGAACAACTCAAAAGGGTGTTCAACACAGTCAGTAAATACTATAAATCCCACAGTGAATGTATGCAGTCATACACAAATTAAACAAGATCATGAAAATTGATTTGTACACACACACACGCAAAACAATTTTTTCAGGGATTGTTCCTGTAATTAATTCTTTTATCGAACTGGAGATGATCTCTTATCCATCATTGTTGCTTTGAATTTATTAAATCAAATGCCAACAACAGATCTAAGAACGGGTTATAAAGCCAAAATTAAGTAAATTTTATTTAAAAAAAAATCAGAACACTTAACAGTGCACTCCTTGCATGGGGGTCACGCCAGTCCTTAAATGTATTTCAGCTTCTCCCCTCCCACATGGTGCTGTAACTCACAGAGCTACAGGAACAGCCCTTGATAATTTAGCACTTCCATGCAGAGAAGCTTGAGAAATTGTTCTCCATGTTATTGATCTGAAACAGTTTTAGTCTCAACTGCAGACACAATGGGGTGATGAGCCCAAGTTAACCACTTTATCAAAAAACATAATTTAACAAGTCTGCAAGAACAAGGGGCCAAATGAAACTATCACAATCATGCCTGAGATAGCAGATGAGCATCCTTTCAGGTAGAATGCTGTGCACCCTCTTTATTCAATGTGTGTTTGGGCAATGGGTGTACAAGTTCTGTATGAGTGTGCCACAGAGAGCTCTGCAGAGCAAGGCCACAGGGACTGTAGGAGTGAAGACAACACTGGGTGTGTTGTGCCCAACAAATTCCACTCCATACCTCACCCAAGTCCAAAGGACTCAAGTGATTTTAAAAAAAACCAACCACCAAACTTCTCCTGAGCCATCTCAACCTCACAGGACTGTGTGTGGGTGAAGGTGTGCACACACAATAGTAATTTAACTTGGGGTTAGCATGCTGAAACTGAATGTGTTTCAGCTCAGCAGAGAGGTTTCTCAGGCTGGCCCTGTGTACTGGTTTGAAAGCAAAACCAGTGAGACTTCAAGTCAGAAATACAATTCAATAGACAGAGAAGAAACAAACAACAAAAAAAAAGGTAAAAATAAAATGAGATAAATGCAGTAGTACAAAGGACCACTGACAGAGTCAGAATGCAAACCTGACACCCTGTTGGGCAGGGTGTTGGAAGCAGCCCTAGATAAGTCCTCCCAGAGTGACAGATGTGGCTCTGTTGGAGTAGAGATGATCCTCAAGAAAGGGTCCAGTGTTCCTCTGGGAATCCAGTGCAAACAGGCTCCCTTGGGGTTTGGGATTGCTGTTTTATCCCATGGAAAGGCTTTGGCTGCTCCCACTGGGTGGAGCCTCTCCCAATGGGATGAGGTGATGTTCTCAGTGCTGTGAGAGCCTTCAATGGCCCATTCCCAGGGGATGTCCCTGGGAGGAGGATGGGTGCAGGAAGAGATAAGGAGGCCCTGCCTTATCTGCTGTTATCAGGTGTCCATTAACAGAAGGCATCGCCTCTTTCCCCCCTAGAGTTACAAGAGATAAAGAACAACATCTCCCAACCAGCTTTAACAGATGAAAATAGAATACACATATGTGGTTACATTTTCAACCCAAGACACCCTGTCACAGCACACTGCTCTTCAGCTGGGAGGAGTATATGAAAACATGCAGAGCGGATCAGAGTTCAGTGGAAAGGGTAAAACTGACCAATACCAGTAGAAATCCACCTCCATTTTACTATCTCAAGAGGTAACGCTGGCTCGTTTACCCTCCTCCTAATGCAAAGGGAATCAGGCTCACACTAACTCGGTTAAGAGACACAGCCTAAGGTCGGGCATGGAGCAGGAGCTGTCGGATGGGACTGGCAGCAGGAAGCGTGGCAGGGTGCTGGAGTGCGAGCTGGTGCTCCAGCCTCCCTCCTCTCCTCGCCTGCAATCTGCATGTGTGGTTTGGGGGCAGCAGAGCCTGCTGCTGCAAGACAAATCCAGAGCTAAGAGGATATGGCAGCCCTCCACACTGTAGTCTGATTGCATTAGACTGAGCACAGCACAAGAAATAAATATTTAGACAGGGTAGATGGCACCCTGAACACATCCGAGTGTCAGCTCTGATCTCTGACGAATGAAAAGCACCCTCCTCTTCCTGTGCCCACTGCCTCGTCCAGATGGTGTGCAGGCAGAGCCCCTCTGCTGCTTCCTAGACAGCTCAGAACCACAGCCAACCTGCCACGTTATTGCTGTCTCCCTGTGCTGGCTCATCCATCACTGCCAGGGCATCAACTGCTCCGCACACTCCTTGCTGCTGCTGCTGCTGCTGTTTACGATTGGGAAGGAAAGGGAAAATCTCCAAGCCCTGCGTACAACCCAGCTTCAGTTGCACAGCAGGCAATTAAGAAATTCGGGAGCTTCCAACTTCCCAGGAGGTAATGGACTTAATTAAGCTTAAGGCAGTTCATTTGGAGAGGGTGGTGTGACCCTCTTTCTGCCAGCCCTCGGGCCCATGGAAACCCCTGGCTGGTAGCTATGTTAGCCCTGAGTATCAGGATAAATGTTTTCATATGCAAATCGAGCAGCATTCCTCAGTGCCCTGCCTACACAGCGGCTTTATTGCCTCTCCCACACAGTTGTGCCCAGCAAACAACAAAAGGCAACCTGTGTTTATAGGGCACTGGCCTGACATTCAAGAAATCTGTGCTCAAAATACTCAGCTGTGCCAAATGTCAGCAATGTGATGTGGGAGGTCAAACACTGCTCTGTCTCACAGTTCCCCCACCAGGAAAAATGGAAACAATTTGTACTTCTCTGGGGCTCAGCCTGTATAAACCCAGGAAGTTTTCAGAACGGGGGTGGCCTCAAATTGCACAGAAGAACAGACGTAAAACAAGGCACGTACCCTCTCCTCTCCCCATTGTCAGAGGCACAGGGGCTTTGCCAAGGGGGATGTGGCAATGGAGGTCCCCTCTGGTGGCACAGAGGCTTTGCAGAGCAGGACGGGAGCAAGGGAGGTCCCCTCTGGTGGCACAGAGGCTTTGCAGAGCAGGATGTGGGCAATGGAGGTCCCCTCTGGTGGCACAGAGGCTTTGCAGAGCAGGATGTGGGCAATGGAGGTCCCCTCTGGTGGCACAGGGGCTTTGCAGAGCAGGATGTGGCAATGGAAATGCTTCCCTTGCCGAAGTGTTTGACCCAATTATTCTGCCACAGCAGAACCAGAGGAATAAAAGTTAAGCTGCCAATTTGTGGCAGTGGAGCTTCTGCTGGGTTCAGAGTAATTGCCAACCATTAGCTGTAATTGGTGCGCGTTCTCCAGTGCAGGGAGAATCTCTGTTACAGGAGGAGCAACCACAGCTTCAAGGGGTGAAGCAGCAAGAAGCACATTCCATTTAGGGATGTTAGTTAGGACAAGTAGAAAGTCCCCAGAGATGCCACATCAGAGCCAGCCATGTTCCTGCTCCACTCACTCCTGCTTCATCACCCTCAGCAGAACACATAGCAGTGAGCTGTACCTCCCAAAAACATCAACTGTGATGGGGAACCCACCAGGGAAACAGCTAAACACATTGCCCAGGGATGTAGGGAAGCCCAGAATGCTCATGGCAGTGGATTGCCCAGAGAAGGGTGTTCCAGTGACCAAACAATGTCCTGTGCTAAGATGCCATTAAAAAAAAAAATCACAAGTTGTAAAGAACACTAATGAGGCACGTGGACAGAGATTTTCATGAGATGTCCTGCCCCTCTGAACATGACACAGCCTAAAATGAAAGCTGACAGCACAAAGGGAGGAAAAATTGTCACAGTGAGGTTGTAGCTGCCCAGCTCCTGTTCTGACACCTGAAAAAGCACTGGCCCACAACACTGAACCAAGACAACTTAATTGCTGTTTCCTGATAATTACTGCTGGTTGGCTGTTCTTCCTTCAACACACATCAGCCCATCTGAGCTGTTCAAGGTTCTGTTTGCAGCCTCTAGCACCATCCCATTGTATCTTAGCTGGAACAGGGTCATCCCCAAAAACATGGCAGAACAACAGGATCAAGCAGTGCTGAAAACAGTGGAACGAAGCACCCAGAATCCATAATAATTTCTTCTGTGCTGCTTTTGAACGTCGCTGAACTTTCCTGGCAACTGTTCAGGCATTCCCAGCCACTGCTATTCAAGAGGCCGAGGCTCTATGGTGGAAAGCACAAAATACCGTAACTGTCTGAAAAGAGGGCAGTAAAGTTTAAGTGCACCAAGAAAAAGAAACTAAACCAAAAAACACCAGGATTTGTAAAGGTGAAGGAACACTGTAAGCACGGTTTTCTCCTGAATTAACAGTGTGGCTTCCTTCACCTGGTAGAGTGCACTGCAAAAACCCACCAGTTCACATCCTTCCAAGTGGCAGCAGCAAAACGTGGCCAGCACAAAATCGAACTTGGTTATGCATTCTGTCCTGCCTGGCCCAAAACTCCTTCTGAAAGCCTTTGGAGAAAGGCAGCAAGGCTCCATGGGTTATTTTGGTTTGGCCCACTACAGGGCACACAAGTGAAATACCAATGGACATCTGAGCAATGAGGAGTCTCCAGACAGTCACTGCTTCTGAGGGATGCTCCTATGTACCCTTACACAGGGCAGCAAACCAAATTCCCACCAGGAAAACAGGAAAGCTGCCTCCTCTTTGCCAATAAATCTCAAGTTGCCAGGAACCAAGGCAGATTCTACACATTTAAGGTTTCATGCACCTTAAATGCGCCGGAGAGCGTGGGAGGTTGTGTGTAAACCTGTGACACGGCAGTAGGGGAAACAAAGAAAAATAGCTAATTTATTCTAATAAATTCATTCAAGCCAAGCAGGTAGCTGCCAATTGCTCTGCTTAAAAAGCTCCTATTAACAGTGGCAGTTTTTCATGTGAAGTGTTTTGATTGTGACTATGCACACTGTCACCTGAATTACTGCAAAGATGAAACTATTGCTTTTGCCAGCGTCTGCACGCAAGGAAGAAAAAAAAAACCAAAACCCTTTCTTTCAGTCCATCCCTACTCTCCCAAGCACTACAGAAGTGTTTCAGAGCACTGAAGTCCTCTTCAGCCTTGATTAAACCTTTTATTCAAGTGAAGTCCCCAAGATTTTTGGTGAGAACACTTTTCCTGCGATGCATTCTGCCTTCAAAGGGTTGCACGAGGCAACGTCTGAGAAACTCTCCAGTGGGCCTGCAAAGCCCAGCATGTGCTAGGATGTCACTTTACAGCAGACACAGCCCAATCCCACATTTTCAAATGCTTTAAATCAGGTGGGGTGTTCCATGCTATTGTTTTCCCTCACTGGCTGAGGTTGGAACAAGCACAAAACACAAAGCAAGGTGCCTGACAAGGCCACATCTTCCACTTCGATCTCAAAGCAGTTCATGTAAAGCAAATTTAACAAAACTAGAGTGGGAAATCTGAAACTCATCCCCCAGGTACATCACAGGTGCAGGAAACATTCAAGGACGAATTTCTGACAAAACAGTGCAGTTCTGCCTCCTGTTTGGCTGCAGACTTCAACAGTTGTCTGCAGAACTGCTGCAGGGCTGCTGGAGCAGGAGATTTTGAAGCCACCAAGCCAGAGGGAAAGCTGAATGAGCACCTCAGCAAAAGACACAGATTTATTTCTTGCCTAAGGCCCACTTGAGCCCTCCAGCTGCCTTGTTTGTCCAGCTCTTTGCCTCCTCTGAGGCACTGGAGGCAGTGTCTGTCCCCATGGGGCTACATGCATATTAAAGAGCAAGAGACAAATTACTAACTAGTGTTAATCCTCCTTACCTGCTTACAGTTAGGAGGGTTTCTTTAGAGAGATAAAAGGAGTTGCTTTAAGCACAGCAGTGACTGAGATCTGGTGCCTCAGACTTGATCTTGATGATCAAAATCCCTAAAATGTAAGGACAAGCTAGGGACACAGAAATGTAAAACCTGGTCAGGGGCTTATTTACAAGGATGCTTACTTCAAATCACTGCTGGCCCAAATTAGCCCACAGGCAGAGGAAATGTCTTCAGAGAACACATTCTTTTATCCCTGCCTCCAAAGGAGCACGATTAAAAGAGTTCAGGGTATCTTTGCCACAGTGGGAGCATTGAGTCAAATGTGAAATAAGCAGGGAAGGCAAGCGGATCACTCATTTCCCCCGAGAGAAAATGATGCATGCTGACAGGCTGATAAAACCACTGAAACCTGATCCTGCTCGTCACATGGCAGGGTCAAACAAATCCCATGCAAATCTCTGCAGCGCTTTCCACAGGCCCTACACCAGGCAAAGCAACGCCAGGTGAGCCTTAAAAGGAGGAATCAACTCCCCAACACTTACAAAATCTTTGAAACACATGGCCCCGCCCAAGGGTAGGTGATAATTTTTGGCATTCCCCTTCACCTGACCCTCACCGTGCCCAGCTTGTTCCCAAGCTGTTGCTCTCCCAATCCTCATTTTAAGTAGGTGTCAGTAGTGGAGTGCATTTGGTCTGGCTGGGCTGCAGGTAATTTTTCCCACAGAAGCCCTCACCGTGCTGTGCTTTGGTAGCTGGAAAGGTGTTGGCACAGCACAGGGGCAGAACACAAAGCTGTCACATGTCTCAGGGACACTGACCCGTGTGTGGAGGGTGGCCAGGGCATGGCAAGGCAGCCCACGGGATGCTGGCAGCCTCCACACAAACCATCCTGTCCCCTCAGCACAGCTCTGGGGCGCTGACCACTGTGGAAGGACCTGCAGGGCATCCAGGATCCCAAACTCCCACCCAGATACCCAAATACTGCAGGCAGAATTTGCCCCCAGGATGAGCCAGATTGCCTGGACTCCGTGCCTCAGGTTTTTGGTTCCATTCCCAACTAATCCACAATGTGTTTGGGATGGAGATCACCTCCTCCTGCACAAGGATCTCAGGGCGCATCCCTGCTTGTTTTAAAACAGATAAACTGTATTTTGAACGAAAAGCATTTATCTTACCATAATGCCCAAGCCACCCCTGACTTGTTGAACTGCCAAATACATGAACTCTGTGCATTTATGTTACCATAATGCCAAAGCCACCCCTGACTTGTTGAACTGCCAAACATGTGAACTCTACACACAGACACCACCCCTCATCAGTCTGCAATGAAGCAGCAGCCCATCCACGAGCTTTCAGACTGCAGCTCTGCTGCAAGGAGCAGCAGGCAGGGGAAAAAAGCCCCTCTCCATGGAAGTCCTAGCTGTGCTGTAATCTGTGACACACACTCAATTTTCAAGGATCCAAACTGGCTGTGCAGGCTGAGAGCCAAGGCCTGCAGCTCAGTTGGAAGGGCTGAGGTACTCGGATGAGAAGGCCCATATGCATCCCAAGGTTCCTCGGACTGCTCTCATTTTTCATAGTCAGGCTGCCGGGCAAACTGGACACTGGCACTGGGTGCACAAGCTGCCAGGGCAGGCTGTGTGCTTGGCCAGCTCCTCAGCACGACCAAAATGGCACTGCCCAGACCAGAATCAACAAAGAACAATTTAAAATGGGTTCTTTTAAAGAGAGAAGGTTCTCTCAGTGCTCCTTCCCATCCCCGAGTGCACTGGCATGGAGTGCTCCTGCCTCTTCCCCTCAGAAATGAGCAGGAGCATCCTCCTTTTGGGCAGATACAAAACAGCAGAAGGGGACAAGAACAGACTTTAGCTCTTTATAAGCAGGTCCCATCAAATCCTTTCCCACTTTACCCAACCTCCCTAAAAACCCTTTTCAAACCCCCAGTGCTCTGTGGCAACACGGCACAGAACTAATAAAAAACAACAAAAAAAACCCTCCCGTTTCAATTAACTTTTTATGACTTCTTGAAAACCATCTGTGTAATTTTGCAGCATTTCCTTTTAATCCCACTGACAGAATTATGTTCATCTGCCTGAAACACTGCATTTGTTGTGACTATCACAAGACCTCATTTAGTGGACGTCACGGCCCATTACCTATTTTTAATAGGGAGTCACTGTCTCTGCAGCCTGTGTGTGCTGCAGCAGACACTGCAACAAGCAGCACAGAACGAGGGGGCTTTGCCTGCACACCTGGGCACAGGTGTTTTGGGGCCCTGGCCACTCGTTGCTTTGTTCCAATGAAAGCTGCAAGGAAATTTTCATTCCATGAAAAGGGCAAATTTTCAGCAATTTTTCAGCAAAACAATAATTTTGAAGGAGTATTACTGGGGCAATTGCACAGAGCTGGTCCATCAGCTCCAGAGTTAAAGAACAGGGATGGCAAAACCACTGCTCAGAATCCAACCTGCAGCTGACAGAAAGAGTTAAAGACTGATGAGGACCTTCAGCAGGTCATGCCTGTCCCCAGGGCTCCCTGACACCCTCCTCTCACATCAGGTCTCTCTCAATCTGCCTGTCAGAGGAAATAGCAGAGGGATTCTTTCAAGTGCCTGTCTCCCCACTGTCATAATGACACGAAGGGCTTACTCACCAACAACTGGGTAGGGGTTGTGCTGCACTGTGTAAATATTTGAAATGGAGATTTCTTGGGAGAGCGTGGGGTTGGGGTTATTTTCTTTCCACGAATCCAAATGCTGTCAGTATGGTACGTGATAAAAAACAAGTGATAAAAAATTCATAACAGCCCCTCCAGGCTAGAAGAGAGGCTGCTTATTGTATTTACTGAGCCACTGCCTGGGAGCCTGGAGCCTGATTTCACACCAATCCACTCATTAAACATCTAGATCAACATTGTACAGATTAGGGTGAAATGTAAACAGCAACAGATCTGCTGCAGGGATCGTGGCACAAAGGGAGCAAAAGCCCCACACGTTTGTTTTTTTCTGGAAAATCATCCTTTCAGCAGCACCAATAAGCACCTTGCTCCTCCTCTCTGTGTTCTCCCTCACCTGCTCCACTCCCCCAGGTTCTGCTGAGGGATCAACATCCCACACCAAGGCATCAGAGCCGACTGGTGATGTGATTTTCCATGAATCCAGTCTCCCTTATTCCGTGGTGCTCTCCTGGGAAAGAGCACACCATTCTATTGAGTGTTTTTTAAAGCAGTTTCCCCAGCTAAAGAGGAAGGACTGCTCACTGAAAGATGAGCTCTGTGTGGTCTCCCCTGTGTATGTTTTCTCCATCTTAATGAGCTTGCACAGGAAAGGTTAAAGCTAATATCAGAGATACCAATTGCTCAAAATCATGATCTGATAGGGAGAGATTATCACTCTGAAATGGCTCATTTAAAAAGAGTCAGCTAATAGCTACACTTAAACCCTGGAAAATCGTTCAGAACATATAATATCCCTACACTTACAATGTGCTATTTTGATTTTCAAAACAAAACCCACACAAACAAACAAACCAACCCACAAAAACAGAACAAAAACCACAAAAAAAACCCACCAAACCCAAAAAAGAAATAACTTCAGCTTGCAGCAACTGGGTTTGAGGTTCAAAGGGTATCAATGCTCTGTCTTACATTCATGGATTCATGGTTCTGTGCTTTTAAAGCAAAATTCTAGGTTTTTTCCTCCTCCATGCTACTGCCTGGAAGACTACAAAAAGTGTAAGCAAAACCAGCTTGGCCAAAATGCTCACACAGAGAAGAGAGAAGCCCTCTGTGCCCAAGGATCTCCAGGACACTCATGTCTTACTTTGCACAGAGAGGACACCCCTGTTCAACTTTGCATGTCTTTGCTCATGCAAGAGGAGAAAGAAAAGTGTTATTCCCTGTTATTATGCAGGAATAGCTACACACTTGATGGAAGTACACACAAATAAACGAAGTCCTGCCTTGGAGAGCCCTAAGGGCTAACTATGGGACTAAAAGCTTGTAAGCAAGATCTTCATAGGAAGGGACCAAAAACTGAACAAAAATCTGCACCATCACAGACTGGACAGAGCTAAGAGAATAAAGTAGATATTTATTGAAAGGCCTAAAGGGTACACCTTGAGCCTGGCCAGGGTTACACCCAAGGTGGACCCAAAATGGTCACAAAATGGACGACCAGTCACAAGGTCTGACACTTTTATAAGTTTTGGTCCATTTGCATATTGGGGTTTAATTGTTCAATTACAGCTCCAGATTATAAAGTCCCATACTTCTTGTTTTCTCCCTTCAGTCCACTGTTGTTTGTGCTTTTGGACCTGAAAACTTGTACCCATTGTCCTTGGTCTCCAGCAGGAAAAGGATTTGTTTTGTCTCCCTGCTCTGTGAAGAGAGCTGACTAACACTTAATATGAGGCTCACAACTGCACCCCTAGGCAGCAGAGAATCTGGAAAACATGAAAGCTAAAACTGAAGGCATCAAGACAAGATAACACAACAGGAGTCTCGTGCCGTAAAAACAAATGGATCAATGAACACGCGAAGAGCGCCATAAAAGCGCTCTGGAATCACAATCCAGGTTTCCTGGAAGCCCAGCTCAGAGCCAGTGCTGGCAACAGCGTTTCCCACAGCCACATGGCAGCTCCAAGCCGAGCATCCTCCCGAGGAGCCACCTCTGAGGGGGTGAATGCCCCGGCTGGTGGCCGTGGCCAGCTCTCTGCAGAGCCTTGTCCTGGCAGCCCCTGTGCTCCTGCTGCAGCTCAAGAAGGACAAAAGGAGGGCACATGCCAAGAGGAGTAAACAAAGGGTTTGTTCCAGGCCTTTCCTGCCACTCTCTCCCACAGCAAAATTCCCCTGAAAACCAGGAATGGCAGCTGTCCTCTGGAGATGCTCGGCAGCAATCTGTCTCATTTCACAGAAAAGCTCAAGGCTTTTGACTCACAGCACTTTCTAGGGGCACAGGCCGACACGCTTTACACGGAGGAATCCTCCTTTTTCAGACTTGGGTTTCTGAAATGCTGTGAGGAAAAATAAAAAAAAAAAAAAGGCAAAAAAGCCAACCGCTTTAAACTGCGCAACTGAGGCTGTAATGGAGGGAGGACTCCATCTCTTTCAGGTCCCCATCAGCTCACAGAACAGCTGAGCTTTTGTGAAGAGCAGACCTACCCTGGCCATGTTTCACAGGCTAGCAATGGACAACCAGTGTTGTTTGAAAGAGCAGGAGAAGGACAAGATGCATCTCTTCCTTGGGAGCAAGGACATCAGCTGCTTGCCAGGTATTAAAATTCAGTCCCTCCATGTACTGCCAGAGGTAAAACCCCTATTTCTCTGAGAGCTCAGCCTCCAGGATCCTCCTCCTTCCCTAATGGTATTCATTTCTACATTTGTGCTTGTCTGCAGAAGTGTGAAACAGAACTCATTATGAAGATAAATGAGCTAAAACACAAGTCTCCACAAGTGACGGAAGCAGTGGTTGCACAGCGCCGCACAGACCCAGAGCACAGATCCAGGTTAATCCGCCACGTACGATAATTTGGTGCCAAAATCCCAAGGCATCACACCTCAGGTGCAGAAGGACAAAATGCAGGACTGCCTGGCTTTTAAACATGCCACTTTTTAAAAACCAAACTACTCATGCTTTTAGAAGAGCAAAGGATTAGGCAGCCCAGAACTTTTCTAGGTTTACTTCCATTTGCCCCAAGAAAGAGAAAAAATAAACAAAATGACACCACCAGAAGGAAAGATGACAAGTTCTCCAGCCTCCAAAGCGAGAACAGCATCAGGTAGAGTACAACATAAAGCTTTTTCAAAACACATGTAAATCTTCCCTCGCCTTCCTACTCCTAACAGTTTTGTTTCAAGGACCAAAAACACCATTTCCCCCTTAGCCATGCCAGACCAGGCTTTTTGGTCCTGCCACAAAGAGTTTGCCTCCCTGAGGAAGGGACGATTTGAAGAGGGGTATTTTCCTCGGGGGCTGTGAAGGCCTGGCTCACCTTCACACTTTGCATTAGGCTCTGCTGGGGTGAAGGCAGCTTGGATTTCCCTGACCCGGATCCCTGCCCCTCAGCCATGGAGGAATGAAACAAACTCACATCAGCCTTTTACAAGTCGATGGAGCTGTAAATTGCCTTGAAACCCGAGGCCTGGTCCCTGTGTGTGGCAGGCCAGCCCCTCACAGCGCCAGCCGGCTTTCAGCTCCGATCGCTCCCAATTAATGTTCTGTTAATGTCCCAGCCACAGCTCAGGATCCCCTCAGAAGCACCCCCGTGCTCCTCACACATTTTCTCACCGATGGCTCCTGCTGAGGGCCCCCAAGCCCGGCAGAGAGTGGATAATGACTGCAACTCCTCAGGGCTGGAGGGTGAACCTTTGTGCTGAGGTGTATTTTGGCAGAGAGAAGAGGAAGGGTGCCTGTACCTGGTCAGCCTGAAAATTCGGCTCCCTGGAGCTGTCTTCCTCCACGAAAATTCGGCTCCCTGGAGCTGTCTTCCTCCACGAAAATTCGGCTCCCTGGAGCTGTCTTCCTCCACGAAAATTCGGCTCCCTGGAGCTGTCTTCCTCCACGAAAATTCGGCTCCCTGGAGCTGTCTTCTTCCAGCAGCCTCCTCCCGGGACAGGACGAGGGCGGCAGGAGGCTCCCAGACCTTTCACCCTCAGGGAGAGCAATAAAACCAGCAGGCCAAGGGAACAGAGACAACAGGCACGACTCGGGATTTACACATTCCAGCAGGTGACAAGTGACACATCACCGCCTCGTCCTGTGTCCCAGCATGGAAAAGGACACACCTTGGCTCTGAGGGAGTCACTTGTGGCCTGCAGCCCAAAGAACAGAGGGGCTATTTCCAGAGCCTCCCTCAGGGGACAGGAGCGCCCAGAGCCTCCCTCACGGGACAGATCTGCCCATCTCGAGTAACAACAACAACAAAAAAAAAACCAGCGCAAGCTCCGAGGGAGAAATTCCAAGCCTTGATCTACAGATATCCGCTCAGCTGGGTGTGGTGGTGCAGGAGGTAAGTCCATGCTTCCACGCATTTTGGGCTGAAGCAGTGGGAAAATGGGATTTTGGGCTAAGCACCAGCTTCTGGGGACTATCCAAGAGCATCCAAGGCTGATCCCTGGCTACTGGGCTGGATACACTTAGCACTAAAAATTATCTGCAGAAAGCAGTTCCTAAATCATGAAAAAAAAAAATTTAGACAAGACCTAGCCCTTCTATTGTTTTATTTTGTGGTTCTTTTTTCTCATGTATGTGCCCTTATTTGGCACGAATGCAATGACATTCACGTGTTCAGGTCCTGAAGGAATTAGGTAAACACAAATCTTTTGGTTCACTGGCTATTCCAGAGACCTGAAGCACTGATTATCACTGCTGGAACTCCATGCGTTTCCCTGCCAGGTCTAGTTATTAAAGAAACTTTACACATTTGATGAAGGATTCCCCCCGCCTTCCAGGAAAGATGAAATCCTCTTTGCAGCTCATGTCATTTACATGGCTTATCTTTTCAGTTCTGCCCATCAGCTCTGCCCAGCATGCCCTTTAGAGCTGAAACCCCTGATCAGAAAAGCCAGATGAAATACATTATTTATGATTTAGAAAAATCAGATTTCAAACCTGTGGCTTTTCTTGAGATGCTTTTTTCTTGCTTGTTTGGATACACAGCTTCAGTTTATAATTTGCTGCTTGTCATTTATACCTTTGTTGTAAGTTGAGAGAAAAAAGGCAGTAAGAAAAAGTGTTCGGTTCTCCTGCCTCACATGTGATTAAAACATTGGCTAGAAGAGTGCTGGGATGTGTTTTGCTGGTTTGGGTTTTTTAAAATAAGTGATACTATGGAAGGTAAGCATGACACATGCTTTGTTACTTTCTTTTGCTTCACTCATTGTGGCAAAGTGGTGAGCAAAACCACCATCCAAACCAGCCCCCATGTACCTGATCAAATCTTCCTGGTTACTGTCAGGAGATGCCTCCAGTCCAGGCTCAATGAAGGATTAAGAAAGTTTATTGATGGAGGAATAGAATGTGTGTATGTGTGTATGGACAGCACATGTAAATAAATGAGGAAAACAGCCCTTATCCCCATGGTCTCCATCTCCAAGCAGCCTGAGTGTCACTAGGATGTTTCCTGTCCCTCTTCCATCAGACACATGCATACACTGGTGTCTAATTAACATAATTAAATGCCTAGCTGAACCAGAGCCTGCCCAAGGAAAACGCTCTTCAGGAGGAAAGAACAAGAGGTTGAAAACCACCTCACAGAGCTTCTGAAAAAAGGCAGACTTCAAGGTACACATGGTCAGTGCAGCTCCTCAGGTGTCCTCCAAATGCTCAGCACCACCCTAAAGCTCTTTTAATGAGGTTTGTGGGGGGTGTTTGTCCATCACACACCTTCCCCCTGCTCAGTTAACACAATAATAGAAAAAGATGTGTCATTTGTTGACTCACCAGGCCTGGTTCAGCCTGCTCAGTGAACGCTGTGGGACCAACCCTCCTAATCCACCTCACATGTCCTTCCTGCAACAGGGCTGTCCTCAGGAAGGCAAAGTGTCAGCGAGGAGAGCAGGGGCCAGCCCAGCACCCAGGGGCTTTCAGCCCTGCAGCACCTCCCAAAGCCTCACAGTCACCTCAAAGCACTCCAGTGCTCTACCTCTGATATCAATATATCAGATATATTTGCTTCAATAGCTTCAATAGCACAAAGCTCCTCAGCCTGGCCCAAAACAAGGATGGTGGTCCCAGTTTCCAGCACACAGATATTCCACAGCTTTGCAGGAGGCTACATCAGCATTCCCCAATCCACTTGTTGCAGAGAAAGGCACTGAGTTACTCTGGAAGGAACTGCAAAAGTGGGGTCTTTAGGAAAAGCAGAAATACAGTTTTGCTGTATTTCTCCCAGAAATACAGCAAAAACTTCTGCTTGCAGACCGACTGCTGCCAGCTTAAACCAGTGAGTCATCTGTTCTGGTCCTGTCCTGGGGAAAGCTGCAACAACAACAGTGATCTCCACTTCACCAGAACACAGTGTTCCAAATATGACAACAGCAAGGATGGCTGGAGTTCTTTAATAAAATTTAAATACTGTTTGTTTTTAGGAACTGTGACTCAGCCAAATACCTCTAAAGTTAATAAAACTGGGTAGCTACAGGGCTCATGCCATGTCCCACCACGCACAACTGAGAACAACCGTAGCTTTATGTTCCTTACGCCCCCTCATAGTATTAAAAACTGAAAATTAGCTTGCTCAATGGATAATTTTCTTCAATCATCAGACCGAGTTCTATAAATTACAGAAACATAACAAAAGGATCAATAGGTCCATTGAGATAAGGGAGTGAGAGGGGATGACTTCTCCCAACATATTATCAATATTCAGACAAATTAGCATTGCGTGCTTCGCTCTGTACCCAAGAAGCAGAGTGTAACCCATTGATTTTGAAACTCCTGGCCCTGCACAAGAGAGGTCATGCCCACTGCTGGATGCTGCCATTCTCTGCACACTGAAAAGCCTTATGAATGCAACAAGCAAAAAAAAAAAATCATAAACTGGCACAATTAAATCAATTACAGCATTAGCCTAGCAGTATCATGACTTATTCTGGAAGGCTTGCAAAGGGCTAAGCGTAAAGTACACCTCTGCTAGGAAATTAATATTCAAAGAGGTATTAAAGCAGACATTAGCTATCCACACCAACTCCCCCCTGTGCTTATCAGTTGGTCACGAGGCAGGGATGAGAAGTTCCCTGCAAACAAAGCAAAGAAGTCAGTGCTGCTCATGATCTGATTTGTTTTGACACGGTCGCGTCGCCGCCCTCCCCCTCTGACATTACACTGCTGCTCAGCCACCAGCCAGCAAAGTGTTTAATTTGCAGGCACGTACGAGGCCCTTTTTGATTATCCATCTCCCCACACAATAAAACCCAGCTGATGCAGAACTCCACGAGTGCTGCCAAGTCAAACTGCAGGCGAAGGTTCATTTAGCAGCCCAGAAACACCTCTGAAATTCTCATTTATTAGATTCTGCTGCCAATCACATTAATTCCAACACAAATGTCAAAATAAGACTAATAAAAGTTGCCTGATTAAAAGAGCGAGAAACAAGGATGACTTCCTATTTATAGTTTAAAACAAAAGGTTCATTTAAATTAAGCAATTCCCTTCCTTTTCTGCACCTGCAGGCAAATACAAACTCTCTAAAACGAGAGGCAAATATTTAACTGGGATAAAGTTGGCAAGAACTCAGTACCAAGAACTTTTCTTCAGTGTTTAATGAAACAAACTTCTGTCTGCCCAGCCAGATGGTTGAGATATTCACCTTTTATACCTCCACATCCCAAGTCCACTATAGCAAAACTTCAGGCCTTTAATCACAGACTGGTTTGGGCTGGAAGGGACCTTGGGCATCACCCACTTACAACGTCCCCACCACAAACAAGGACACCTTTCACTAGACCAAGTTGCTCAGAGTTCCATCCACAGTCTCCCTGGGAGACCTGTGCCAAGGCCTCACCAGCCCCACAGCCAAGAATCTCTTCCTAAAATCTAATATAAAGCTGCCCTCCTGCAGCTTAAGGCCATTTCCCCTTGTAGTCTTATCACTACATGGAAAGTCCTTCTTGTGACAAGATCTCTGTCAAGATCTCTTTCTTTTTGACACATATTTGGCCAATGAAGCACAAGCCCAGGGACTTGGCCAAACTGGCAGCAACTGGACTCATTAGGCTTAGTGAAATAGGCACTCACTAAAATGTGAGAGTAAGAAAATCGCAAGGGGACAAGTCTCTTTTGCTAAAAAATTATCTATTACAGCATGTTCCAGACAGCATTTTACTCATACCATCATTTTATCCTGTACAGGTTTTCATTATTTTTAACATCCATTGAGTCACTGTCTTTGTGACCTGGAAAATACAAGAAATTCTACTCCTGAGCAGAGACTCTTGCCTCTGTGGCACTAAAATCTGCAAGAGACAGCCCATAAACATGGCCCATCTGGAATACACAGAGTATAAACAGGCATTAGAAGGGTTTTTTCTTCTTTTGATATATAAACGCGCATATTTGGTTCGTGTCTTATTACTGATATCTTTGTTAAAGGACGTCCCCTATTGAAAAAGATGCTTTTATGTGTAGTGTAAGAAGTACTACATTTAATACAGCAAATCCAGCCGTGATCTTTGCCTCTTTTGTATACACATTTTGATGCCCTCTCTGCTAATGGTATGAAACCCATTTATAGGATTCATTTCCTTCTTCACCAGGCAGGTTTTGCCCTAGCTCAGGGCTGCTCAGGGAGGTGATGTCTCAGACATCCCTGACCTGGCTGCATGCACAGAAACCCCCTTCTCCTCTGTCAGCCTGCAGACAGAGTGGGTGGGCAGAAACCCCTCTGGCATACAGGGTGACAAATCAAATACCTTTCCTAAAGTCACACCTCTCAGAGGCTCTGTGGGTCACTGGCTGCACATCACATCCAAAATTTGGCTCCTGCTCAGGTCTGTGCTTGCACCTCAGCTCAGGGAAGTGGGAAGACTGGTGGAGAAGAGGTTTGTTAGACCACCTGAAGCATGTGGTAATTTGCACCAAGAATAACCTGCATTTGCACAAATAGCTCTCACAAAATCAAAAGAGACCTTCCCAGCTCTCAGCAGCTGGTTGGAGTTGGGTTGGTGGCCCTGGAGCCCTCTGGGCAAGTCCCTGGCATGGCAGATCCTCAGGCTGCACAGGATTTTCTATCTCACACAGAAACCTGCCAGGATGCCTCTTCCCAGTGCTCCCAGAAGGAAACTGTTCCAGCACTTGGCTGTCTTGCTTACCCTCTCCATTTCCCTGCCTAAACCAAAGCATGAATACCTTCAAGTGGATTTGCCTTCTCATAGGTACTTCTTAGCTACCTCCTTCTTTAAGATCACAAGGGAAATCAGATTTGTGTTACCAGGGATGAAGACAAACTGCTCGCAGAAAATACTTACACGAGGTTTCTAAGATGAGTGCAAAGTCATGGCTATGCTTGAGGCAGCTCTAAAACAAACACAAATAAATAAATGTATCCTATGCCAAGATGGGAAATTCTGATTTGAAGTTAACAGTGATAGTGCAGCCCTAATTTGGGATTATCAAGTTGTTCATGGGCTGTTGGTTTACTTTCAGCACCAGGGCAAATTAAACCTCAGCCTCTGGAGATCATCCAGTGCCAGCCCTGCCCATAGCAGATGCAGCATCTTGCACTCACAGATAAAACCCTGCTGCCCCTGCCCCTCTCCAGCCTATTCAGAGTTAACCCCCTGCCCTTCCTTTTGCCTGCGTACAGCAAGGATCAAAGCAGGCCATCATCCAGGCCCTTTGGACTAAACCCATCTTATCAGGGGAAAATGAGGCTTCCTGTGTCACAGAAATAGCTCGTGAAGCTACAAAGCCATTCAGCACAAAAAGCCTGCACTAAACTGCCTGACTGACCCATTGCTGTCTTTGCCAATTAAGTAAAACCAGAGCTTCCCCATATTTTAATGGGATGGTAACTGTGAATCACAGGGGCTCGAGCAGTTCTTAACTCCTCTCACCTTCATATCCTATCTTAGGAGTAACCACTGAAGCAGCATTTACTATATACGGCACAGAGAGCCAAAGTGCTAATCTGTCCCTGCAGACCTTATGGTGCACTCTGCTGCAAAAGCAATTTTCATTTTTTACCTCCAGCACCCTCTAAGTGAACAAAGCATTTCCAAAATTGCCTCACGGCTTGAAAGGCTTGGAGCTGGTGGGCCTTCCACAACTTTCCTTCTACCCCCAACCCTTTTCCTTAACACACACGTCTTTCACTCCAGAAAGGTCAAAGATTGCACCATGGTCTACAGCAAGCATTTAAGCAGGTTCTCCACTGATGTTTTCTCCCTTTTGAAGTAAGGATGTGGTACCTGAAAAGAAGTTAACATTATCCCCAGGGTCTTGGGTAGCATAGAGAGCACCTCCTATTTGCAAGGGCAAGGAGTTCTAGAAAAATCCAGTCAACACAGGAACGTGGTGGTGGGCAAGGAAAAGAGCCAGATCCACCCAGTCTGCTTTTTGACGCAGAGATAAAACTGCAGCTTAAATGAAGCTATTTTCTTCAGTTAAACAAGCAATTACTGTGCTCAATCAGAGTAATAAATTAGCTGGGTAAACACAAAACCCCAGGAAGACTGAAAAACTTCAGTGAAAAATAGGGGTGTTTTAAAAGCACATCTGTCCCTGCTGCATTTGCCACTTGATTGTTAAACATTTCGCTTCTGACCGAAACAAGGCACTATTTCAGTTTACATCCACATCCCCTAGCTTTTTGCTTTACTTCTGAGAAATAGGTAAGGCAAAAAAAGTCAATGTTTTTGCTTCAGCCTTCCTCCAAGGGCCATCAGGATGGATGTTCACACACTTGTCAAAGGTCCCTGCAGTAAAGTCAAGAGTTTTGAGGAGAAAAACAGATCCTGCTTGCATTTCTGGTGGTCAGGCACAGGGGTCTGTTTTTTGTGGGAGCACTTACCAGAACACAGCCACCCAAACCTACCCCTAAAATATTTTTTTTTTGCAAAAGCATTACTCACAAAACCAAGAAAGAGGCATTTCTCCTTGTCTAGTAGACAAGCAAAACAGAGCTAAAATTCCAGCTGGGTGCAAGCATTTTTCAACTTAATAAATCACTTTACTAAATGAATCTTGTCCCATTAAGAGAAGTTGGTAATGCAAGACCTTCCATGCTCTGCCATTGGGACTGGGTTTGTTGAGGCTGTGTTTCTTCTCACAGACTTTTTAGAGGAAGCCATAGGTGTGCTTCCTACTGCAGTGACAGGAATTATTGTCACTGTACTGCTGTGACAATGCACTAGCACAGATCATTACTGGACAGCACATTCCCAGTTATTGTGTCTGGGAACAACCAGCCAGCTCTGCTGCAGACAGAAGCTTCCACTGGAATTATGCTGGCAGGAGACTGGACCTGAACAGAGGTGCTAACACTATTTTCAAAACACCTTAAGTTGCTTACACACACACTGCAGGGGAATTTAAAACAATGTCTGGGAGCCAAAAAGTACTTATTCCATGGAAAATTGACTATGGAAAGTCTATTGGCTAAAAAAAAGTCAACAAAATTATGTTAATAAAGCGACAGCAGTAATTCCTGTGTCACTGGTAACTGCTGACATCCCAGCCTGCTTTATTGACCTGATGCTTTGACACCCAGGTGACAGATCTGTGCCTTGGAGCCACCGGCAGCTGGTGGAGGAACCAGCCAGTGACAGAGAGTCTCTTTAGGATTGTCTTAAGCAATTTTAGTTTTGGGCTGAATAGATTAGTTTGGATGTATTTAAAAGCACTGAACCTCTGTACTTGATTTTTTAAAAGGTCAGGAGTGCCCTGCCTGCGCTTTCCCTCCCTGTATTAAATGTGGCTGTTGCATTAACTACCAACAGCAGGGAAACCAAGGCAGGGACCCCAAGGTCCTGTGGTGTCTCAGGAAATCCAGGCAGAGAGGGAGATGTTGGTACAGAAGGCCCTGCACACAGCTTTGTGTACAACATGATAAAAAAATCACATTTTTCTCATTACCTCCTCACTGGGTCCCTTCCCTTGGCTTGGTGAGCTTGGAGGAGAGTGGGCCCTGTGTGCTATTCAGAGCATGACTGCTTTGCTCTGGCTGCATTTCTGTGCCTCACATAAGGCCCTCCTTTGTGAGGAAAACTTTTTCTTTCCTTTTTAAAAGATTTTTAGAAGTACTAGGTAGTAAAGGGAGCACAAAGCTCCAATTTAGCCTCAGTTGCAGAAATTAAGACTTGACGTATTCAGAGCATGCAAATCAACAGAAAAAACTTGTCTCATCTGCAATCCCCACAATAATTTTGAGGAAATGCTGGAGAAAGTAAGAGTGAGCCATCTTAGCACATCACAGAGAGCTGCTGCTGATCATACCAGACACCTGATCCCTCTTTTCTCCTGGGAAAGTTTCAGACTGTCCCAATCTAGGTACAGCCACCAAGCAGCTCCTTGCTCAGGCCCTTTTGAGGCATTTATTTTTCACAGAAATTAAAACTGGTTTAATTCCACAGAAATTGAAACAGTCCTTTCTGGTTATCTCTAAACTCTCCTTCCTGGAAAGCCAGCAGGGGACGCTCAGACTAGAAACAAAAGTCTCTTCCATTGTGGCCATAAAGCACAAAACAAATAAAATAAAAATCAAGGTCAGCCTTTTTTCCAGGCTGCTACACTGAGCCTGCAGATGGAAAGGAACAAATGTCCAAGAAATATTACTTCGACTGCCCCAGATGTAGGAGGAAATGGTTCCCTGCCTCAACAGGAGCTTTATTATGGAAGGATGACACAAAGCCACCACCAGCTCCCTACCATGGCACTGCTCTCCCCTGTCCCCACAGCCCAGGGACCCTGCTCTCCCCTGTCCCCACAGCCCAGGGACCCTGCTCTGCCCTGTCCCCACAGCCCAGGGACCCTGCTCTGCCCTGTCCCCACAGCCCAGGGACCCTGCTCTGCCCTGTCCCCACAGCCCAGGGACCCTGCTCTGCCCTGTCCCCACAGCCCAGGGACCCTGCTCTGCCCTGTCCCCACAGCCCAGGGACCCTGCTCTGCCCTGTCCCCACAGCCCAGGGACCCTGCTCTGCCCTGTCCCCACAGCCCAGGGACCCTGCTCTGCCCTGTCCCCACAGCCCAGGGACCCTGCTCTGCCCTGTCCCCACAGCCCAGGGACCCTGCTCTGCCCTGTCCCCACAGCCCAGGGACCCTGCTCTGCCCTGTCCCCACAGCCCAGGGACCCTGCTCTGCCCTGTCCCCACAGCCCAGGGNAGCTCAGAGACCCTGCTCTCCGCTGTCCCCACAGCTCAGGGACCCTGCTCGCCTCTGTCCCTACAGCTCAGGGACCCTGCTCTGCCTTGTCCCCTTCCCAGAGCTCAGGAACTCACTGTGCTCCCCTGTGTGCCCTTGCCAGAGCTCAGGGAAGAAACATCCAAGGTTGGTTTGAGCCTCAGGGGGCCTCTTCTCCACTTCTCCAAAGAGTGCAGTACAGGATTTTCAAATTCCAAAGGGAACAAAAAAAGGAAAAAAAGAAAAAAAATCCCCAAACAAACAAAACCAAAACAAAAAAAGAGGAAAAAGCCCCCAAGCTTGCAGCCCTTTCCATACCTCCTCGGCTCTCTCCCTTCTGCCCTCCTTCCACCAACGTGCTCCTTTCCCACTGAAATTTTTTGTTTTGTTTTCACTATTTATTTAATTTAATATCTTAGAAAAGCTAGGTCATAAGCCATCTGATGACTTTGTAAATGCAAAGGGCCAATGTTGTGGAACAGACAATCTAATGACATAGTGTTTAGTGTTCCCTAAAGCGGGAGACAGATGAAGAGAAACGGTGAACCGGCAACCTTAGCATAATTAAGACAAGCCTGAGTGCTTGCTGGAGTGCCATTACATTAATCTCACATCGGTGGCACCTGGCTAAAATTTATGAGATATGTAAAAAGGGCCTTTGCAGCTGACCTTGATGAGACACTGTTATTTATCACGTGAGGATGCCGGGCGGGACGAGCTCGGCGTGGACTAAAAATCTGCTTACACCTGGAATTTTAAACCAGACTTCTCCTGTACTACACTCATTTCTGGCAACTGTAATCGATCAATACATTTTTGTATTACCAGAACACCACAGAAAGGAACAGCAGAGACACCCAGGCTCTCAGTGCAGCCTCATGAAGCTGAAGCTCAGAGTGGGCAGATTTTTCAAAGGGAAGCGTTTCACACCCAAGAATTCACCCTGAGTTTTCAAAATTCTCTGAAATAAAATGAGGCTTGTACATGAAATAGTAATCTGTTGTTGGAAGAACACCTCTGCACTAAAATTATATAGTGTATGTAACAGCACAGAATTAACAAAATTACAGGATTTCATGCATTTTATGATGTTCTAAAAGTACAAAAAAAAAAAAAGAGGGGGATGAAATTTTAGGACAAATATTTACTTCCTACAGGAAAAAAAAAATCCATATAAAACCTCAAAGTGTTCTAATAAAACCAACTGTGAGTCCCCTGCAGGCTGCAACAGCCAGAGACTGTGACTGCAGACACTGACTACATGCAAAGCTGCACCCAAGACCTCAAACTGGCACCTCCCTGCCAAAACAACACCTCTGGTTCCCATTTCACAGGATGAGCTGGACCTAGGGCCAGCAGAGGGTAGAGGAAAGCCAAGGATTCACTGCACCAAGTCCAGAATGGTCATTTCTTCTGAGAAACTGTCATTGGAAACTCTTTCTCAAAGTCAGGAAAGAAAGCCACCAAGCCATCTTTCTTTAGCACTAATATTTTTCTTTTTTTTTCCAAAAGGAGATCTATTTGGGGGCTGTGTGTGCAGCTATAGCAAAACACCCTCACACATTCTGAGTCGCTGCTTTGTGTTCTTCAGCTGAAACCCAAGAAACAGGGAAATAATTTGTCAAAGGCTCTAGTGTGACTGAAACAAGGTAAAAAAAGGGTGTGTGGTTTTATCCTTCTGCATTCCATCACTAGCTGGGTGACAGCTACCAGCAAAGTAATAACATAGGATAAGGCTTCTGCATTTACACTGCATGGCTGATGCTGCTATTATAATAATATATTATTATTATTACAGCAAGGGATCTCTCAGATTCACCACAGAGGAAGTTTTGGCTTCTTACCTGCAATTCCAGCACAGGCACCCTTCCCTAAATAAAGTTTCTTCAGAGGGTATTGCCTGAGGAGTTGGAAATGTGCCTTCCTGCCTCCGTGGTGCAGAGAATTCCCTCCCCAGCAGGATTCCCCTGGGTCACCTGCTCACAGCCCTGACAAAACCCTCCCAAACACCCAGCTCACCTTCCTCTCTGCATGAGACACCGAAGGAAGGGGATCCAAAACATCCCCCGTGCTTTGTTGTCAGTGCCAAAATGCAGAGCTTTCATTTTTAAACTGTAATCAAACGAACATGAAAGTCAATGGCTTCCCACAGACCTTGTCAAGCACAAGGATGCTGCTCTGATGAAGGCAAGGCAAAGAAACTGTGACCTAGACTTGTAAGAACACTAAGCAAGCAAAAAAAAAAGAAAAATGTAATTGATTTCTGATGGGTAACTACTACACCCAGACCATTTTTTTTTCTTGCCCCCTGGGGAATGCTTCTTCATAGATGAAATAAAAAAGAAAACCAAACCAAAACACAAACCCCCACATTATTTTAATCCTTGCAGGAGTACTATTTCAGGGGAAGGAATAAACTCCAGGCAGCATGGATTTTCAGCATCCCAGCAAAAGCATAAGTTCAAAATTGAGAATGCAGGAGGATTTGCTGTGGTAGCCCTGAGCCAAGTCTGCATGGCCAGTGCCACCTTCCCCATCCCACAGCTCCAGGACCCTGCACAGGCTCCATCTTCCTGGCACAAGGCCAGATGTCTTTCATCAAATAACACTCCCTAAAAGATAAAATCACACTCCCTACCAGGCTCAGCATCTCCGAGCAAAAAAGACAAGACCTGGTGTGTTTGTGTTGAAACCAGAGTTGAGTTGTCTGACACTTCACACAGAGCGTTCCTATCTGATGTAGCTTTCAGAGTCGGTGGATTTGGTTTCAGACAGAAATCTGAGCTCAAATTTCAGGGAAAGGCCCTTAGACATGGCACTCCCCCGTTCCTGCTTCATCAACCCCTCGGAGCAAGGCTCCATGGTTCCCTCTGAAAAATGACACTTTCTGTCAGAGAAACCAGCACAGCTCCTCATCCCAGCTCTTACATGCACATAATCACAGCTCTGCTGTTGAAACAGTGAGGACAATCCTCCCATTAAAATAAAGAAAACAAATCCAAACCAAAAAGCACAAGGGTTTTTCTGATCCCCTCCCAGTACAGACACCACCATGCAACACCCACCAGCAGCAAAGGTCCATCTAATTACAGCTCAAAGCAAAAAAACCCAAAAAACCCCAAACCAAACCAAAAAAACAACACCTCCCCCCCAAAAAAAACCCACCAAAAAAACCCACCAAAAAACACAAACAACCAAAAAAAAAAAAAAAGCCTAAACAAAGAAAACCAACCAAAAAACAAACAAAAACAAACAAACAAAAAAAACCCCAACCAAAAAACAACCAAACCCAAACTGGGATTTGCCAAAGATGGTCATAAAGGAAATGCCATGGCCTGCCCTGAATAAGCCTTCTATAAATATAAAATCCCAGAGTTACCATGTTATTTCTTATTCAGAATTCTTTCATTCCAGAGAATTTCTTAAGCTAGGCTTGAAGAAAGAAGTTATGAAGACTAAACAAAAATCACTTAAATACCTCAGCAATTGACTGACTAATGATTTTTCAAGGCTTTCCTGTGCCCGCTGGAAATATTTTGGCCAAAATCTTGTTTTTCAGCCGGTGCCTGAGAGAACGGCTCAAATGGAAACATCACCCTGTGGAAAAAGTGTAGGAGAGGAGGATACCATGAGTAGCAAACTGCAACAAAGAGGAACTATTAGCACATAAAAGGGGTTATCAAAGCTGCTGTTCCAACTTGTGTTAATCAACAGGTTCAGATAAGACCGAGTCCTTCTCACGGGACAGGCTCCATCAGACCTCCCAATTTAAATAACCTTGTTTATAACTCCTTTTCATCGCCACACAAAGGCTCCATTTTCTCTCTTTCTTGCTCTCCCTCTCTCTTTGTTGGTGCTGTTTACTCCCAAGTCTGTCTCTGAACTCTCTGTCTAATTAGCTCTTGATAGATCTGCTGCCCTGTTTCCACAAACATTTAATTCTGCCGTCAGTCCCACTTACATTACAGCGTGTTGCATTGTCTTTTACCAGCCTAATTTTGTTTGAGTGAATGTAAATCCCATTAAGCAGTCACTGTATACCTGTTAGACTGTGGCACATAAACTCAAACCCCCTTCTCATTTATAAAAATGAACATAAGGCCCAATTCATAGAGGATTTCTAGAACATTGCAGTTTGTGCTTTTTCACAAACCACAGAAAATTCTTAAAGGCTGCAAAACTCTTTTCTTCAGGGTAATGTTGTTGAACTGCCCAAAACTCGAAGTGTTCCAGCCACTGCATACCAACAATAATGCTTTTATAATTCTAATGAGTCCCCAGGAAGTGCTCACTAATTAGAGCAGTGATTTAAAGTTGTCATTATGAGTTGTTCTATGTCTACACTGGATTTCACTTTGGTTTTTGTTTGAGAGGAGTACTTGTGTAAAGTGTCCACAAAAACACTGATGCATCCCTCTTTTCCCTGGCTAACTATGGAAATATAAGGAAAGAAAAGATGCATGAAATTCATGCAGGTGATTTTGAAATTTCACCTGGAGTGAACTTTCATTCCAAATACAATCTTCACTCTGCCAAAAACCTTAACAGCTCAGATGGAGTCAATCTTGAGTGAGTGTTTCTCCAGCTCATACAGGGCAACCCAGGACATTCCCAAAGCACCGAGCTCAGCATGGTCATTCCCATTTCAGGTCAAAACAGCAGCAATATTCTGAGATGTGTCAGAGCCCACCACCTGCCTGGTCAGCTCTCCCTGCCAGTCCAACACAGCACTAAGGGAATGAGTGCCCCTTTCAGAGTTTCCTTCAGGGATGCTTGGTGCTGGAGTCTGAAACAACACCAATTTATGGAGAAGTCTTGATCAACAAGTGCCAAACCCAAACAGCAATGCTGCTCCTGCCAGAGCAGTCTGGGAGAACTGCTGCCTTCACTCCACACTCTTCTCACACTGCAGCAAAACCTCCCAGTCAAAACTCAGAGGCAGCCAGAGATAAAAATACTGGCAGAGATAACTAACAGGCACCAGAGAACAACCCGCTCTTCAAAATGAAGTTAACTTTTCCTTGGACACCAAATGGATATTCCATTACTCATCCCCTTGTCCACTTGGTCCTGTCATGTACTCATTTAGCTGCGTGGTTCTTATCAACCATAATGCCTTATCTTATCAAGCACTGCTCCCTCACTGAATAAAGGCTTAGGACGAGGGCTTTCACAATCTCTGTGCCATTACACAGATGATCTGAAAGGATGAAACAATTACTGGCATGCCAGTGAGCACACACAAGTGCACCCATTTGCTAATAATTTTGCCTATGGCTCACATGCAGTCAGAAGTACCATCTGTAATTACACCAAATGGAATATATAGTTCTCAGTGGAGTTACAATTTTTAATTTCAACATTATAAATAACAGCACAAGCTCAAATAAATGTTTTTTTCACCCATGTCCATACTTACTTTACCCATAGCCTAATTTTGAAGCACAAAAGGCAGCAAACACCTCCAGGTGCATGGTACAATCCTGCCTTTCTGTGGTACAGTGCAAGTTTTTCTTCCACACGTGCTTTAATTTTAGCTGATGGCCTGCCCTGGAGCTCCAGCTCCCATTCCAGGGATCTACCTGATCAGCACTTCCCCACTGAGAAAGGGCAGGAGTAAAAACAAAGGAACAAACGGGAGGGAAGGGCATTCCCCTTGCAGGATTCCCAGGTGACTCCAAGACATGCCACCCCTCTAAAGCCTCCTCCATGGTCACCTGCTCAGCTTGGGAACAACCAATGACTCATTAATTCCTACCTGGGGGTGACAACTCTCCTCCCCGCTGTGCTGAGGCCACGGCAGATTGTCACCCTCTGCTGCACAGAGGTCTCCATCTGCTGCAGGAAATACCAGCACTGCAGAGCACATCAGTGTCAGTCCCAGTGCTAATCGATCCTTAATGTCCAAACAGGCCGCTGATTGGCACTAATTTGTTAATTATGGATCCCCAAACCCCTCGGGATGCGAAATGTACTTCACTGAGCTACCACAGCACAAAGTCTTCCAAAGGTTACCTGGCTGTGACACAGCCTTCAGAAATGTTATTCTTCAGAGACAGTTGGTCAGTCAAGTAACACACACAACACAGAGGACACTGGAAATCTCACAAATCTATCCCAGTGCCTCCAAAAGCAAATTTAAAAGCCACTTTTACATGTCACCTGCAAGTGACTCCAGTGCAGATGAAATCTGACATGGTGGTCTCATACCCAGAGCTGCACTTTCCACAGCCCAGGAAAATGAGAGACTGCAACTTGTACAGAGGCATTTAATAACAGCTCAGAGATGTCTTGAGTCTGCTTTGCCTCCTGGAGACAGGAACTGTAATACTGATTTTGTTTAGAACAAAGCTCAACTGCTATCTGCTTCCATTAATGTTACATGAAGAACTTTGTGATACATTTTTTGGCAGCTTTCACCACTGAACTCAATGAAATTCTCACCTTTGGGGGAAAACCCTGATGAAAACAGCAAATAATACTGTAAGAAAAATCCAAAGCAAATTGCATTTGCTTTGGATTTACCTAATTTGGAAAATAACTAAACTTGAATGGGTCTTCAGCCTATCTTTTATCATTAACCCCTAAAACAGCACAAGATTTGTATGAATAACACCCAGACAATTCAGGGGCTCCAGTTGGCTGAAATTCTGCCTGGGATCAGGGCACTGTCCCTGTCACCCCCTGCATATCGTGAGCATCATGTTGCACACAGACATCCAGATTCCTTGCTCCAAGACAAACCAAGCTGCTCTCCAGGCACACACAGTGAAACTCTGCTGACAGAGGAGATCAGGGGTAAGGCAGGTGGAAATTCTCCTAGTGCTACCCTGGCAGGGTGAGGTTTCCTCCCTCCTAGTTCCTGGCTGGTTACCTCTCCACAATCCAAGACCATTGTTCCTGTGACAAATTGTACTCTACCTTTAAACACCACCACAAACCTCCAGATTTTCTGGTCTAATACCTTGGTGTCAATAAAAGCTCATAACTAATCCCATCACCTCTTCTTGGACTCGGTATCTGGTGTTGTAAACCAAAATACATTTTAAAGGCTTTCTGCGCAGCAATTTGCAGCAAAGTCAGTGAAGCTCTGATAGAACAGCAAGAAATTATGGGAAGACTGTTTTATTGGGGCCATACATTGAAATACTAAGTTTCTGATCTCAGAAATGTGTTTCATCTGTCAACAAACATAGCTTTCAGCTTTCCACCTCAGACCTTTCCTGCCTGAAAAATTTAGAAAAAATTTGGTTTTTTCTCCAAAAGCATTTGAAGTTTTACTTCATCCTCTGTTTTTATCCCCACTATCATCTACACATAATTTATATTGTCACTATATACTGTCTGTCTACCATGTATTGTTTTTTTTCTTTTTACTGAGTATTAAAGACATACCTTTCAAAACAACCACCTTTCAGTGATCCCATTACCCCTCTTTAAAGAGATCCACGCCACACACGTGTGCCTTGCCTCTTTGTGTTCTCAAACCCACGTTTGTGCAGATGCAGAGTAGAGGACACTGCAAGGAGAGAGCCACGCTCTGCAGGCTGCACATGTGCACAACCAGCAGCAAACCCTGGTTACGCTCACACAGCTGAGAGAGGGAGGTCAGCAAGTGAACAGCCAGCAGGGCATGGTGGGGTGCTAAGTCTTGGAAGCCTCTTCCAGGCAGTCTTTGAGCAGATTGATTTTCGTGTGCCTGCGGGCTGACACCAAGCCACGCGTGAGAACCCCTCTCGGTTACCCAGTGAACTGGGTCATGTGTGACAGCATTAGTTAGATGGTCCTTGGATGTGACAGCAGAGAGGGAACCAGCTGTCCAAGGCTAATGTGCCATCTGTGCCTAAAACATCCTGCCAATTGTGTTGGCAGAACATAAAAAGTGTGTCCCTTTATCGGGCTGTAAATCACAAGCAGGTCTTGCACGTTGTCAATTAAACACTGATTTACTGAGTGGCCCGGATGCTTCTTTGACTTCCAGCCTTTTGAGGGTGACATTTGACCACTATGGAGGTCATCAGCTACAAACTTAGAGCCCCAAAACAGCCTGAGCACCTCCCCAAGTGGCAGATCCGAGGTACACAGCAGTTCCACTTGGTATTGTGTTTAACTACCTGGGACAAGGAGAAAAAGCAGCACCCATGGCAAAACAAATCATGATAGATTTCATTATGGTATTTACCTTACTTCTGAGAGACTGGGTTGAGTGATGAGAGATGTCCCATGTCCTTAGTTTAGAGTCAGAGGCAGACACTCACATCCTGCCTTCTCACCACTCACGTTTTGGTGGAACAGCAGGCTGGACTCAGCTCCTAGGCTCAGCTCACAGGCTCCATCACCTTCTTCTATATCTGACTGGTTAGCCATTCTGTCTTTTTTTCTTCACTTTTGGTTTAATTTGCTGATAGTACAGTGTCATCTCTTTCCCCTTTTAAATAAGAACAACACAAAGGAGTTTAATCTTGCTTAAGTTAACTTAAGTTTGTCCTTTAACAGCAAGAAATAGTTTGATGTGTTTTGTCTAACTGGTTCCCTAATCCTTGTAGTCTTTCTGCACGCAGCAGTGAGAAGTGATCAAACTCAAACACAGGAATTTTCCTTAGATCCGTGGAAACTAAACAGCTCTGCTGCAAATTATTACAAGATACCACTTTTATGGTGCTCTGCCATGAGCTACTGCTAAAGGGAAGCAGCATCAGTAACTGGCAGAAGCTTTGGTTTCTCTTGAGAGAAGCAATTTGGCTTACATCAAAATAAATACAACATGCGAGTGCTTAGAAAAAATAAATTAAAAGAAAACTTCTGGGTACAAAGAACACCTGTTGATTCTGATCACGTTTTTCCCTGGGAACTGAATCACCACAGACCAGGCAGTCTCTGCTGCCCAAGTGGAAGGAAAAGCCCCTCACGTTTACAATTTGAACCATTTTCTGCATCATCTGCACAAGGACATTCAGACTCCTGGCAGGGAGCTGGGCTTTCCTGGGGCAAAAAAGGGGGAAGAACTCCAAAGAGACAATAAAATCTCAAATTTTCACGTCGGATCCATAAATGTATTTTTGTCATTTTGGTGAGAAGAAAAAAGACAAGAGGAAGATTCCTTCAAAGCCCCTTTCCAGCTCTCAACTGCATCTGCATTCACCTGCATATTAAATTCACAAGTCTGACTGGAGAGGGTTTTTTTGCCCCCTGGAAATTATTGCACCAATATCTGTGAACATTTTCCAGTACTCGTACTGCAGGAAAAATATGAAGACAAAAATCATTATTGCGCTTAACTGGTGCATTTCAAAAGCATCATCACCACTAGGAAAAGCAGCAAGGGTGATTTTCCAGGTACCCACTGCATTCATAATTTACTGTTTTCCTCCACTGTCTGTGTGTGAACAGTGCTCTGTGGCCTGTGTGAAACTCTCTTCTGCAAAATAAGTTATTTTCACTGAGTTAATTCCATTCCTAAGGATTTTTAGTATTTCTAAATTGTAGAAAGAAAAAAGGAAAAGAAAACAAACCAGCCAAACCTAACCAACCAACCCCTAAAACTCTCAGTCATAGACTTGCGAGCAAAGAGGAGGAAATTCAATAAACAATTCTTGAGAAGATTTTCTTACCAAAAGTGAGACTAAGGGAAAGTCAGAGACATGAGTGCAACCAAATAAAATCTATTAACTAGTGGTGGAAATGTCCTACTATTTTTCTTTATTTTTTTTTCTTTACACCTGTGCTTGAGTTATTCTTATCAGAACCATGTTGCATGTTGGACTGGGCAGTGAACCACTGAACAGGCCCCTCCAATCCATCTTTGTCTTCCTGTGCTTATCCTGACTGCTTCCTGCTTTCCTCACAGACCTAATTCCCAGTTCTTTGCAGATAACACAATTGCAAAAATGAAACGGGAGGAATGGGATTAGGGATCAGTTTAGAAAAGGTAAAATCCTTATGGCCTTGCAACCTCTACTGCCAAAAATCACTGCAGAGCAGAGCACCATGATGCTCTCTGGTATTCCCTACCTAGGGCAAACGCAGGGAAAGCTGTGAGAACATCAGCTGCTGGCAAACACCAAGCCTTGAACTGAGAATTAAACATCATGGAATACTTCAGAGGCTGCTGAGAGGTCATCATCATCTTCAGTGTGCCAGGAGGTGGAAGAAACTGGGTTTAGCCTGAAGCAGAACTATTTCTAAGGATTCTGCAACATGAAGTTGACATCTACTTTCTGTTTTTTCATGTGCAACTCAGCCAAGAGAAGGAAAAAGGGGCAAATTCGTATTTGGCTTCTCTAACTCTGAAGCAGAGGCTGTGGTGGGCATTAATCCTGGGCAGCTTTGCTCTACTTCGGAAATAAATAGATATGCATGTAATTTTTTATACAGAAAATACATTTAACCATGAAAGACAAAAACACTGGTGTTACTAGTTTTAGCAGAGGATGGCATTGAAAAGAATTCTGATTATAGTTATTAACAGCATTAATCACTGAAATGGAAACAGTCACCAAAGCAGCTAAGCTAAAGCTACTGAAAGCCATCAAACTAAATGTGTTTTTCTGAAAAAGGTGATCATTTCAAGTGAGCAGATCTCACTTGAGGATAGTCAATAACCCCAGGGAGGTGTCTGCAGAACTCTGAACGGCACCTCTTTGCTTTATACCCAGTGGGCACACTAATTTCCAACAGAACATTGTCTTGAAGGGCTGAATTATTTATCTATCAGCAGCCTCAAGTGCATCAGATAACACTGTGTGCTTGTTTCTGTCATTCAAACCCAATTCCAGCAGTTAAGGAAATCAAAACTATACACCCCAGATAATTTTGTAATGATTTGGGGAAGAGGACAAACCAGGCTGCTCCTTCAGAAGAACCCTAACCCTAAACAACCGAGGAAAGCATGGAAGGAGGTTTTTGAACAAACTTTGCTTGCAACTACCAATTATAAATCTCAAGCTACTCTGTAATAAGAGTCTTTGAATTATAACTTTAGAAGCTTTTTTGTATTAAAGAATTTCAAACTGTAGTTTTAGAATGTAACAAGGCTTAAGGCTTTCTTGCAAAATGGTGAAAAACATCCTGGATATGGAAGAAGGATTTCAGCTCGCCGATTTATGGTTCTTGAAAAAGGGAAACTGGATATCACCATCAAAAATTGACAGACCTGGAAAAAAGAAGCTGGACCCCACATCTGGGATACATATCCTGGATATACATCCTAGAACATTGAAATCTGAAATGGATCACAACAGAGTATAGAAATGGAACAGGAACCAAACATCACCATCACAGGTTTACGATTTCTAGGTATTGAATAGTGACATTAAAAACTGGAAATAGAAACTGCTGAGAAAAGCTTATGAATGTGGATGAATATAGCCAATAAAATCCCAGCAATCGGTGTGCAGTTGGAAGGGAAAACCCTACCACTGTACCCAGTGCTGTCTTTGCTCATTAATCCATCTCTGCTAATGAATGAATTATTAAATTGAACTGCTGCTTGATATATTTCTGACACAGCCCCTTACAATGACCCCTGTGCCCATCTCCTGTGAGCCACCATGGTGAGGAGTGGGCTGCAGGCTCAGGCAGGAGGGAGCAGGGCTCTCTGACAGACATTTTGTGCTGTGAGAGGAGAGCAGGCAGGGTTTGGGTAATCCCCTGCCTTCCCCCAGGGGCTCTGCTGATCTCCAGTCAGGCCAGCTTTATTTACAGCACTTTTTTTACACACAGTGTAAGGCCTTTGTTCTTGGCCCCACAGTCTCACTACAGTAGGGCCCGGATTAGATCAGCCTGGTTGCTGCTGGCGTTTGATTTACAGAAAATGGCTTTTCTCCTATGCACTCTGCACTTTGTATCCACATCAGCTGCTGGAGCCGGTTGGGGGATGCCTTTTTCATCAGCAAATTGTTTCACCTAAGCAGCAGCTCCAAAAAGCGGGTTAATTTGCACTCTTCAAACATAATCACTTTAAAAAAGGAAAGGACTCATTACTTTAGTGATGTTTCCTGGTCCACTGAACCATTGTTGGAAACTCTGTCAGTAAACAAATTACATCTAACACTGCCCTTCTGCTAAACAGATCTCCTGAGAATATCTTGTTATGCATAATGCTTTCTTTCACGCCTCTGTATCTGGCAGAAGAACACAAGTATCTCTCTACACATGCTGAATACTTTCCTCCCGTATTTTCTACCAAAAAAAAAAAAAAAAAGTAAATAAAGTGGGGAATAACTAAGCTCAATACTGTAACTTGCCTTTCGAGTGGCATAATCAAAGAAAATGATTTTTTTCCTATAGTAGCAGCCACTTCTGCTACTTAACCCACACAGAGAGAGGATCAATGTTCAGAAAGTGCTGAGGATCCCCTACAAAACAAGGAGAGCACATACTTTTATAGAGGTCTCCACATTTGTTGAGACTACTTGTGTCACAATCCTGCAGTGTTTGTGACTATTCAGAGACTAACCAGGTCCAGCCACCAGGGTTACCCACCTTTCTGGCTAAACCCCAACATTAGGGGCAATTTTCCTGTTAACTGACAGGAAAGAGATTTGTTTCTGGGAAATCACCACTGCTCCAGTATGATTTTAAAAGGACGGATGGAACTTGCAAAATGTACTGAAAGCTTTGTGGGCAAAACAATAATTCTTGTGAATGAAATCCATCATTACATTGAAGGCTTCCCCTCCCCCAGCAAGCTCCTCTCTCACCTCACCTTTCTGAAGAGTTCTTCAGAAATTATATGTTTTGTGTAGTTCTTGCCGTATCAAAATTACAGCAATTAGTGAGAATTATAATGGACAAACAATTTGCTTTGACTCTGGTGGACTCGGACCGCTGCTGCAGTTCTGGTAATTTAAATGGATATAATAAATAAATTATTATTATGTGGAGTTGTACAAAAAACCAACCCTCTCTCCCCAAATGTCACCAGGCAGATGTTGCAGCAGGAGGTGAGCATGTCCCACACCCAAGAGCCAGCCCTGGTGATCCCCCTGCCTGGCACAACAGGAGCTGTGGGATGTCAGATGCTTTTGGACACTCACCCCTAACAACCATCTACAAGGCACTAGAAAGGTTGAACCCTGAAGAGCCTGTGCAGGATAACAGCACTTCCCAAACTATTCTTCTCAAAAGCAAACACACTGGAACCCCCCAGTCTTTGCACAGTACACTCAGATTTCAAATTGGTGCTGTTTGCCTTCAGCCACTGCTGGCATCACACAAAACCAGAGTGTGTGCAAGGAATGGGGGAGAGGAAAGAAACCTCCTGAGGAAAGATATTATACACTGGAAAACAAAATGATTAATGCATGACCTAGGTAAGAACAAACTTAGGAGGAAGACAAATTACGGAGCTGCAGAATTTTCACTACACAACAAGAAAATAGTCTCATCATTATGTTTCCCTGTCCTGTGAGTGAGAGAGGGAGAACAGGCATCCCTCCCTTGAGTGATCTCCCAGACCTGCAAGACACCAGGAGGAGTCTGGAAACACAACAGGCAACTCCAGGCAGAACATCAGTATAAGGAAAACTTGAATTTCATCTTAGGCCCCGCTTTAGGGGTATGAGCAAGACCCAGCGTTAGGTCTAATGTATGGAGGAGAGCCCTGCCCACTTCTGCTGACTAAAGCAGAAGGTTTCAAGAGAAAATTCAGTCACCAAGAAAACAAAAGGCCGAAGAACTAGAAAGGAAAATGGAAGAACAGCAAAGGGCTGTCTGTGGCTCAGAGAGATTTGGCCATGCTAGGCAAGCAGGGCACTACCAGAGTAAGAGGCGTGCACAGAACAATGAACTCACCACTCAGCAGCAGACTGCTCCCATGGAAAGAGCTAGAGAGACAAAACAAAATAAAAACAAAATAAAATAAAAACAAAATGAAAACTTCCAAACAGGCAGAGGAGCCTGATATTAAAAAAAAAAAGGAAAAAAACCCCTATATTCCCCTATATTTAGCTCATATTTATTATTCTAAGTCATCAAGGACATCCATGACACATCAGCAGGTCTTCACAGGAGCAAAGCATTTTGAGTGAAATCTCTGGGAGAGTTTGTTTTGCAGCTGTCCTTCAATCCCCAAAGGGTAGCCCATGGTAGATTTAACCAACACTAGCATGGATTCTTACAGCAGCCCCAAAACCCTGGGAAAATCAGCACCAGAGTGACAGGAACTGCTAAGACACTCTGGCTGAGAGGCCAGCACAGAGGTGCTGAAATGAAAAGTGATGTTCACCAATCACTGTGCAACCAGCTGAGTGTGATTTGTGCTGTGGTTTGTCAGGCAAGCCAAGGGCTTTGGAGAAAGTGAGCTGCTAAATATTATTATTATTATTATTACATCCATGTATCTGTTATTACACTCATAATATTTGTTACAGGGGTTAGGAAGAAAAAAAAGGAGAGATCAGCTAGGACAGAGACAGGAAGGAAAGATGGAATTATACCCCAAAAAGACCTTTTTAAAATACAGCATTTTGCCTCAAACTTTTGAAAATCAGCGTGCAGCTTATTAACAGGTCTTACAGCAAAACCCACCCATGCTAAATGGAGAAGGGGCTTCCTTCCCACTGTTTTCAGTGGAGTTATGGTTACAGGATCAGAGGCTGCTCCCAAAGCCTGTCAGGGTGTCATCCACAAAATGGGTGACTTCCTTGCTGACCTGCTCTTTCCTTTTCCCCCTATTTTTATTTTGTTGTTGTTATTGATATAAGGTCCCACCAGGATGAACTTTTGGGAAATACACCTTAAAAAGCGATTTAAAAAGGAGCAAAAACGGGGACGTGCAGCAGATGAACATTTTTGCCATGTTGGAAGAGACAACCCAGGGAACAAATGCAGCATCCCACAAGTGTGCCCTGGTGGGTCCCCAGATCCTGATCATCAGCTGCTTTGTTCCAGCTCCAAAAGGTGTAGCTTTGGAGAGGGCTGCTTCAAGGCAGGCACCAATAATTTTTAATTGCACCAGGCTCATTTACTGACTCGTTGCTTCGTTTTTTCCTTGGACAAGAACACCAGTAGAAACAAGAAAAATTAAAGAATGCAGTGGGTAACAGTGCACGTACTCCTGATGTCTCCATTCAGTCCTTCTGATGTAGGAGCAATCAAAACACACAACTTGTCCCTTAACCACTTTGACACCCTCAGTTACATCTCAATGCCTTGAGAGCCAAAAGTGATGAATGCTAGGACTGCCAATGCTGAATAGGGTAACTAATACTAGTAGTGAACAGCAAAACGCATCTGAATATGAATTGGGATTCTCAAATTAAACAGCTCTGATTTTGATAGCTAGTAAACATATTTATAATCATTCAGATGCTAAAATATGTGCTTCTAGTCCTCGGATGAATAAACACAAAAGCTGTGCCTGTTGATAAGTACTTACCCGTTCATTTCTTCAGTGGGAACACAAATCATACTTCTAACTTTTTTTTCTTTCTTTTTCTCTTTTAATTAAAGAAGCCTCAGACTCCTTCAGCAAGTCTGTATCACTGTAACACCACCACTGGCTATGAATGGTGCATGAAACCATTACACACACTGGAGTTTTTCTGACAGAAGCATTTGACACAGAGATAAACCCTCTTCAGTGCATTTGTCACTTGGATTGATCAATAGCCTGGTTAATTTCTTTATATATATATATTTAAATGCAGATATATTCCCAATTCAGCATTTTGTACATGTACCGTATTTTAATTGCAGACATAAATAATACCAGTTAGTGTGGTTAAAAGCTTGGGGAGGGGAGGGAAAAGGATAAAAAGAAGCAAAAAACAGAAAAAGCAAAGAAAGAGGCAGTTAATCACAATTTTTAAGGGACACGTTTTCAATGGATAAATGGCAGAGCAGGAAAAAGGAAGAGACTATGCAGCAATTTAAACCTACAAGCACTTGGAAAAGAGATCACTTGGCATGAAACCACCTTCCTTGGAGTCTGAACAGGCTGACTTTTACCTCCCGTGAGTTTTGGAGCTGACAGAGCTGACAGGGGAGGCAAAACACAGCAATCCAAGGATGCACTTGAACACAGCAATTTATCTAAAGAGTAAAAATGCAACTGGCTCCAGGATTTTCCACCAAGGCAGGCAGGGGAAGGAAGATGTCCCTGCATGGGCCACTGCTGCCACCTGAGGCACCAGCAAAACTCCAGGGGAGCTAAAACCAGTGGTACTTTACAAAGAGGCCAAAGGATCCTCTAACCACTACAATGTTCCTTCACCATTCTCACAAGAGCTGAGGAGATTCACCTTCCTCCTCAGGAAAACACTTAATTGGAATTAAGGTACCTAAAATGGCCCATGTGCCTAAACCTGACCCCACCTGAATTCTTCAGCCTCTGGAAGAATTGTGCACGTTGTTCAGCATTGTGTGTTAAGCATGGTACTACCTTACCATGGAGGTTTCCACAAATACACACAATATGCAAATCAATCTCTCATAAATAAATAAAACCATTAAATCGCCTCTAAAATAATGAGATAGGGATAATAATAAAAATTAATGCCAATCCCTATATTCTGTAGTCCTTTCATTATTTTTTTTTCTTTGCCATGTGGTTTTGGAGCCTTTCATTTTTACTTCTATTACATGGTACCATGAACGTGGTGTCCAAAAATTACCTTCAAGAAATGGAAAAATTAAATAAAAATCCAAGCACAACAATTCTCAAGATTCCAGAGAAAACTATCTAAAAATAAGTAAGAGTCAGTGACTAAGAGATAGCTGGAATAGGAATGGGGAACAGTAACAGCTGAACACTGTCACTAAAATTCAGTGGTTGCTACTTTTTGCCCCACACTCACTGCTTGACCATTCGTGCACACGCCTTCAGTTGAAAAGTGAAGGTCAAAGGGCAAGAGCACTTCACAAATTCAAACTGAGTTTTTGGAAAAGAAACCTCCCACTCCCAGTCCATGCACACCAAGGACAGACCCCTCTGCTAGGAAAACCAGCCCAGCAGGTATTCTTCCTCTAAATAAGAGGCTCAGCAGAATCAGAGCTGATGTAGAGGCAAGGATGCTCTGCAGCCTGGTTATTTTCTCTTCAAATTGCATGATTAATACGAACATGAATGCAAAACTTCACAGTCTAAATTAAAATTCAAGAGGAAGAGGGGAAAATGTGACACCCTGCATTTTAAAGCATAATGTTATGCACAGACTGGACCGCTTTTACCAACCAAGCAAGACATGACATGAAGTTTAATAAATATTCAATAAAAAAGAAGGGAAGAAATATGAATTTGATGAAGTTTGCAGGCAATTAGAGCAATTTATTTCACTATTAACATGACAGACTAAATGGAAATCAGCTCTGGGTGCAAATGCAGTTTCACTGCCCAGCTTTGGGAGTGTAATTAAATAATGAAACGGGTGAGGGGCACCCATGACTGACTCCCTCAGCGAGGCAGGCATCCATCAGAGCCCTGCCTGGGAGGGTGATGTGTGTGCCTGCCTGGCTCTGACACTGCAGGGAGGATTTCCTTCCACCACACAAAAAAAAGAATTTCCCTGCTCACCCACACTGAAAACGCCAGCTGCGCTTATGGCCTGCCATGTTTAGTTCGCTGCTTGTTTTCTTCATCAAGAAAAAAATATTAATCATACAATAGGAAAGGCAAGATTTTATCCCATTTCAGGCTGAGACTAAAAAGCCATGACATTGCTTTTCCCCGTGGACGCTCATTAGGAAACAAGGGTTCTTGTTTATCGGATCTTCTAGAAAACAAACAACAAACAAACAAACAATCTGTGCTTCATTCACCACATGCAGCTCTCCAACCTGCCAGGAGGTTTGAGGAGGAGGGGAACACGCAGATATTTCAGAACAAGAAGATTGTCCTAAATTTGAGTGTACATACTTTGGGATTTCAAGAAAAAATGCTTTGTTTGTGTGTGTTAACCAATGCCTAAATATTTCCTTACCCCTTTGACAGCAGGTGCTGCTCTCCACAGATCCAGCAAGTCCATCTCAGTTGTCAAATTGCTGTTCCTGACAGTTCTCCAGCAGTCAGTTGTGTTTGACAGATTGCAGATCTGTAGATAAAGTGCTTCCTTTCTAAAGCAGCCACTCGGTCTAGCAGCACATACAGCGATAGATGTGCTGAACATCTGCTCTAAATTATTCCTCCTCTTGACTAACTTCCCCCAAAAGCTGCTCTTTTGCAAGAGAACTTAAAAAAAATCAAAACAAAACAAAACTTAAGGCATCAAATATGCCAGTTTGCAAGCTTACATCTTCTACAAGATCTAAAGCAGGCAAGTTTGTAAAGCCTGATTTATAACAAGCTTTAAAGGAATTTTCTCTCAGGACACTGCAAAGAAAATCTTCTTCCAGTGGCTCCAGCTGGCCACCAAAAGTTGCAGATACCTTTGTAAATCAATTACCAAATTACTCTTACAGCTTGACTAGTGCTACAACTTCAGAGCTGGTCCATCCACTAACAGCCATCATCATGGGAACAAGGAAACAGGCACCAGCAAAAGGGAAAACATTTCCTTAGTTTTTCAAGAACTGGAGTTTTTCCTACCTTCCCTCAGTTGCATTTCTTCCATCAACTTACTGCTGAACCAACTGGGACCTTGCCACACAAAAATCAGTGAAATTCCAACTGAAGTAAAGAACATTTTTATGGATCAGAATTTCAGTTTGAATAAAGATACCCATCTTTGTTCCAATTTTAGGAAACAAGCTTTGAAGATCAATTTCAGGCTCACTTTCAAAAGGGGGAAAGAAGGCCCTAAAAGCTTTGATCTGCTAGAGTTTGAGACAAGTATTCCACAGTGTCAATATTCCCATTTATCTCACCATATGACTACAGATTTTCCAGAAAGAAACCAAGAAAAGGAAGGGAAAGAGGCAAGCAATCCTGATGAAATCTAGTCCAGTGAGTCCAATTACAGCAGTGCAAGCAGCAAATTCACTCACAAGACAAGTACTGCAGCCGAGTCAGTGCAGCAACAAATGAGATTCTGAGCAGACACAGTGCGGCACCATCGACAGCCAAGCCGACGTGGCTGATTTAATGAATGTATTGGTGTATCCAGTGGCAAAGAACACGCACACAAACCAAGAGGCCCGTTTGAACAGCCCTGAGCCAGCACACCAGTTTGTGTGAACATGCCACGCAACATCCTGCCCCTGCTCTAATGGATGCAAAGCCTTAAACACAGCCACAATCACAGCCTGTATGGTGCAAACCCCTCCATCATCTCCTGAAGCTGGGCAGGCTCCCCACAAGCACCACTTTGACTAAACTCACTAAAGGAGCAGGATTTGATGCACAAACTGACTTGTGAAGGATCCATAATGCTGCTTATTAAAAGCTGTGCTCTCATTATAAAGGCGAGTGTGGCACTCCTGGGCTGAATGAAGTGCAAGAACGTGAGGGCCAGCCATCCCCTGCATCCATGGGAATCCCAGATCCTGACTGGCAGCTCCACTGCCTTCCAGCTGCTCCCTGGCTCCCCTGTCAGGGCACCAGGAGGCTGCCTCAGTAAGGAGGAGCCTGCAGCTATTAATGTTTCATGGGGAATAGGCACTGCCACAGCAGCGTGAGGAGGTATCGATGATGAGAAGCCAAAAAGAAAGCACAGCATCTTTGATCATGGAGATTTCCCCTCCCCACACTCCCAAGTGGAAAAGGGAGAGTTGCTCATTGAGGCAAAGGGCACAGGCTCCAGGTTGTCCCACCGTGCCCACAAATTCCACAGGCGTGACATTAAGGACACCACACACAGCCCAGCACAATGCCATGAGCTGTCACCATGGGAGGGTGACAAAACGCCCTGCCTACAACAGAGCAACAGGCCCCTGCTCTCCAGGGCCCAAACAAATCCTTTCTGTACTTACCAAATCCTTGGAAGGCTGCAAGGGAGCAGCACAGCCAATCTGCCCACACTGCACCTTCTCGTCCCAGCCATGTATGAGCAGAACTTATCAGAAGTCTCAGGAGCCACCACCCACCGCTATTAACAAAGCACATCAATAGCAGCCCCACTTTGATGCTTCTGCAATTTGCATTTCTCTGTGTGCAGGGTGTTAGGCAGCGTTAATCACACGGCTTTACCAGGACATCACGTTTACCACAGCGTCTGTTGAGCTGCTAACATGTGATACCTCCACATTTGAGTTCTTTTCTGACAACCATCACACTAAAGAGCTGATGGTGCTTCAGTGGAGCAGACACAAAGTTCCAGGGACATTGTGGCTTCTGCTCTGCATGCACCTCGTGTTCTCTGGAGCCACAGCATGAACTGTGTGGAAAGCTCCATTTTTCCAAACCTCCTGGATTTATTTGGGTTTTTTTGTTCTGTAATTTGTTCCGTGTAGGTTTCTGGAATGGATCCCCGAGTTTCTTTCCCCAGTGGATAAACACAAGTGGTTTTGTTAGTGACCTCCAGCTTTGCCTGTTGCAAACCCAGTCCCCACCCACGGCCACTCTGTTCTTCTCAAGGCAGCAGTGCCTCCTCCTCCTTTGTGGGAGAGTCACACGTGGCTGCAGTGATGTCCCCTTTAGCAGAAGGGGGCTCCAGGGTGACATTTGGTGCAGGCCAGGGCCCTGCTGATCCCTCAGGGGAAGGGTGCAGCCAGCATTTCCTCTAAGGTCCCATTGCTCTGTCACAGGACAAACAGAAGAAAAAGGACAAGGAACACACCTGAAGGAGGTACAGAAATCTCTGTCAGTGCTCCCAAAGGAGGTGGAGGGTCCTGGTTGTATCCAGACATTTTGGTGGTTGGTGCTGAGGCAGCACTGAGCACCTGCAGGGGCTGCCCAGGAATCCACTCCGAAATACAAATGTCACCTGCAAGTCTGGCAAGCACCAGAGGATCCAAACCTCTCTCTCTCAGCATTTGGAGCTGAAACACTTCCTGAGGCAGCTGCCCAGTGACAGAACCACCTCAGTGGTGCCACCACCCCAGAAGGACCAGGAAAATGGCCCAGGTCATGGTCCTGGGAGCTGGGGATCACCAAGTCCCACTGCCAACCCTGCTCAGAGCTTGTTATGAAGAATAAACCCCCTGGTCACATGGATAAGAAAGACCTGATTGAGCAAGAACCAGCATGTCTCCTACAAAGGGAAATCCTGCCTTGATAATGATAGCAGTCATACAAGGTAGGCAACTGGTGTGTGAATAAAAGGGATTTTCAAAATAATTGGATTTTCAAAAAGCCTTTGACAAAGCCCATGCAGAAGACTATTAAAGAAGCTAAGCTGACATGGGCCTGAAGAAAAGTCTCTTTTATGGCCTAAAAGCTGGTTAGGAAGCAAAGGGTTCGGAGATCAAGAAAAGCCAGCACCAGGGTTCCCCGGGGGGACACATTAATGAAGATTTCATTCAGTAATGAAATCACAGCCTGGAAGAAGGTGGAATCTCAGAGCCTGCAGGTGAAACTAAACCCATGGGGGTACTCAAGTGCCACAGAAAGGGTGAGGAACACCAGCAGAAAGCCAAAAAGCCAAGAGAGCAAGCAAGGAGGAGGCAGCCAAGCCTCAGTAGATAAGCTCACGTGTAGGGGCAACAACCTAAACCCTGCCTGTGTCACAGCTCCAGAGCTTGGAGTCATGACTGGCTCCAGTCTCTGAAATCCCTGGCCCATTGTGCAGTGGCCTCCAAAAAGAGGCCCAGCACAGTGCTGTGACACTGGAGGGGTGCTGTGACAAGGACAGGTGTCACTTTGCCGCTTCACAAGTCCCTGGCACGTCCCATCCTGTGGCAGTGCCAGTCTGGGGAGGGCTGCAGCTCTCAAACCAAAGGAACACCCTAAGGGATGGAGCTGCCACCTGGCCCACGGGTCCAGACTGCCCAGGCTGGGGGCAGAAAGCTGAAGAGTTTGCAGTTCCAAGGTTTGGAAAAGCATAGATGCAATGGATAAGCTTTGCCAAGTGCTGCAGAACAAGAAGGGACAACTGGTAAAATTCAGAGGAGATTGATTTAGGAGAGATGAAATAAATTTGCACAGGAGGTGGTGAACACCTGAGAATCGTTGTTGGCACAAGGCTGGGGAGGCAGGCAGTGCCAGGGGACTCCAAAGGCACTGGACAACTCATGGACGAGAGGCAGGCAGGAATCTCACATCCCCAAAACGACTGCAGGAGAGCCCAGGCTGCCTCCTGCCCCTAAGCACCAGCCCCTTTTGCCATGCAGAAGGGGCAAGAAGGCAAAGAGGCAGAAAACTGCTCACACTCAGCAGGCACAGCGATGTTAACACAACATGCTATATTGAAGAACTTCAAAAAGCCAAATAAAAACCCCCAAATACAACATTTTAAATGTTATGTATTTATATTTTCCTATTTCAAAGGCTTCCCAGCTAACCAAGTCTTCCCAAAGCCCTGGAACATTTTCCAGTGTTGATATTTGAACAGTACACTGGTGTGCTTTAAAAGACTTTTGGGTCACCGGGTGGCAGGAGGTAAAGGAAAAACAATAGGATAAGAAGGAAGAACAACGTCCAAATCATTAGATTGTTCCAAATGCTCAGCTGAAAGCTCCAGCCAGGTCTTAGTGCCTTGAGTGGTTTCCCCATCCTTGGTGTGTCAGTATAAATTATCATCAACATTAATTCTTTTGTTTCTTCCCTTTCCTAACAGATGTAGTAATCGCACATTTGGACACCAGCAATATTTCTAATTGTGTAATGGGGGCAGAGATAGGACTAATTAATGATCCAAGTTACGATAGGAAATCTGAGTTAATTTCTTACAGGTTTTTGAGGGGTTACTTATGGCTGGAGGTTCTTGCAGACTGACAGCTTTGTCACAGGATGCAGTCACACATGCCAATGAGGAAAAAATGGGCATTTTTGGGAAAATAATAGCCTGGATATCGAGGCACCCACTGCCACAAAAACTGCTTTCTCAGTGGCAACAGGCCTCAGATAGTAGCTGGAGTCAATGCAAAGCAGTACTGCCAGAAATGCAATTTCCCTGCTTGGGAGCACAGCAGAGTGATTCCAATTGAGTGTTTCTTCCCTCCCAGCACCACTACACCCTGTTTTTCCTTGTCTGTTCACCTATCTGAATATTTCCTGCATATCAGAAGACAGCTGCCTTCCAACAGCGAGAACAACAACAAAAAAAAAAATCAAATGTGCATGAAACCACAGAGTACTTCAAGGAGAATCAGAACAATCAAGGGCACCCCAGTCTGCAGCAACCACATAACAGAGATGAGCTCCAGGAGTGATGTGGCTCTGATGCCCTGGACCTGTGTGGGATGAGCACAGAATGCCCTGCTGGCTTTTCCAGGCATTGTGGACTGCCACAACAGAAAGGGAAGCACAGCAAATTGGAATAAAGCTTGTTCACAGTCAGGATTGGGATCACAACCCCTGCTCCACTCTGGAAGTTCTGAAACTTGTTACATTAATCCATCATAAATTATGTGTATGTAAGGTTAAATGTCCGGGAAAATGAGACTATTCAGCTAATAATGCAGTCTTAGATGGAGCTGTTAAGGGCCACAATGCTCTGTGAGATGATTGTGCTTCACAGCTTTTGAGATTAATAGCAAGATTTACATTTCAGTTATTTGGGGTGGCTAGGGTTTGGGTGTCAAACCTACTGACAGAAACCTACTTTTCCAAAAATAGCCATGTCCTGCCTCTGAACTCCCATTGTCTAGTGCCTAAATTCACTACCAATTTCTTTTTCAAGTGCCTCCTGCTGTATTTTTGGACATCTTTGCAAAAGCAGCTACCCAAGCCCTCTAGAAGAGAGGGATGCACATACATAAAATACTGCAGTGCTGTGTATGACCCTGTATCTGTGATAAAGCTGATCTGGAAGAGCTCAGTATGATCCACCCTCACTCAATGTGTAATTGCTCATCAGTCAGGAATATTTCAACAGATATTGGGGCAACATAAGACCAACCCAAATGCCATTTTTCCACGTGACCAAGAGAAGAAAGGATTATCTGTAGTACGTGGTGCTTACACAGCCCAATCTGGCAGGGCACAGCCATCATACAAGAGACCAACCCCAAGGTCTTCCCCAGCCTGTACGAGAGCAGGGAGCCTCTGGCCAAACTGATCTCAGCTCTGCATTCTAAAGTCAAATCAAGCTCAGGTCTGTGCTTAGCCTGAGCCCTGGGAAATAGCAATTAATTAATAGTGCCACTTGTGCACATTGGTCAGCAACAAACTGAATCCCCCCACAAACTGCACAAACCAGCTGGCCTCAGCTTCTGCGAGAGATGCAAACTCCCCCGAGGCCTCTGTGTGTATTTGGGCATCCGACTTCTGTAGTTTGGGTCTTGAGTTCCTATTTTTACTGTCACGAGCCTCTTTCCAACAAGCACAGTCTGTTGACAAACCCTGCACTCACAGCCTGGCTCAGCAAACGACTGCATTTAAAATCCACCACGCCTCACCTCTGAGGAAAACACGATAAAAAATTTGCACAGGAGGTGGTGAACACCTGAGACTTGCTGTTGGCAAGGGGAGGGACAGGGCTGGGGAGGCAGGCAGTGCCAGGGGACTCAAAAGGCACCAACACCATTTCAGTGGTGGCCTGCTGTGACAAACACCCAGGATCCCCAAAGTCACCCTTCCACCACGTTCGACCACTGTGTATCAGCGCCAAGCAAATACTCACTCCAGCTCTCACTCCACTCTCTCTCTCCCATCTTCTCAGGTTAGACAAGCTGCTGGAAACTCTCACTGATGCTGAGCTTTCCAGCCAATTCACCTCAGAGTCCCCAGAGACTGTGAGCAGGCTCCCCATCACCACACCCACATCGCCCCTGGCATTTGGATCAGAGTGGTTTGTTGATTTAGTGCTGAAATAAATTCCCTGTTTGAAGTATGTATCATCAGATGATGGACGGGAACTGGGCAACAAGTTTATCTTGACAAAAATAGGGTGATTTTTAGGTGTCAGGAAAGAATTCAGACCCAGGTGGTTTGTTTATAAATATACCCATAGAAATTATTTTTTCATTCAGCACTCCAGCTCGGCCTCTCTCTAATGAAGAGCAGGATCTTTTTCTTTCTGGTTTGAAAGTGGATGTTGATGTTTAACAGGTTGTATAGCTCCAGGCATTATTATTTTTCAAGCTACCAACAGCTTGAATATGCCTTCTTTAACTGTGGCATTTCAGAAACTCCTACCTCCAATCTTACATACTGAGACAAAAGCTCTGCATCTTTGCATTTACTCCAAATTACAACTGCTGAGGATCTACAGAGTCAAGGAGTGCTAAAAATTAAGGTTACCATGCCACGTGGTCTAATTAGGGACAGCTTGTTTGTAACTAGGTCCCTTGCCAGACCCATTTAGTTGAATTTTTTGTCTTTTTAACCATCCCCTGATTTATACTATGTGTACCCACACATACATACATGAGGTGTGTGCTCATCCACACACATATGTAAAGGCCATATTTATATTTTCAGTATTTCACACGTCACAGCCTGGGTCTCACTGATCCTTAGGGATTTGCCACTGAGGAGGTGACAATGAGCACTGAGCTGTCTCAGGTAAGGCCGACATGACACATTATTCCTCTTCAAAGCTGGAAATGGCAAATAAACAACTACAGATTGAGTGAGGCACCACTGAAAGCATCAGACCTCTAAGGAGCAGCTGCAAAACACAAGGCTGGGGTGGAAAAACTTCTAATGCAAACAGCAAGAATGAATCTGAACCCCATTTTAAACCCCCCAGAGCCACCTCAGAAAATTGAGCAGGGTTATGTTTGCACACTTCACTCCAGGCAGCATCCTGAGGACAGGAGCAGGCACCAGGATTTACCTCCTTAAACCCTGCAAGATCCAGCCCAGTTAGCCAAAGCAAAACCAGTGAATTTTCAAGAGTAATGAGCACACTTTCAACCCCCACTCAGCCCTGTCCTTCAGGTTTAGTGCTGCATTTCTCTCCATCACACTTGGAGTGCGTCCTGGTAGAAAATGCAACAGGAACAGCAGCTACCTGCCGTGAGGGAGCTGGATGATGCTCCCTGTCATGGAAGGAGTGAGAGAAAACCCATCTCCACGGCCATCCCTCAGCCCAGCAGATGCCAGAGCCAGCAGATGGCTGGAAGGACGGAGTCTCAATCCGCTTTTGATCACGGATCCGAGCTGGGAGGAACAGCCGTGCCCCGGCGCTGCTGCCGTCGGATGCGCGAGCTTTGAACGCTCCGTGGGCTGACAGCACTCATCTCTCTCTCCTCTCCAAAGGATGTGAAAAGATGGATTAAGACAGACCTGGTGCCAAGCTTTATAATGCAATTCTAATGACATACGCTGGAAATCAATGCTTCTCCCATGCCCTGCCATTTCCCCAGACTCGCCAGCGGAGTGGAAAGCAGATACTCAATACTTGACACAGATTACTTCTGAATGCCAAAATACATTAACAAGTATATTCTGTTTGTCCAGAGTACGTACAGAGTTTCTGCTGTTTGCTATAAAAAACACCACCATTGTGTTAAAAAAAAAAAAAAAAAAAAAGATAAAACAAAAATGGGAAAAAACAAACCCAACAAAAAAACAAACAGCCAGCTGAACTCCAGAGTCCACTGTTAAGTTCAAGTGTTTTATACAGAGGCCTGACACAACCACAGATGACACAAAGGAATTCTTAGCTGCCCTAACTGAACTTGTTAGTGCCTTCATTTCAGCACATATAATTTGTTCTTCTCCTTCTCAGTCTTGCCCCTTCCTACATGAAATGCTTTGTCTCTCTTCTAAGAACAAGGCAGAAAGGGTTTTTCTTTGAAAGAATGCTGCTGCCAGCCCTAAGGACAGCTCATCTACTCTCCAGGGACCAATACATCAGAGAGGGGATGAAAGGAATGTAAATTTTCCTTAACCTATCATCCCCTCTGATTGCACAGATCCAGAATGTGCAAACCTTTTCATTTCTCGCTTAATTTAGGGATAGAGCCACAGGAGTCCATCAGATAAAAGCAAAGGCAGTTTCTCCACACAGGATGCCAACTCCCATTCCAGCATGAGGGCTACATTAGGAGAACTGCTTCACACTCACTGGGGTTGAGACCATTACCGAGTCAAAAACACAAACGGGTTCATGTTGCACAGGTGTGCACAACACTACAATTCACACAGAACAGAATGAAGCCATCCAAGAGGTTAATGAATAGACAAGCAGTGGGCAAGGAGGAAGAAGGGAAGCTGCTGTGGGGAAAAGTGCAAGTCCTCCCACGTTGTAGAAGCTCTCTTATGAGAGGGTAGAAATGAGCTGAGACACAGACTCCTTGTTTATCACAGCATGGAAAGGGCCCTGGTTTGTTCCCCTTCACAGCTCAGCCATCCTGACCCCAACCCTTCACTGACTCTGCCTGCAGCAAGATCCTGCTGGAGGTTTTACCCAGCCAGACTGTGCCTGCAGCTTTTACCCAGCCAGGCCGGGCCTGCAGCTTTTCCCCAGACTTTGAGTGCAGCTTTTCCCCAGCCAGGCTGTGGCTGCACACCCACACTGACCTCACAGCCGTGGCTCTCCTCCCCAAGGATCCTTCTTTCCTTCATGAATTCTTTCTTCATGGTTGTCTCCTTCACACTCCTCAAGGTTCCTCCTCCATGATGATCCTCCCCTCACAGCTCACCCCCTCTTTTATTTCACTTCATTGGCTACAGCTGTGCCTGTTGAGGGCCCGGGCTGCATTGGTAATTAACACAGCTGGGACTCATTAGGGCCGAGCTGCATTGATAATTAACACAGCTGGGACTGATTGGGGTGACATCACCTGGATTCCCCTCCACACTCCCACAAAACTCTTTTGTAAAGATTGGTAGCAATGGATCATATCCACCAACAGCAAAGAGATGTGGAACACATCAAGAAGAACATGAGCATTGCTGACAGCAGGACTAGGGAAAACCCACTGGCAAAAAAAGCAGCTTGGCTTCTGCAGCTTCACCCTCTGCCTTGCGTGAAATGCCACCTTCAATAATAGTTAAACATTTATGATTCCACATCTATACACGTACCTGGGCAGGCACAGGTAGCTTTTTCAACTATCCAATAAACCGAGGCAGGAAAAAGAAAATAAATATGCCAGGGATGGGTTGGTTTTTGTATATATAATAGATGTGCTTTGGCCAAGGATATTTATGGCTGGTAGAAAGGAGGCAATGCAGAAACTGAGAGTGACTTCACAGGTAGAAGTGCCTCAATATTCAGCCTCTTGTCATGACATCCCATTAAGCCAACCTAGCAAGTGGAAATGTAGCAGCAAAGGTGTGGTACATACACTGGTGGGCTTGGTACATACATTGTATTTTCCTTGGGTTTATATATTCATACACAGCTAAGATTATAAGGAAGGTCTTTCGTGTTTCCTAACTTTTTCACTAGGAAAATCAAACTCTTTTTTGAAACAGTTTTAGCTGATCAGTATCAGTGGGAGAGGAAAGGAAAGGTTCTGAGCAGGGCTTTGCACTTCCAGTTTTCCTTTGAAAATCTCACATCTGAAGCATCACTCATCTGATTGCCAGGAAGTAAAGGTTCTTTATGAAATGATGCTGCTGTAGGATTGCTGTGTAAAAACTCCACAGCAACTACTTGTAAATAACAAAAAGCTAACACCACTGCTCTCCATAACTGTTGACACACACTGAATATTTATGGAGGCGTTCATCCAGTGATTGTGCTATCCTTTACAGAGAGTGGGGGTGCAGCCAGTCTGAAAAGGAAAGATCTTTCATTCATAACTAACTCTGCATCCCTGGAACACTTGAGAAACGTGGGACACATTTCTGATGTTTTTCCTCTTATGCTAATTCAAATCATTTCCCTGCTGTTGCATCTTTGGGCCTCACTAAGCCCATCAAACTACCAAACAGACGTGGAAGGGAAGCAGGCCCAAAATGCACTTAGAGATTCACACAAAGTCGACTTCAACAGGAGCTGGCCACACAGACCCTCTGAAAATGCCAGACTGTGCCACTTGACCCTGCTGTGGGAGGAAACAGAAGTCCCATCTAGAAATAGGAGACAAGCATGAGCTCCATCTCCACATGAGGGATCCTGCTATCATCTTAAAATTGTTTAATCTTCTTAGTATCTTCTCTTATTTAATCATTCAATCCACAGAATACCTTAGTAGGTGAAACAACAAACAATAATCATAGTAATAGTAATAATAATAATAATAATATTAATAATAATAATAAAAAATACTGAGAGTAACTCCACGAAAACTCCTGAAACACAGTAGGCCCACCATTCATCATCTTCCAGCCCAGAGCTCAAAAAAAGTAATGAATAATGTTTTCATCCCTCGGCACCTGTTTCCTGCTTTCCTTTGAGCTCTTTGTAAAGGCCTCTAGTCCCTTGTTAATTGTTTGCCCTGCATCCAGCAGAACTCAGCCTTATCTCCATTTAGAGACTGGAACATAACTTTTATTCCAGTGTGTGTAAATGTGTACTGCATGTGCATCAATGCTGCAAGCAGAAGGGGTCACTTCTCCTCACCCAAAACTCATCATGAAAAGAAAGACAGAGTGATAAATACTTTAAAAAGTGATCTTTAAACACTTATTAAAAAACATAACGGAGATATCCCGGAATGTTGTACTTAAACCCAGCTGCCCATGCGAGCACACACATGCAGACCTTAGAGCTTGTATCATATTCATGGCATGCAGCCTAACCACCGGGGAAAGCTTTTATTAGATGAAAATAAACCTGTTGTAAGAGATTTCCATGCAATTATTCTGCTGCCATTGTCCTGGCCAGGCACTGATGCAGCTTTTCAAATTAATATGCTTAGTTTCCCGAGCAGGAGATCAGAATAGTGGAATTCTACGGGGAACTCAATTACCAAAGAAAATGATTGCCTGAGCATTCAAGAAAATGGAACTACATCTAATTGTGAATAGTAGATTATTATCCGGATTACGGACGGCAGTTTGAAATCAATTCAGACACAGAGCTACACATGCCTTGAGGATGGAATCTGCAAGATTTGTGGGGCTCCCTTCCAGCTCCGAGGGGCTCTCCGAGAGAAAACTGAACTGCCAGCGTGGGTTTGCCAGCTCCCAGGCAGGAATGCAAAAAGCCACTATCCCTGCTGAGGAGCTAAAAAAGCAGAGAACAACAACAACAACAACAAAATCACCAAGGGAGCTTCCCTGGAATCTGTTCCTTTGCTGTTCTGTATTCCTTTGGTGTGGATGCTCCTGCCTGGTTGGCTGTGCTGCCGCTTGAAGGTTGCTGGTGCGTTCAGGTGGTGGCTGTGCATCAAGAGTGGGAGGTGAAGGCACCCTCCTGCCTTTGAGCAGAGAGATAAGCCTAAGTGGGGGAACAGGAGGGCAAGAAAAACAGGGCTCAGGCCCAAGAAGTTTTGAAAGCAAAACAGGACAATTTTTAAAGGAAACAGATTTGATGATTTTGCTCAATTTCTCTCTGTTCATAAGCAAGCACTACAGGGGAAAAAAAAAGATCACAGCATTGAGGAATCATTTGAGGATTACAACAAACATGAAAGGATGAAGGATCTATAGGATGCACACTGAGTAAATATCTGGCAGAAATGATGCACAAGGTACACCTTGAAGAGTGGCATCAAAATGGTACAAAGACTAGAGAAGTTCTTGGCTGGAGTTCAGCCAGTGGGAATAAGGCTGTCACAGGAGAGGCAGCGTGGACAATTCGAGACCTGCAGGCACTTACGTGCAGATTTCACACAAGAAAAATGCATCCATGGCACCAAAAAAACCACAAACCAATTGAAAAACAACCCCAGGAAATTAGAAACTGATTGGAGGAGTAAATCTGCTGCACAGGAGAACACAGTGAAAAAGCAAAGACAAAATCACAAGGAAGAAGTGAAGAAGCAGGGGTTTCTTGGTGGTTTTATGTTTGTTTTGAGGATGTTGTTTGTTTGGGGTTTTTTGGTTTGTTCTGGTTTGGGGGTTTTGTTGCTGTGAAGTTTTTGGTTTTGGTCAGTTGGCTGGGTTTTGCTGGTTTTTTTGTGGAAATACCATGAGGCAGCTGGGCAGTTTTGCAAGCAGGGTCCCTCCAGAGGTGGAGAAAGAGCTGTGTTAGTGCCTGGTGAGGGAGCCACAGCAAATTCCTTCACACAGATGGCTTCAAGCAGAAAGAAGCTGAGCTACAGGTACACAGAGTAAACCCCAAGCCCACTGTCTGCAGGTAGACCCAGAAGCTGAACTTATTTCGATTCAGAAACTAAAGTTTAACAGGGCATTTAGTTGTTTCCAAGGAGATAGAATAAATTTCCACAAAACAAGGAAACAGGAACCCCCAAACTGAACTTGATCAATACAGTGCTGGCACCAGAGCGAGAGGAGTGGAGGCAATGAGGAGACTCAGATTGGTGGTGAGAATTTCTTAACCTCCCACAACTCCCAGAGCAAGAGGAAAAGCCAAAGTGGCAACCTAGAACTCTAAAGCAAGTAAATTCTGCAGAAGGGATTACACAATACAGCAGTTTGCTGAGGAGAAAACTGGACAGCCTGATATTCTCCATAAGCTCATCTTTTTCCAAATATCAACACTTCCACCACCACCACCACCCCAGTGTTGTTCAAAGAAAGGTAACACTGCCTCATAATGTGGAAACCCTCAATTCACTGCTCATTGTCCTTAAAAATGCCTTCAGGATAACCTTTCCTGTATCAAACCTCCCCACCCACAGTCAGGAGCTCATTCCCAGTGGGTCAAGATGAAAATGCACTTTGGTTCAGAGTGTGGCTGGCAGGAGGTGAAACACCACACAGCTGCTCTGCCCACAGAGGGATGGCACAGAGAACTGAGGGGAAAAAGGTAAAATTCACAGGCTGAGATATAGACAGTTTAACAGGACAGGGAAAAAAATAATAATACTAACAATAAAGTCATAATATACCAAACAAATTGTCCCCCCATGCTGAGCAATGCCCAGCAGCAGCCTTGGCCAGCTCTCCTCCTGGTTTATCACTGAGCATGGATCCATAGGGTGTGGAATATCCCCTGGGCCAGCTGCCCTGTCTCCTTCCAGCTCTGCTCACTAGCAGGGCAGCATGAGAAGCTGAAAAGTCCTTGGCTTCGTGTAGGAACTGCTCAGCAACAACTAAAACATCAGTTTTAGGGCGAGTTAGGGTGATAAATCCAAAACACAGCACTATACCAGCTACCAAGATGATGAATCCCAACCCATCTGAAACCAGGACACTCATCCCTTCCAGAGACACTTTCCAGGCTTGCCTTAGTAGCACCAAGACTTGTCAGTAACTCACTCCAGCAGCCTTTAAAACCCTTCAGAGAGAGCTCCATTCCTTTTACACTCCTATAAAACGTGAGTTGTGACCAGGCACATTCTGTATGCACTCTGACTCCGGGTACTTTGGCCGAACCATTTCAGCTCTATGGCTTTCCTGACACACAGCTGGTGTTGCTCACATCTTCTGAAGGTTACTGCCATTTCTCACTGCAGAGAAAAATTACCTGAGCCTTGAGCCTTCAAACTGAGTGCCTTTTCTCCAGAAGGAGACAAAACCTGTCCATGACGTTACTCCACAGCAAATGCAGAGTTTGAGGCCAGTTAGTTTCATTTGCTAGGGTTTATTTTCTATTTAATGGCTGATAGATAGCAAGGCTGGAGAGCAGAAAGAGGATTGCTCAAGTCCTGCTCTTATTTCTGCCCCCAGTTCCCTCAGCCAGGAGAGGAGGAAGAAAGGCTTTCACACCAGCTGTGTGGCCTTGGAGCAGTCCCACCGGAGCGCCTCACAGCTCCAATCCAACACGGCTCTCTCCATTCCACATTTAATTTTTAAAAAGTTATAAATGTGCATTTGTCTGGCTGCAGCTTAAGGGGAGCGCAAAGGAACTTGTCGGCAATAAAGTGCCAGCTGCTTCCCTGTGGCAAAGTTTATCACAGTTTAACAACAAACACTTTTTATATAATTTATGGCCTCTGCATGTTAATCTTCTTCAGGTGGATACCTCCTGAAGCAGACACTTCTAGTCCTTGTGCACAGAAACCTAACAAGGAAATGCTGTTTACCAAAAACCACAATATATATGTATTTATGCATGTATGTTTATGTGGATGAATATGTGTAAATAAATACATGTACAAAGCACGTGTGCATAAATATAAATATAGAAATAGATATACACATAGGACCCAAATATACATATAATAAATGTAAATAATAACCTATAATTTGAATTTTTGAGTAATAAAAATGAAGATATAGAGATAGAGATAGAGATAGAGATAGAGATAGGGATAGAGATAGAGATAGAGATAGAGATAGAGATAGAGATAGAGATAGAGATAGAGATAGAGATAGAGATAGATAAATGTAAATGTAAATACAATTTTTTTGTAAAATAAATAAATTTAAATTTTCACAGATGGCAGCCAAAAGCAAAAGTTTGTGGCCAAAGTCTTTCACACAGCAAGGGCTCCTCACTGGCACCACTAAGACACAAGGGTAAAATCTCCTTTTTCTCAGAGGGCCACAGCCTGTTTGAGCTGAGAGGAAAGGCAGAGCAGCTGGGACAAGTCTGGTAACTGGGACACAGAGCATTTTCTGTGGATGGGAGTCAAAGACATCACATCACGACCCTGGAAGAGAAACCTGTGGGTCAGGAAGGGTGGCCCATGAATCCAGGTCTCACAGAGCTCAGCAGCAGTGAATTCCCACACAGCTCAGCTGGATTTAAACACTCTCAGAGCTGAAAGTGCCTTCTCACAAGCCCAAGTGCCTTCCTGAGTGAGAGACGCAGACAGCCCGTTATGTGAAGGTTAATTGGAGGTTTGAGTCATATAAATATGGGATGCCACAGCCAGACATCCCCTCCCTTGCAGCGCCCACTGCCGCTGTCTTTGCCAGCCACGTTTCCAGGGTTTATGCAGCAGCTTACACTGAGCTCCCTGACAGCTACAACTGCTCAGGAATTAGGGAATTACAAACTGGAGCTGAGGCCTGTTACACGGTGATCATCTCATGACCACGGCCAAACTAAGTTGTCACAGGTGCCAGCCTACATGAGTTGCTTATTTTTAATTTCTACCCTGTTATATTATTACTAAACACTGCAGAACTCCTCATCCTGCATGCAAAGTTTCCATTCAGCTCTACCCAGGGTTTGCTTTTCAGCCTCTCCTATTCAGTTATATTGGGAGTGTAAACAGAATTTCAGTTTTGACTTAGACCCAGAAGCACAGACCACAACACTCATGGACAAGCTCAGCTTCTCTAAGGCAGAGGAAGAATGGGGAATGTCACCAACTGAGGCTGCCACCTCGCCAAGAAAAGTCCCCAAACCACAGCAGGTGGAAGCTTCAACCCTAATTCCAAATCATTTAAGCTTTTGCCTCTGTTTTGCCTCTTTGCAAGCTGTCTTCACAACTTCAAAAAAACTGGTTTACCCTCCAAAATGACTTGATCCTTGATCTTACTCTCTTAGACATTAAGCAGGGCCAGGAGGTTTGCAAATACCACTCCACAGCACCCTGTGACTCTTCTTAATATCTCTGGTGACCACAGTGGGTCAGTGGGCAAAATATACACAGGCTGTTATGAGGAAAATATAAAGGAAGGACTACCAAGGAGCAGACATCATTTTTTGTGGTGCTGTTAGGTAATAGAAGGAGCTGACAAAACTTTGCACCCTCCAGAAACAAATTAAGTAACACCTATTAAAAGCAGCGTAGTTTTTTTCCCAAGTTTAGTAACCCTGAGCAGCTCTACTCAGTTTTTCTGGTGTTTTGTAGAGTAGCACAAAGTGAGGGAGCTCTGCCTCGTCTCACTGCAGCCACCAGAGCAGGGGAATTACCGCTCTGAAGGAACTGCAATCCCCACCATGCCATGAAACTGCTGCTTCCCAGCCTGTGAGCCCTCAGAGTGTCCCCAGGATGGAACAGGACTCGGGATTTGGTTCCAAAGTCACGGGTAATGACAGCACGTCTCAGGAATGATATTAAACCATAAACCTTGGTGGGAAGGAAAGGCAGTCTCTCACTGTTAGAGCTCAGGGTGAAGCCTGTGGCCACATTATCTTTTACGTCAGCTTCACAGGTTTAACACTTTCCTCCAAGCCTCTGGTATTCTGTCTCTGAGAGATACAGGGGATTTAACAGACTTAAATGTGATACAGGCTGGCAAAAATCTTATAATCCTTTTTTTTTAAATAAAGAAAAATATCTAACAAATAACAGAACCTTGGCGTGAATCTTTGAGGATGATGCTAACAATGCCAGGTTATTTCCACAGAAATGGACTTCACAAACTCATGGAGATCCACATTTCCACAGGATGGAAATTAAAAATCTATACATAATAATTTTTTCTTTACCTTACTAAATGTATCCCTCTAAAGAGAGTCCAAACCCAAGCTTAGAAATCCTCTCTATTAAAACACTAACTGACTTCAAAATTTTTATTTAACTAGCAGATGGCTCAAGAGTCCCATCAGAGTGTGTGGAGTGGAGCAGGAGCCATGCGGCTTCACACAGGATGAAAGAAAACCAACAGAAATAACTGATCCTGCTAATGTTCCTGCTTGGAAAATGCTATGGACCATGGCTCATGCAGGAAGGGCTGGCTTTTCAGTTAATTTTCATTTTCAGTTCTCATTTTTCAGTCCTCCCACCCCAATTTGACTATCAACCTTTATGAATCAGCCATTAATTATTGCAAAAGGAGAATATACTTCCTGTCTCAGTAAATGATAGCTGAAAATTTCCTGATGGGCCTTGTAGACAGGAAAAGGGTAACTTTGCACAGGGGGCTGCATGGTTTGTTATCTGCAGCTTCTGCATCTTAGAGAGAGCCCAATGGGCAAATGCAGCCAAAAAAATAATGGGAATGTGCATGGCTGTTTTATCTTCCCCAGTTCTCCTGGGAGTAAGTGAAAATTAATCTTGCAAATGCTTTCACACGAGTTACCTTGTGTGTGAAAGCACACGGGTTCCTGAAAGGAATACGTTAACCAAGCTGAGAAAAGTCTTTGTAAGTAAGGAAGGCTAAGAAAACAAAAGTGTTGGCAATTAGCTGCCTTTATTTTATCAGCACACCAGATACTACTCCAATTGCACTGCACCTGACTTAGCACCAGCAGGGCCCCTCAGAAAGCCCTGCCTTTTTCAGTGTTTAATATCACCATGCCACGTGCCAATGCACGGCCACCGTCACAAAATAAACAACATTAACGCAACGCAGCGGCTGCACTTAAAATACACATTTATTGTCAGATCAGCCCTGCTCCCAGCTTGAGTCACACACAGCCTGATCTGCTAGAGCAGCTGCACACTGCAAATGCCACAGGAGCCAAAGTGGAGTATGTCACAGGCGCTGGCTTTTAGACTTACAGCAGGGGCAGGCATTGAAAAGTTTGGAAGTGGCCAGAGACATCTGTGTGACTGGGGCAAGGTACAGCTCCTCTGATTACATCACCAACCCTACTCTTATTCAACTAAAACCTCCCATTTTCAGCTAAGCAAGGCAGATTCAGCAGACTCCACAGTGGCAGTAAAGAATACCTACAATTTTAGAGCCTCCTACCAGGACCAGATGTCACCCTCGAGTAGATTGGCCAAAGTTTTCACTAAGACATCTCAAAAAGCATCTGCAATTAAGAGAAGGGATGAAAAGAATTACTACACCCCTCCTATTAATGTCAACTGGAGCTTAAATCCCCATGCACTGTCTGCAAGAGCTGCTCACACCATTCTCTTCGTGTTTGTATTTTTTTGTTGCCTGTAGTCAGCGTTTGAAAGTGGCTCTGGGTTTGTGCATGTGCTGAGGCTCCAAAATTTTGGAGGGACTTTCTCACTCAGGCAGGGATGCTATTGCATCACCTCACCTCACTCCCCAGTCACCTCACCCATGAGCACAGACCTCCAAACCAAAACAATCCCAGCACCTCATTTTGGCTCTGGGTCAGGTTTGAAAGCTGCGTGCCCCTGTACCCTGAGCTCCTTTATTGTTCAGTGCCTCGCTCGTGTGAACAGCCTCTCCTCTCAACCTTGTTCTCAGGCCTTCACGAGTGCTTCATTAGCTCTTCTAAAACAGAAATGGTTACACCAATGCAGCTGTTCACCCAGTCATCAAGCTGTGTCGACCTTCCACACAACACACAAAGTGACCTCAGCCAGGCTCTGAGTTTACCTCACAGAAAAAACAATCTGTGGCTCAGGCAACTCCTCTACGTTGAACCTGTTCTCCACTTTCTTCCCCCAATAAAATCTACTTTATTCCTGAGATGCCTCTTCTTTTGCTGCTGAGATGCCTCCTCTCTGACTTTCTAACTGCTTTCAGTCCTTACCTAACCCTCGGCACGTTCCTGAAATAATCATCCCCTTTTGAGGTGTGCTGCTAGAAGAAGATTAGAAAACAGGTTTTGGAAGGAAGAAATCCCTACGTACAACTGTATCATCACCTAGCAGAGTGCAGCAACAACTATGAGTGACTGGGGAAGGAGGATGCACTCCTGCCAAATCCCCTAATACAATAAGAAAATGTTCTTTTCCTAGGTGTAAAGACAAATGACTTGTCAAAAACTGGAATTTCTGCCTAAAATCCTATTTTGGAACTTAATGAACTAGAAATGCCAATGTTCCCCAGAAAGAAAAGAAATGAGCCCCATCCTGAAACAGCATCAGCATCCTCGCTTTGCCATGCTAATCAGAACCGCCCAGGCTCCATCTCCTCTCCAACCCTTCCTCTGCACCATTCTCCTGAAACACAAATGTGTGGGACACTCAAATTCCACGTCCTTTCATTAGCAGCCAGGAAATGACAGCAATTAAAATTACTGTGCCACGACTAACACATAAAAGGTCCCAAAAGTTATTTTGCTTCCTCCTGAAAGCCATGGGTGAGTTTCAAGTCAGGTGAGGGGGATACTACAGCCACTTCACAAAGTGGTGGCTGCCTCCAAATCTCTTACCAAAATTCACCATTTAATCTGTTAATAGCTCCTGAAAATGGATGTGTGTGCCAAAAGCAAACTGAACAACTGGCTCAGCAACATTTGGGTAAGAAAACAACTTTTTTAGACGCTGTCCAACCCTTCAATCCACTTTGTGTCATTAGAAACTGTTTCTCCTGGGCTCTGCTTGGAGGATAGCACAGCTCGGAGAGGAAGTGACCTGCACTACAACAACAAATACACCTGGTGTGAAAGCAGTAACTTTAAAAGCCTCTAAAAGCAGAGCATTATTTAGTCAATCATATACCACAAAGCTGCCCCCCAGAGCTGCGTGCCATTTTGATAAATTAACTGGGAAAACCCGAAGCATAATAAAGTCAAATGCAGACCCCAGACTACAGCAATCATGCCTGAATGCCACATAAAACACTTCCCACAATAAAAGTCATGCTTGCTACTGTTTAACGTTTAAGATAATTTTGAACCCGATCAAGGTCAGCAGTTGCATAATGTGTTCAGGTTTCTCTGTGTTTGGGGGCTCAGGATAGGAGTGACACTGAAAATGTGAGATCTCTGGGGAATCCCCGCTTGGGATTAGGCATCGCTGTGAGCTGGCTTCCCAAGGAAGAAGGGATAACTTTTCCAGGGAGAATTGCGGAAAAGCAGAGCATTTTGTTCCTGTCAATGTGCATACACTAAAGTAATGCTGCACAAGATGTGAGAGGCCAAGGTGAGCTGCAGACAGCTTGGTATCAATGCAGCCTGTTGGCCAGGGAATCAGCCAGAGTCAAGACAGCACTCAATATGAGTTAAAAATCTTGCTCATTTATTCAGCTATTTGGATTACATTTATCCTGTGCTAAGCATATCATGCACCTAACTCTGAACATCATTGGTTAAACCACAGTGTTCACGTGTCCTTGCAGTATATATAACTGGTTCAGAAGCTCTGTCCATGAGGCTAAATGCTGCAAATCTTCCCTAACTTATGGTCAATGCATCCTGTCTAGCATTCCGTTACAGCTACTGTTCCAAGCTTTATTTCCTCCTTATCCCGCCTAAGGAATGGTTCAAGGATGTTTCATCTCCTACTCATCCCTTAAGCTAAGGGCAGGATTGTGCACATGTCCCTGCTTTTCCAGCCATACATCCACAGCAGCCTGGGGGCAGAGGAGGATTCCTGCAAGGAGAGCACATGGCTGACCCACAAATGCCCTGTTTCTCTCCAGGTGCCAGTGAGCCCAGAACTTTTTGGGCATTAGAGGCTCACAAATCCTCCAGTCCTTGCCTGGGCACTATGCCCCTGCCCCTGTTCATTTACAGTAATTGTTCCACTTCTCTTACAAAGAAATCTTTCCACAAGTCCGGTTCTGGTGCCACCTCTTAATCACGGATGTAACACAGCTCCCCAGGTGCTGCTGGTGCTTGTCAACTTCCAAAACAATTTCTCCTGTCTGAGCAAGGTTTGGGACAGCCCCGTGAACAGGGATGTGCTGCCATTCCCCAGAGGGTGGCTGGCTGTGCTGGGCACTCCTGCTGGAAGCCTCCCCAAGAGCACAGCTGGTTTGCAGTGACAGACACAGGTACCTCTGACTTTCTGCAGGATGGCATTTCTGTGCCTTCTGTGTCTGACTGTTCCTTCAGCAAAACCAATAAATGAAACATGCTGCTCCAAGCCCACCGGGAGCCACCACAGGCAGCAGTTTCTCTTCCATCCCTCTTTCCCCACTTGGGTGCAGCACAAAGGGAGGCCATCAGAGGGAGGAACAGCCCCCAGCTCCCCCAGCCATTCCTGCTGGCACATTCCCACGCCCCCGGGACCAGGAGGTGCCAGAGGAGCCAGCAGTGCTCACGCACTGCCCTTTGTAAAAACATAACCTCAGGGAGGGGAAAGGAGAGCAGTGCTTTTCACAGAGAGTAAACACCGTGACTCAGTTTTATTTCCCAGGCATCCTGACTAATTCAGTCCTGGAGGAAGGAAAAAAAAAAACCCACAGGATTATATTTTTCTACCAACCTTTCTGAAAGAATTCAGTATTCCACCTGCCAATTTTTCTTTCCTAGGTAATACCTCTGACAGCAGCACTACCATTAAACTTATATGAGCCCCAGCAGCTCCTGTAAGGCTGCGGGACTCTGCCCATCACAAGGAGCTGAACTTCAGACACGTAAGGTACATTCAAATCAGCACAGCCCGTCTAAAGCCTACAAAAAGTCTACAAAAAGTTCACTTTTCCTGATCAGCAGTGCTTGTCAGAGGCTGCTGAGTGGCCTCCCTCAGCTGCCCTCCTGAGGGCAGCCCCGATGGCTCCACCACACAACCCGGAGCCAGGCTCCTCTTGGGTTTTGCTCAGATGGGCCCTAAACTGGAGTCCCGGTTATCTCATTTCTGCACTTGACTGTGCAGCGCAATCAAAAACTGCTCTGTTTTATTTTGCATTAGACTTTGGGCATTGCCTCCCTGCTTCTGGTACAATAAATTAAAAAACAGACGGGGAAAATAACCATCATGGCCCTCTGCAGAGCACTTGTGGCAGGCGGCTCATGGTAGGCACCGAGTTTTATAGCCCTAATGTTCGCTTCCCTCTTTCCCAAACCCTCAAATGCTGCACACTGCCCTGCCTTCCTGAAACTCTGCCTGTCTCCCTCTCCTTGCCTTTCCTCCCTCACCCCCTTTGACCCCCAGCCCTGCCCAGTAGACCCCACAGGCTCTCTGGGCAGCCCTGGATGGGAACGATCCTTCCCAGCCTCCACATTTTATTTGGTTTTTTTGGTTCACACTGTCCTGTTTGCTTCATTTGTGCCAGTGCTTACTCTCATATTCTCTGGACTTTATTGTTGTGGACAGTGAGCAATGCAAATCCTCCTTTCCCCAGCTGCCCTGTGCATCCTTTCTACTGCTGGAGGCACGGCCAGCATCTTCCTAAGGCAGCAACTTCTTCCCATTCCCCATCACCCTCAGGCAGCAAAATGAGATCCTCCCCATGCAACTACAGAAGCCATCCCCAGCCTCTAATTTACCTCTCCTCTCACCAAAATTAATACCTGAGCATTGTGGCATTGACAAATACAAGGAAACCATCTCAAATATCCTTAGAGCACCTTCCAGTACCTACAGGGTGCTACAGTAAAGCCAAGGGGGGGCTTTTCCAAGAGCATGGAGTGACAGGACAGAGGGGAATGGCTTCAAACTGACAGAGGTGGGTTTGGATTAGTTATAGGAAAGAAATCCTTCCCTGTGAGAGTGCTGGCACAGGCCCTGGCACAGCTTGTCCAGAGAAGCTGGGGCTGTCCCATCCCTGGAAGTGTCCAAGGCCAGGCTGGACAGGGCTCGGAGCAACCTGGGATAGTGGAAGGAGTCCCAGAGAGTGGAACTGGATCTTGATGGTCCTGATCCCAGATCATTGTGTGATCATATGATGAATCTATGAAAATAGTTCTCTTGTCTTTTTTTGGAAATGTTTTCTTTTGGCCCTATGAGCCTTATGTGCAAGGAATATTTCCTTAACATAAATATGTATCCAAAGAAAGAAAACTGATGCTTTCTAAAAAGCAACACGCACATCTGATTGCTTTTCCACCTCCTTTTTTTGTGGCCTGGACGTCAAAGCACCTAGGAAATGAGGTTGATATATCTTCTCAGATTTCCTGATGCTATTTGTGACAAAAAAATAAACAAACGCATGGGACTATTTACTCAAAAATTACTCCGGAGATGCCATTTACTCTCTGGCTTCCAGCAGTGCTTTGCCAAGCTTAGATTTTTGCAACAGCTCTTGGTCACAACTGAGGCTGTGTGAAACACCTGACACAGCATGAGCACAGCCAGCAGCATCCTGCATCTTGATTTAATGCTGCCAAATGAACTAGCAAGAGAGGTGGGGTGGGGGGGAAGTGAAATTAATCTGCTCTGAGTAACAAAAACTCCCTCCTGGTAGAGTTTTACAACAAAAAAGTCCCCACACTCGGGTTTCTACTCCTCACTGAGCCCTGAGTAGGATTAAAACAAACCAGGGCAGGGCAGGAGGATGGAAGGCAGCACAGAAATGTAAGGAGTGCTCTGAGTATCCTCAGCAGTGACCAGGGATGTCCCCTCTCCTGGGAGAGCAGAGCCACAGGACAGGCTGCTCTTCCAGGGTCACCTCAGCTGGACAAACTCAGTTTAAAGAGATCCCAGTCAGCAGGCTGTGCCCAGCATTACAGCCCTGCCTCAGAAAAGTCAGTGCTACACGGTGTGTCACAATGGGTTCGTTGTTCTCGCTGCTGAGTAGGGGCCAGGCTTTCATTTTAGTATTGATGAAATAATGAAAGGGCCATTTCCATAGCAAACCACAGGAATGACTCAGCCAGAACACAAGGACCCTCATAACCTGCTTTTGAGCAGGAAATTCACTTTGAACTCAAGGACATCCCAATTGCTGTGCCTGCAGCACCACAACTCTGAAAACAGCTGTGTTTTGGGTCTGCCTGCAGGGAAGGGCTCTGCAAGCACATTGCTGGGTGTGAGCTCACCTACTGAAGTACTTTTTATTTATTAATATGCATCCCTTCCCCAAGCACACTCCTTCAAGGTCTTCCAGCTATGCCTTGCAGTCAATAGGTCTGATCTTTCCCACCTGCCTGGTGGATTAGGCACAAACCTTTCCATAAGGCAGAAACCGAGTAACCATGGCTACATTTAGAAACAGGTCTGCAGCCTTCAGACTTTTCCATCAATCTGGAAAGGCTGCTCTGGTCTGTAACTCTTAAATTGCATTGCTTACCAAGTCTCAAGTGTAATTAATGTACAGAAATTACCTCCATCTCGCCTAAAAACTATCTTAAAAATGTTTCTAAGGCAAATGGCACTTGAGCCTCAGGATGCAAGGATGCCTCAGCCGTTCTCCCCAAGAAAGCAAAAAGACTTCTCACAAATGTTTGTGAACACAAGTCTCACTTTTGCTTTCGGGGATCCTGCTCCCCCATGCCATAATCACTTCCCCCAGGACTCCTCTGCCTTGGAGATGGTGAGAAGAGCAGCAGAGACAGCTGAACTCTTGTCAGCAGCACAACAATCTCCTCCTTCTCTTCAGCCAGAGGTGAAGCCTGTGAAAGCCCTGAAGGAAAAACACATTCATGCTCTTGGAAAGAGGAATGAGATGGAGTTGACTTCTGCTTGTTCCAAATAACACAGAGTGCTGTGGTGCTGGAACCACACACAGAATAAGGGGCGTAAGTCAGGATTTGAGGGCTGACTTGGCTTAAGCTTGGCTTAAGCTACTGAAAAGAAAAATATTATCTTTAACAGGTTTTACTGAATCCCGGCCACATTATTCATCCATAGAGTTTGGGCTCGTAGCTCTAAACCTCTTTAGCAGCAGCAAGATCCCTGTATTTGTGCAACAGCTTTAAAAAGCCAACATTTGTTTGGGCTTACAAACATACTTAAGCCTGTTCTTCAAACAGCAGCTGATGAAAACAGCGCTTCTCAATTAATTCAGCATATATTAACATTTATTAATTTCCTCTCCTCCTTTGGCTTAGTCTCAGGGTGACAAATAGGCCAGGAAGATATCAGCCAGCTTCAGGTGCAGAGGAAGCCCAGGAGGGGCAGGCAGGCAGGACACAGGGGACTCCTCCAGCAGGAGGATGTCACACAGCACCTTAGGCTGGCCTCTGATGCCCTGAAATGCAGAAAGCTCACACTTGGAAAACCAGAAATGGCACAAGAGGAGTTAAGACATTCCTGGCAGGTAATGAAGTGCTAGAGCAAAAGCCCTCCAGACACAGAAATTACTCATTTCTTACTCCATCGAGTCATGGGAACATGACAAAGCTAGGACTGGGAAACCACAAACAAAAATCCAGTCTGTGATGTGCTTTAGATCGTGCCTCACACATTAAAACACAAGTGTAAAGTCTGGCTTTTCCTTTTCCCAGTGAAGAGCTCCAAATCCACCCCAGTGTTGCCTCTGGTCCACTGCTGTCTGCAGAACAAAGCTGCAGTACCAGGAATGCTCCCACAGCACCAAGTGACTGAGAGGAAAAGGTGTTTCAGGAGAGAAAGGGAGTAACGTGTTTATTGTACAATGACACGGTGTATATGCTGAAGAAAAAAGAACTAGAATGCTGTTTTCTTTCTTCTCCTAGAGTCAAGGAGGACAGAAACCCTCTTTCCATCAAAGAGAGTGGCTTTGCTTTTCAGACAGCACCAAAAGCTGCTGTCACTGAAAAACACAGCCTTGTGGATGACCAGAATGTGTCTTGTCCTCCAGGAAAAGAGAGTGTCAGAGTTTTAAGGTCTTGTTGAGAGCCATGAGATCACGTTCTCCCTTTCCTTTAAACTACCAGGAGAACTGTAAACCTGATGTAAAGCATCATCTGGAAAAAAAAGGCTTCCAGACATCTCAGACATCAAAAGCAGTGCAATGCAAACTTAAATATTTGATTCCTAGAAGCAGCCATAAAACAAGGTAAGGAAACATACCTGTGAGTTGTAAAATAAACTCATAACTGCACCATTTACAATTCTGCCCCTGAGCTCCTGTGTTTCAATATATGAACCAGAAAGATCATCTCCATATGCTCCCTCCTCAGAACTTAACAAAAAAAAAATGTCAGAGCTAAATGAATGCATTTTACAGGCATTTGGTGGGTTATTTTCTGTCTTATATTGCAGTTTCTGGGAGTGGCGCTTGCCTGTACCAGCTCAGTCAGGGAGATTTCTCCTACAGCTCCAAAATCTCCCTAACCATTACATCAACAAAGAGGGAAGATTTTGGCCAACTAGCACAACTGCTGGCCACACAAACTGGGGAAAGGGAGTTATTAATGATAATTAGGAAGCAACACAAAATTAGGGGGAGCAACGCCTTGTCCCCAATTATGTCAATAGCCATTTTATCACTGACCGTAGTGAGACAAAAACATGAGTCATTGCAATCAAATATTTTTTTTTTCCTTTTTGAAGTTTGGGCTACAATATATGAATTTCCTATTCATCTGACAGGACACTCTGGCTGAAATTTATTTAATGAGGGGAACCAGAGGAAGAAACAAACGAGGCAGGACAGCAGCAGAAGGATCCTGGTGGGTTGAAAAGAGGAGAGAAAAGCAGGGATGTGATTATCTCTCCACATCTACAAGAAGAACTGAACTTGAGCAAAACAAAAGACTTTACAGAGCTGATGGAGCCCTAAGATGGGGAGCAGTTTGTTTAATAATAATAAAATGAGGTCAGGTGGATTTAGCGTGGAAGTTTTCCCAGGATCTCAGTGAGCATCAAGGAGACTCCTTCCTCACCTGAGACTCCACATCCCCTTGGATGGAAATATCCCAGAAAAGCAGAGACAACTGGAGTCGCTCCTTTCCTCCCACGTGCACAGCACCCAGCCCCAGGCACCTTTCCCTGCACCCAGGCCAGCCAAGGGAGCTCAGCACTGAAAAATGGAACAGAGCAGCACCCAGGGCCCAAAACCCACAGCATGAGCATTTGGGAATTTCAGAGCAGACTGATCCAGCCCAGTCCTGTGGATTAAAGGCCTCTGAGCAACTAGACAGCTTTAGCTGGTTTGAGCTGATTTGGAGCACGTCATCCAGAGGAGTTTCAGTCCAAAGAAACTGAGTACAGGTACCTTGAGGCAGCTCCACAGCAGAAACCCAGACTCAGTAAGCAGGGACGGGAAAGTGTCTCCAGAAACTCTAGATGTGATGTGACCTGGAATAGTGACAGGAAAATCCTTCTTCCTAGGAAAAAAAGCACAGGAGCATCACAGGGGAGCCTGACTGCAGTGTGCTGCCCAGGGCTGAACTGTCCCAAGAACAAATGCAGGTGAATAAAACTGGCTCTAAGTTCTAACTCCAGTAAAGAATGTCCTATTCACAGCAGCCTGCACATCCATCCCTGTACAAGCAGACACAGTAATGCAAGCACCTGCCATTTGCAGGAGTCCAGAATATCCCAAAATTCCTTCTTTTATTCCTCAGTGCTGAGCTGGGTTACAGTAACACAGCCAGAGCTGCACCAAGCCCTTGCACTCTCAGATAATGCCCCATCAGAAGTGGATGTGCTAGTCAGCTCTTTGATTTATTCGGGTAATATCGATTCAAGCTGATTGCAGCCTACTGAAATGGCAACTGCTGGACACACATTTAAATTTAACTATCTGTTGTGACACAGTGATAAATTTAGACTGGCTGCAGGACCAGTGTTTTTTTCTACACGCCACTTCACAGCAACGCTCAGCGCCACTGAAAACCTCCGGCAGTCCTTAAATTGCTGTTGTGTCACTTTTTCCCAAGCTTAGCCTTTTGAAGAGCACTGGAAAATCCTACAGAGGTGAGGGGAAGTGTTGCTGACACTGCCTGGACATGCAGAGGAATTGCTGCTGGCTTATCTTCCACTCTGCCTGCCCCAGTCAGAACCATCCCCACCATTTTTCTGTAAAATGCACACACATACACATACACACACACAAAAAAGTAACAAAACCAAAAAAAGGGGCACCTAACGCTACAAAGCCAACACCTACAGAAAGTCTAGATGGTTTGCAAGGCTGTCCATTTAGTAAAGTGAGCACCAGAGGCTTGGAGAGCTCCTTGCTGGGGACTTGCAAAGTGCTGCTTCTTCCCCCTCTGTGCCATAGACAGCTGGCATCACATGGGTGGGTTTTGGGAGGCAGCGTGCTGGATTTCCACCCTTCTGTGACTCAGGTAGGAACACCCTGAAAAGTTAATTTATCTTCAGACTTTTGTCCCCAAAGGCAAATTGTTTTCCCTGTGAAACTCACAGAGCTATGAGAACACCATGTAAACAAACGTGCTCCATTATGAGGGCAACTAACCCCATTTAAAAAAATAAATAAACCAACACAAAACCTGCACCTTACATTCCCTGCATGTGTTTTCACATATGCTACCTCTTTGCATGTTTAAGTGGCAAACAACTCAGTTCCTCACACAAATGTTTCAATGCAGGAATATACTAACAGGGAATTTATTCCATTTATGGTCTGTGCAATCAAAGATGTCAGAAAAGCTTCAATTCCTTGATTTCTCAGGTTTGCTCCTCTTGGGAAGCAGCAACTCACAGCAGTGAGGGCTCTGGCAGCCAGGAACGCCAGGATGCTATCTGGGGCTGTTTTGTGAGCAAGGTAAACACTGACACCTCTGCTTGCTCCTACATCAGTCTCAAAAATCACATAGGTGCAGGAGAAAAGAGGATGACCTTGTGAAACTTTTCCTCTCATCCCACCTCAAGAAGAGAACCAAACTCAAAGCACCCCCTTATGAGATAATTTGGATGATTTAGTTGGATGCCATTTTGCCTTTCATTCTGGAAGTTCAGAGAGGAGTTTTACTATAAATACATAAAGGTATGTGATACCTGCACCCTTCTGCTGCAAGACAACTCGTATGTCAGTGCTGTGCCCATGAAACAGCAGAGCACTGTGTGCAACCAGACACACAAAAATTACAGTAACACACAGTAAGTAAGGAAATACACAATTCCAGGTTGCATTGAAAATGTGTTTAGTAACAGAGTAGAGATGGGAAAATCTTCCTTGGAGCACGGTAGATGAAAGGTTCACGCAGTGATGCATAAAAGATAAGGACAGCTATTGCCTGTTTTCCATAAGACCACAGCCCTTGTTCTGGCACTATCACCTCACCCAGCCTTTCCTCCCAGCTGGCAGAACACTTAACCCCACGGGAGCAATAACAGCACAGAAAAATTATCCTCAGGACACTCTGCCTGGCCAGGGTCTCTCCAACGTGCCAAAACAATCCACCTCTACAATGGCAGAATACCCTTGGCTTGCAGAATTCCTCCAAATCTTAGAGGTTTCCCCTGGTGGCTGAACAGCGTGCAAACATAAAGCCAAGAAGGAACCGCTTCTGAACAGTTCTTGAAGACTTTCACTGAGGTGAATTCCAAGAAGGAAAAGGAATTCCCACTGTGTGCTCTGCAGCTGCCAAGTGAGACAGAGCAAAGCTCAGGCAGCAAAAGCAACACTCATCACACAGCACAGCCAGGAGATTCCCACAGCCAAGCCCAGGGATGAGACCCCACAGGAGCCTCCTCCCAAACACCGCCCTGGCTTTGGCGTGGAGCAAAGGGGGCACCTCCTTCCCTGGCATTGGACAACAGCAGCACCTCGGCTTTGCCCATCGGAAAGATCCATCAGGAATGAGAGCTCAAGGAATTGCTACCTCCGTGCTGGCCCTCTCCACGAAGAGCCCCTCTCCTGCTGTTCTGGGGCTCTCCAAGTGGTTTGCAAAGGTCAGCCCAGCCCAGCTCACTGGCTTCCACCTGGCTGCTCTTAGGAGCAGCTTCTCTGTCCCATTACTAAATCCAGGACCCGTGCACTGATTTGTTAAGTCGGCTTCCCACTCTCTAAATTAGTTACGCAGTAAAAAGAAGCAGCCAGTCACTTAGGAAGAAAAATGCCCTTTGTGCAGTCACTTAGGGAGAAAAAGAGCCTCTAAACTTTGAGGAACACAGCTAGATGCTCCATGAGACAGTGTTCTGCCACTTGGTCCCTCAACTGTGTGTCACCAGCCACCTCCAGCACCTGCTCCTGGCAGCAAACAGTCCCTGGGTGTTGTGTCAGCTCAGGGCACCTCATTTCCTCTCTTCTGCACTCTCCTCCCTCACTTTGCCCCTTCTCTCTGGCTTCCCCCCACAGCTTTTCTTTTTCTTCCCTGCCTCTATTAGCTAATGAATTTCCCTAACCCAAACCCTACTTTCTGCTCATTAGGAAGGTGGGAGTAGCTCCCCATTAAGCTGTATTTACTTTAATGTTATCATTTAGCAACCAGATGTCTTTGTAAGCTCTGAATTCTCCCCTGCAGACGATATTCCCTGATAATCAAGAGAGAAAAAGTTGCAACTCCAGCTGTGACTCGAGGAACTCAATTTGTTTCCATTGCTAGGTGCTTATTAAACACCTCCTTACTAAGAAAGCCTCCAAAAACATATGAGTACATTTATTTTCATTGCTTATGGGGACGTCCCAGTGAAAATAGGATTTGGAGAACAAACTCCAGCCCAAGATTTCGGTGCCATACCACAAGGTTGCCATGGCCAATGCTCCGAACAGCCACTGCAGGGAAGAGAGCTGCTACATGCAATCAAAACCCACCAGTGAACACTGAAATTTTAAGTTAACTGAATACTGATCACCTTTTTAGGAGAGCACCTGCTGCCAGGGAGGTGAGGTGCAGAGTGACTGCTCCCCACAGCAGCACGTACCTGCTTCAGACAGGGGATGGCTCACTCCTCCTTCCCTCTGGGTGGGAAGGAGGCAGCACCCAGCACAGAGAGGGAGGAAGAGCCCCTCTCCTGCTGGGTATTAATTTGGGTAATGGATATGGATATGGAAACAGCTTCCACCTGATGCACTCCTCAGCTCCCCACACAAGCTGAGCCTCTGGATGGTCTCACTGCATTACTGCTTTCACAACGAACTGTCTTATTTCTATCCAGAGGTCAGACCCTGATGGCCTCAGTTCAGGTTCTTCAAGAGCTACTCTGTGCTTCCTCAGTTAAAAAAAATGAAGATAATCCTAGGATCCAGCCTTAGACGTGGCCAGGAGCAGCAGCTCTTTCTGCACAGAGGAACCAGGGCAAAAGCACACTGCCTGCATCAAGCACTGCCAGTACCTCATGGTTCTGGGCAGGGAGCAGAGGGGTTCTGGGCAGGGATCAGAGAGGGGTTCTGGGCAGGGATCAGAGGGGTTCTGGGCAGGGATCAGAGGGGTTCTGGGCAGGGATCAGAGAGGGGTTCTGGGCAGGAATCAGCCACGCCATGGGTAGAAGAAAGGATCAGAGGGTTCTGGGCAGGGATCAGCCACGCCATGGGCAAATGAAGGGATCAGAGAGTGAAGCATCCTCCAGGCACTGAGCAGCATGTGGGGGGTGGAATTCAGGGGTGTGGAGGTGAGTTGGGGAACACAGAGCTCCACAACCAGCGAGAGGGCACACGGAAAACCTGAGCTGCCTTCATCCTGCTGTGATGAAGGCACACCAGGGATGTGTTTGGGGCAGGTACCATCCTTTATCTCTCCATGTTTCTCAGAATCCTCACGGAGCAGAACCTCCTGAGCCACAGGTTGTTTCTCTGCATTTAATGACTCCTTGTGGACTTCTCTTTGAAGAACATGTTCCTCGCTGTATTTTAAAATGTGTCAAAGATTTAATGGTGTTTAAATGAACTTGGGAACTTGGGCTAAAAGCTGTCACCACCATAAATAAGTGATTGATTCCAGCAATGGGTTGTGCCTACTAGAGATTAATTTTTTAAACTCACCAACAACTATCTACCTCTCTGCCCACCCCCATCACTTTGCACCTTTGTCTAAGTAATACATTTATTAATCAAATGTATTTCTAATCACAGCCTGCCAGTTTCTGTGTGCCAGCAGTGAAACAGCTTTTTACTGGGTGAACACCACACAGGGCTTCAAAATCTCGTCCTTTGTGGGTTTTGTGCTGGTGAATCCTGAACAGAAGCTGTGTGAGCATTATGTGCACCTCTGTCTCTCCTGCAGCGTGCTGGCACGTGTCTGAGTGCCCACACACAGCAGGTTTCAGTAAAACAGCTCAGAGGGCTGCTCAGAACCCTTTTTTAAATTTTTTTTGAAGGCAAGCAGGTGAAGATGAATGATGATCTACAGAAAACAGGGAGATTCCAGTTCGTGCTCCTGCTAAACTAAACTGCTCAGTGACCCATTTTTAATGATGTAGAGGATGGCACACAGAGCTTGGCTTTTTATTCAGAAAAGCCTTAGAACAGTTAAACTGTAATGCAAAGGAGTCAGAGAAATCCCTGGGAGCATCCTGAAGGGGAGCTGAGAAAGCAGAGCCTGAGCTGGAGCTGCTGCACCCCCAGAGGTCCCACAAGGCCACCCCAGCACTGCTGTCTCTGTTCTCTTCCCAGGTACAGGCTGTCCTGCCCAAGGACTTTTACAAATGCTCAAATGCTCTTTCCCAGGTGTTTCCAACTGGACCTCCTACTTTTGTGTATTAAAATCAGCATGGTGCACTTCAAGCCTCTTTCCTCAGCACTCTCACAGTCTGGGACAGGCTGCTTGTGGAGGCCAAACACTGCAGAGAAGAGCAAAAAAAGCTGCTGAACAAATACACATTTCCCTTTGCACACTGCGTTTGTATTTCAAATTTCTTTTGTATTTGTATTTCATTTTCCTTCCTTTAAAAAGGATGAAAATAAGAGAACCAACACAACCAGTTCTTTTTTCTTTTCCTGCAAAAGCAGTTAAACCAGCCTTTCCTCCACTAGTTCATCACCCCAGTTTATGAAAGCAAAATGTGCTGTGGCCATTTAACAGGGCCAGAAGCAGGACGGAAATGGCACCAAGACCACAAATGCAGGTCTGGGAGCAGACCACACAGCCAGGACATGCCAGTCTGGGAATGCAGGCAGAGGTCAGGCCTTTTGCAGCAATCCAGCAGCTTTCAGCCTGATTTCCCTCCTGTGTGGCTTCAGAGAACATAAAAATGATGGTTAACTTCCCAACACAGCATCCCACCTCCCCCCTTTGCTCCCCACTCCATGGATCAGAAGGGATAGAAGACACACTGCAGCAGGGACCTGTGAATCACCCCAGGGTGTAAATGTTTTTGTCTTATTTTAAAAGGCACTGGTTTACCCAAGGGACTCCAAGAAACAACCACCTTGTTCTTGTACCCTTCTACCACCTCCCTAAATTTAACAATCTCCAGTGAGCTGGAAGAGCAAAGCCATCCTCCAGGTGTGCTGGGCTAAAATCACCATTTCCATCTGAAATTGTTCTCACTTTGCTTAAAATGTGTCCAGCTGCCTCAGGAACACCGTTCCACAGGCACAGGTTGCTCCATAAAGCCACCAGCACGAGCTCTCTAAATCCCAAGCTCCTGCCCAGAGCTCTGTCCCCAGCACCAGCACACTGCCAGGACCTTTGGAAAAAGAATTCTTCACCTCTTCCTTCCCTCTCTTTCTGTGATAGTTTGATGCTGGACCATCACACAACAGCATCTCAGTATTTTACAGAGGCAGCATAAAGATTCTCAAGTTAAAATTCTCAGTGGCAGAGAGATCTCCAGTTCTACAAGTTCTAAAATGTTCCAGTTTAACATTTCCGTGCTTTTCTACCACACACTATCATCCTTTTTTTTTAATACTTTTTTTTTGTTCTTTAAGTGCACCAGACATTTCATGCTCTAAGGGCTAGCCCAAGGTGAAGGGCTTTCCCCTCCTACAAGCACCCTGATGGGCCATCAACACTCAGGTGAGAAACACGCTGGTATTACCTGCAGGAGTTATTTAATCCATTCTGTAAAGGTTAGGACAAAATTAAGATCAAAGTTTCATGCTCTGGACGCTCCCTTTCGTCTTTTTTCTAACGGTATTTTTAGGAAATTATTGCTGCAATAAAGGAAAGGACAAATACATGTCAGAGCCAGAAAACAAATTTATATCCCTGCCGTGACAAATGGGCCGTGCCTGGTTGTGTCCCTGGTCGGAGGGGACGCCCCTGCCCGGCCTCTCTTAATGGCAACTTCTCATCCTCTCCTGCTCCCATCTGGAGAGCTGATATTTGCCTTCATGGCTGCTTCTTAATCAAATAGGGTACTTTTAGAAGGAAATTACCGTGGCTGTATTGCGGGTACAGGACGTCTCACTTCAAGGGCATAAGCCAGCCATTAAATGAGGGACATTAGAAAGAAACTTTTCCTTGTGAGCAAAGTTATTACGTCCCAGCGGTGCCACTCACGTTTCTGAGGGAAAGCAGCACTTTTGCCCCACGCTGTCCCTCTCCTGTGCACCTGAATCCCTCCTGGGACATGGAATTTTCTCTTGTTTCCCACAGGGGAGGTGTCTGCAAGCCTCAGGCTCCGAGCTCTGCCACCGTGGGTTTTCCTGGTTTTCTGAGCGTTCATATTAAAGTAGAAATTCTCACTTCTCACGTTCTGTTCACATAAACAACAGATTGTTTTTTGTAAACACTGTCATTGTTTTTGCATCCTTCTTGATGAGAGGAGAGTGTTGGTTGACAGCCTGTTTGACCAATGTGGTTGAGGGGTGGGAATTCCGCCCTCCAATCCACGGTCCCCTTTCTAAAAGTCTATAATGGATGAAATAAAGAAATCGGGGCGTTCTGCCCCTGCTCTGGATTCCTCCAAAGTTCCAAGTGTCCGTGTGGTCATTTCAGCGTGGCAGACAGCGACAGAGCTCTCCTGCAAGGCCTTTCCCCTTGCAGAAAAGAAAGCAGGGGTCCCAACAAGGACCATGGCAGCAGACAGGACTGCTGATATTTACAGCTGCCCGGAGAGGCTGTGGCTCTCAGCCCTGACCCAGGTACCAAGGAAGCCCCAGGAGCTTCGCCACTGCCTTCAGCCACCCCAGGACGAAGCACAACAGGATCTCACTCATTTATGGACCTCAGAGGTACCTGATTTCCGTTCCATTCCTGGAGAGCACCACTTCAGCCACATGCCACAAGCGTGGCATGCCACTCCACAAGCGTGGAGTTACAGCAGCTCGTGAGGATCATGGAACCACCCAGTGCTTCCCCCATGTGCCCACCATGGGCTGGATCTGCTGCACTGTGCCCAGAACTGCTCTGCCTGGGGAAGATTTGCCAAGATCACACAAGGAGAGGCCCCTTTCCCAGCACCAACTCCATTCCAAATGCCTGGGAAACCCCCACACGTTCCTGTTGCATGCACAAGCTGAAGGGAATGGTTTGGCAGAGGCTGACCTGAACAAGATCAACTTACGAGCCATCATTTTTAGTGGCATTTCTGTGTAGTTACTTCCAAATTATCCATTATCCCAAGTTTTCTTTTCCTCCCAGCTTGAAGATAATTCAAAAATAACTTGATTACACACACTACCCATCAGTGGCAACAGTACTGAAGTAAAAAAAAAAAAATGTTTTCCTTGTTACTGTCTAGTGCTCAATTTTCTGATTTGATTTTTTCACGCATTTAATACAGCTTGTTAAGTGGCAATATAATCAAGAATGGCAAGTAGGAAGACCATTTTTACAGCAATTAAATCATCTCTAAAGAAACCAGAAATAAAAATAGTTGGGAGGAAAATCCGATCCTCCTGAAAATCCATTTGTTTTAAAAAGGACAGACTCGTTAGAAAGGGAGCTGATTAAATCAGCTGATGCACCATATAAAATAATTGAGTGGAGGGGAATTGGGCTGGTTAATTGTTGTGCTGTAAACATTATTAAGTTTATTAAACCTAAGTATTTGCAGAGATTATGGTTGGGTGTTTGTTCTTCCAGTCATGAATCTGAGATTTCTGTCTGGAACAACAGGTATATACAATATAATAATTGTATAATATAATAATATATTAATTCCAATCTAATAATTCCAGGTATATACAATAAAATAATAACAGAATGTATAGCATTCTTAAGTATTGCAAAATTCAGACACATCTCTCATTTCTTTCAATAATAGATGTGTTAGGGAACTATTTTGACTGGGCAGATGAAAGCTTCAGGACCCATTTTTGGGCATAAAGCAGACTGTAGGGGAATTATTATTCAGTATTATCATAAAATCACCCCAACACACACACACATGCACAGCTAGGCACACAGACACTGAAGCATTGCATTAATTTTAGGGATCTCAAAAGAAAAAATAAACAGAAAACATAAAAAGATGCAGACTCTGAAAATCCCAGATGACACAAAAAAGGCTTACAAAAGGGGGATGTCATTTTTTCCCATGTTCTGCATGGATCTTCCAGGTCTACAGCCTCTTGACTCCTTTGGGCAAGGAGAAAGGAAAAGAGGAAAAGCTGGGAGCAGGAAGAAGGGAAAAGCTGTCCCAGTCCAAATCCACAGCAGGCTGAGAGGAAGGAAAAACATTTAAAATTAAGGAGAGCAGCAGGAGGATATTAGGGAGGGTTTTCCACAGCTTTCTTCTCTCTGGAATTCCTCTACAAAGCACGTGCCAGTCTTTCATATTTCCACATGGAAACCACTCTTGGTTTTCTGCAATGCAACACCTTTCCCCAAATGGAGTGGTGAATAAAGAGAAAATGGTTTTCTGTAACCTTTCCCCAAATGGAGTGGTGAATAAAGAGAAAATGGTTTTCTGAAATGCAACTTTTCTCCAAAAGGAGTGGTTCTGAAAGGAACAAGCAGTCACTTTTTCAGTAAAACATAAATACATGTGTGTGTTCCCAAGTGTGTAGAGCCTGGGGTGCCCACAGTCCAGTGAGTCCCTGTCTGGAGGAGCAGGGACCATGCTGGAACCAGGGAACTGAGCAGGGATGCCCCCCTGGGATGCTGGGGGTGCCCAGCCTGTGGCTCCAAGCTGCCATCTGCACACTTACTGCTGCTCCCTGTCTGTCTCAGTCATTAAAAAAGAAAAAAACTCAGTCAAAAACGCTGCATGGAGGACAGGAAAAGGGGCTTATAAGGAAAATAAACACATCTTTGTTTGCTCTGAAAATGGGAACTGTAGGATTAAAGGCATCTGTATGAAAATGAATATCACAGATGAGCTGGAAGCTGGTTTGTTTTTTAAATCAAAGTAGGCCCAAAGATATGCCCCATTAATCTACCAGCTACTTGAATACCCTATCCTTGATTTTGTTCACCCCTTTTCTTTCATTTTCCTACCCTGATTACTTACTGCCATCTTCACCTGTAGCACAGAGCTCCTGATGGAAATATTCACCTTGCAACTTCATGATGCTCCTGGCTGGCTGCAAAGAGAATTTTGGTCCTAAAATCAGGATAATTGCAGAAGACCAAAGCGAATGAGCAAACCCTGAGTTGGATTACACCGACTGGCCCATCCTCAGACATGGAATCCGGCAGTGAGTGGGAACCCTGGGCAAAATTCCTTGAGTCTCCATCACCATTTGCCCAGCATAACGTTGTCTTCAAGGTCATCAAGGCCTGCTACAGATCCTGGGAAAGGGAAGGAGAGTCATGGATTCAAAGGTGCTGTGGAGCTGTAACTCAGATTTGGGGACTGCTGCCTCCTTTCCTCTGCACCTGGTTGTTTTGGTTCTATTCTCTTCGCTCCTGTCACAGTGAGATGCTAACAGGCTGCCAGATAAACCCTTTGGAGAACATAAGGACGTTACATGCTTGGTGCTTCCTAAAGAGGACATCAAGGGCCGCATTGGGGATTTTATGGAGTTCCATTTAACTCTGGTGTGCAGGCATCAGGCTCCTGTGAACAACAACTCCACAAAAAGCTGTGCCTCTGCTTCCTGCACCCTCTGCAGCCACAGGAGCACGGATCTGAGGGGCAGCTCAGGCTGCCTGTGGGGAACAGGCTGCTCCTGCCTGGAGTTCCTCAGATTTTTTCCTCGACGACAGCAGGTGGCTTTGGGAGCCGGGCTGTGAGAAATGGATTTGTAGAGGATTCTCAAAGCCTGGCTGAAAGCTCACCCGGTCCTGTGCATCTGTGTGCAAACTCTGAGATAAGGTGTGCTGACTCAGAGAGGCCATGGAGTAGGGAACACTGTTGAGAGAGAAATCCAACTGGAAACAAGTTTCAAACTATTGCAAACTATAGCCTTGCAAACGGGCCAGATATTTTGGAGAATTAGAACTGGGAATGATGCACTGTAGGAAGACAGCGTGGGGTAAAATAATGATTAGCAGCTTTGTGTGGCAAGAGCTAATAAAAACATTCATAAGGCACTGTAACAAAGAAACAGGTTGGCTTCTGATAGAACGGTGTTAAGTTTTACATCTCATAAGTCTCATTCTTCTACAAAATTGATAGGAGAATAAAATCTTTTGGAACGCCTCTCAGTTGCCCTATCTCTGTAGAACTAGGATTTCCAACACCAGGAATCTTAAAGGACACAAAAACAAGCTCTTCTCTGAACTCAGAAACATCACTTTCAAATGGCTACTATTATTTTTTGATAAACTACGCTTGTCCGAAATGGCAGGGCATTTAAGAGAAACTGACACTAATTTATGCAAAAGTCAGCAATACAGTTGTAATATTCATTTCCACCTCAAGTCAATTTTCAAGGTGGTAATGGAAACCAATATGGACTGACTGGGAAACATCTGGCAGGGAAATCCAAAGGGAGGGACTCAGGAAATGTGAGAACTGCAAAGAGAATTGCTCACACGCTGCCACCACCCAGCCACACTCCAGTGCACAGGCTCTCCAGAAAACCAGGACTGTTCTCCCTATCCAAACTCAACCCAAGGAGAGTGGAATGCAAGAGAAATGTGTTGCAAATGTGGCACAGCATGGCAAACACCCCAAAAGAAGCCCTCAGAGAGATGCATGACTGGGTAAGGGTCACTGGTGGCATAGAGAAAATGTAAAGCAGGGAATTTTGCTGTGTTTTAACCACCACTGCATCCCCCCGTCTCCCCAATCCCTTTCTGACACTGAAATACATCTGCTTACCTGGATAAAACCCTCTGCCACTGAGCTGGCTGACAACTAAAAGTTTACTGGAAGCACTTACCAGCTCCTCACGTGAAGCAGAGAATTGGAACAAATCACTGTTTCTGTGTGTTTCTGCTGTAAAACCCACAATTCTTTCAGCCAATATTGAAAGGCTGGGTGGAACCACAGAACATTTCTGATCTAAAAAATCTGCTCAGTTACCTCTTTGTGCTCTGCTGGATCTACAGCTGAGTGCACACCTTGCATGAGAAGCACGGGGTACCAGCCTAAAACCTGGAAGAGGGAAATTCTTTTTTTCTTCAGGAAAAAGAAAGCCTTTCTCACTGTATCACTGCATCTGTCAGGTGCAATGGCAAGAGCATGAACAAACCCCACAAAAATGCCCTGTGATGATGACAGTCTTTTCTTGGAGGGATTTAATGAAAAGAACTCTTTCTTCTGTATGTAAAAAATTCATCTAAATGATAGCTGATTCCCGTAATAGCTGCTATAATGGAGAAGAAAAACAGCAACAAGTTACATTGGTGTTCCAGATGGGTTTTTTTAAGGGTTTCCTTTTTCCAAGAAGTACCCCCCAAGGACCCCAGATAACCAAACAAACAGCATTAGACAGAACAGGGATGTAGAAAAGACCTCAAACCTCGCCACAATGAAGGAAGATTGCTACTACATTAATATCTTTTTAATAAAAAGCACTCCTGGAAAGAGAAGTCCTGATGCCTTTTGTTGAACAAGAGCCAGTTAGTCATTAGTACAATGCAGACAAGGTTGAAGAACACTTTGGCCATTTGAAATTCTGGACTCTGGAGTATTTTATTACCAAGGTTAGCAAAGACTGGGAGGAATCAATATTCTTTGTGCATCCACTGCACAGTTCAAAGCTGCCTGTCTGCTGATTCCATGGCTGCACATATGTCTGTCAGGAACTCTAAAAGCTGTATGGGGAGATGTACATTTGCAGAAAACAATATTAAAAAAATAGTCTGCATCAGTCTATCCTTCCTTTCCCCCTTCAACTTTCTATTTTCTTCACCATCCTGAATATTCCTACATCACTCTCTTCACATATCTAACAGTTTCCATATATCTAACAGTTTGCTTCCTTATAACACCGAATATTGAGCATTTATCACTCATTTCAGGCAGGAAGATCTATTCACTTATAACACAAATTGCCTGAAAGTCACCAAGAGTCCTTCAAAGTGATGTACAGGGCTGTTCTGGCAGCAAAAAGATCTTGGTTGGCAGATTCCTTTGAATCATCAGTACCTGGTGTTGATCTGGAGCATCCCTTCAAAGCCCTCTGACTTTAGACTTGGTTTAAGTTACACTCTCCAGATTAAAAGCTATTGAGGTAGAGGTTTCATGCAGGCGTGGAGATTTAGAGTCAAGAATGCCTGCACAAAAAAAATGGGAATTTTTGGGACTCCCAGGTATCTGAGAAGGCAGATCTTGTGGGTGACACAAGGTGGTAAAATTAGAACAGCTGCCGTGGTAACAAGATCCTTCCACAGTTACTTAATAGGACCTGTGGAAATGTTGCACTGGGACTCGACTCAGCGACAATGCCAGCAAAACTCGTGGTTTTGAGTAATTATGAGAATGAGTTAATCAACCTGGTGTGATTCCTAAGGGAAAAAAATGGACATGGGAACACAAAGGTCTGCTCTGCTGTGCAGCAGTACCAGGATATCTCCACTTCAGAGCAGGCTCCTACATCACAGTCTTTCAGGTGATGTCAGTGTTGCCCAGCACCCCCTAAAGAAAGCTTCGTTTTCCTGCACCCCATGTGCACAGCAAAACTCCTGACAACTTTCACACCTCGAAAATTGTGTCAGCTATGAACCTGTATAAGAGATAAAGTATTTCTATTCAGAGTTTCTGAGCTTCCTGTTTCCTGGGGCAAAGTCTAAAGCTCAGTCTCAGCCTTTCACTTAATGACATTAAAAAACAAAGCAGAAAACATGCTGCTTTGGTCCTCTCAGCAAAGCACAGAAACTAATGATGGTGCTTACAATACACTAAAAAGAAGCTGAATTAGTTAAACAAAGACCTAACTATGGAGAGCTTAGAAAGGACATGATCAGCAGTTCATCATCTGAGACTGCTCAGAAAGCCCAGTGCTGATCTCTAGGGTATTCCAGCAGAGACTGCAGCTAGCAGTGCAGGATCTCTGTCCTCAGCTAGTTTTTAATTGCACAGACAGTCCGGACATTTCACTACCTGAGCATAACCTTGGTGGGCCACACTGAAGCTCAGGACGTGCCTTTGCTCATTAACAACACCAGTGCCAGGTCTGGGAGCAGCCCAATGGTTCCCCCTGCACACCTTGGCCAACAGCCCTAAAGCCATCCACCATTTGTGACAGAGCACGAAAACCAGGCTGGGTTTTGTTGGGAAACGTAGAGGTAATGTGCCTGTTAGCCTTCTGAGGGGTCACTTTGGGCTGGACACATCCCCAGCTCTACCTTTCTCTCAAAAATCATCAGGACCCTGAGCAAAGCCCATGTGGGCCTCACTTTGAGCTGAACACATCCCCAGCTCTCCCTTCCTCTCAGAAATAAGCAGAATCCTGAGCAAAGCCCGTGTTGGGCTCACTTTGGGCTGGACACATCCCCAGCTCTGCCTCCCTCTCAGTGACCAGCAGGACCCTGAGCAAAGCCCATGTGGGCCTCACTTTAGGCCAGGGCTGGCTCAGATCACCTCCATCCCCCCTGGCTGGAGCCATCTCATTGATTCAAGTCCACAGGTGAGGGAGGAGGGAGGTGAGCCCGGCCTAAAGAGCCAGCCCTGGAGGAGGACACATCTCCAATATTCTCGCTGCTCTCCACACACTGCTTGTGCAGCTGCAGCCTCCATCGGCTGCTTTGACAGATTGAAATGAGGGGCACCACTCCTCGTGGAGCAACTGGAGCTGTACCCACCTTGCTCACACCCTGCATCTGCCAATCTCTGCCTACGCTTTGGGAGTCAAGGGGGGAATCAAGGTAATGTGACATGTAGGATATTTTGGAATACTAAATGTGTGACACTTTGTTGATTCATTTATAATTCATCACAAATTGCAATGCAAATATTTGGCTGAAGTGCAATGATGTTGGGAGAGATGACTTTTTTTGTTGTTCTTCTTCTTTAAACAGAGACCAGAAATAACACACCCCACTTAGTCCAGGAGTGAGTCCACCTCAGGGAAGACACAAAGAACAACCAAGTCCTAAATCCTGTGGACTGGGGCTAAGAACTAGAAGGCAAGAAATCCTCCCAAGTAAGGAGGATTCCTTAAAAAAATAAGTGTAATTGGTGTATATCATCATAAACAGGCAAATGCCTTCACCCAACCATGCATGCCATTAGGACAGAAGAATTAATTGGCTGAAATACCCTGTGAAATTGCTGTGTGGTTAAACAAAAATTCAGTCAGGTCAAAAGAAAAAAAAATTAATTTTAAATTTAAAACTATTATTCCCTGCTATTTCATTCCCTCAAGTCAGTCATCCAGACATTTATGCAGTCGGTTTAGCAGGAAGCTCAGGCTTGAATGAAGCAAGAAAGCTTCACCAGAGTGTTGCTGAAAGCCATTTTCCGGACTACAGAGGCTCAAAGGTGGGCAGAGAGAGCTTGTTTTCTGCCTTGAGAGATCAACACCTGCCAGTAAAATTTGCGACACTATTATCATCTGCAGCCTACAGAGACCTCCAGCGACACCGACCACCAGGGCGAAACAGAACCAGTTATAATCCCTTGTCCCCTGAGGAGCAGTATCTTTTGGTTTTTAAGCTCCTTTAAGTTAGGTTTTGTTTAATTATGATCACTATCACTCTCTGTTGTGCTTTGGTTCTGTTGAGGCAATGCAAAGAAAGAACAGCAATGACTTGAAAAACAGATAACATCTAAAAAGGGTCTGTCTTAGAGGTCTAGTGGTTCACTTGCAGGTCCAATAGCACTAGGTGGGAAAGTACAGGGAACAAAGCATAAGGCAAACATATAAAAATATTTTTCTTATACAAAGAAATACAAAAATTCTGTACACACCACTCTTATCTTGAAGCAGTTGTCACAGCTTGAAAGTCTTGTGGCTGAGATGGAGAAGATATTCAGGGACACAGCTATGATTAAGCATTTGAAGAAATTACTAAGAGATCACTAGACATCAGTCACACTAAATTCTTATTTAAAATGTCTGATGGGAAATGTCTCTCCATCAAGAGAATGAAGCAGATTCAGGCAGTGCTAGCTAGAGACAGCCACAGCTGGAGAATTTTGCTGTGTGTGCTGAGACTGCAAGGGCAAATGCATGGCCAGCACCAAGAGCAGAGCTAAAACCACCCGGGCTGAATGTGGCCACAGGAGCTGGCGCTCGAATCGCGTCTGTGCCACTGAACCTTTGCCAACAGGATAAGGCTCCTCCAGCCAGGGGGAAATGGCAGCAGGAGAGAGCAGAGGGGAGCCCTGATTGATTTTCAAAGCCTTTCCCAGGTGCTGCAGCTCCCTCTGACAGGCATCGCCCAGAGGAGCTCACACCAGCTGTAACTGCAGTGAAATACTAAGAAGAAACTGTCCCAGTTTTGCTTCAGACTGGAAAGTCACCGGGGTTTTTTTAATCATGCATTCTTAAACAAATAACACTGTTACTTCAACAAAATCAGTTTCAGATGCCGAGGAACTACTTCTCCCAAACACTAAACAGACGAGATGAAAGCTCCACTGATCTCATCACAAAAAGCTCCCTCGAATTTAACAGGGCCGGGGTTTCCCTTCCTGCATTTCCAGTAATGCCATATTACTGTGGCGTGCAGAATGGTTTACACCAGCCTTGCTCATTCAGGCAGGCTCTGAATAGCAGCGGGGCTGCCAAGGAGCCAGTGCCTTTCATTCCTCCCCTGCTGCTTCCTTAGTATGCGCCCGGGCACGCGTGGCACAGAGCATCGGCCTTTTCTTCGCGCTTCCGCGCGGGGCACGGCTGCGGCGGCAGCATCCCCCGAGAGAAGGCTGCCTTCATTCACAGGGGCACACAGGTGTCCTCCCTGCCTGCCAGCAAGGGCAGCAGCTGTGCCGAGCTCGGCCAAAAACCCCAGATCCCGAGCTGGGCACAGCCAGGAGCCAACGTCTCGCCAGCCCCCAAAACTTTGCCCAGCTCCCAGGGATGCTCGGCAGGATCAGGGGAGGCCTGGCAGCGGCTGGGTGTTCACAGAGGACAATAATCTCTGTTCCTGAGTGCATCTGCTGCAGCTAATGCAGCCCCTGGTTATGGGAGAGGCACCCAGTGCTGGTTTTGGTCATGTTGGGGATAGAAATCCTCAGTTAACACAGCGTCTTGGGTTATGTAACAAAAAAAAAAGTCTATTCTAGTTCATCTGTGGAAAGCAGTTAGGGGATGGTTTCTTTTTTCCTTATCTCTTGTAACTCCAGGGGGAGGAGGGTGGATGCCTTCTTATAACAGCTGTTAAACCAGGGGGGGCAGTGTTTCTTATCTCTGTCACCACTGCCACCCTGGGGGATGTCTTCCGTTCATGGGCCATTGAGGGTCACCAGTGACTGACACATTCCATCATCCATTGGGAGATGGAACACCCAGTGGGGAGGAGCCAACAATTCCCTACCAAGATAAAAATGGGGACACAGGGACCCCAGAAATTCCTCTTTTCCACTGGATTCTCAGAGGAAGATTGGACTCATCTCAGCACTACTGAACCTGTGTGCAGGATCATCTCTGCTCCAACAGAATCACATCTGTCATTCCAGAAGAATTTATTTGGACTGCTCCCAACACACTGAACAACAGGGTGTCAGGTTGTATTCCTGACTCCGTCAGGGTTTTCTAGGACTTTTATTTGTTTGCTTACTTGTTTTGTTTTTTGGTTTTTGTGTTACCGCATTTGTATTTTTAATATTCCTAGTAAATAACTGTTATTCCTATTCCCATATTTTTTGCCTGAAAGCTCCTAACTAAAAATTGTAATAATTTGGAGGGGAGGGGGTTTTACTTTCTCCATTCCATGGGAAACTCCAGTTTTCCCTGACAGATACCTGTCTCTCCAAACCAAGACACCCAGCCTGCTCAAATCACATCATATTACTAATACTGATGTAGGCGTAGGTTTCACTAGGATAGACCAACAAACCAAACAGTAATTGAATTCCCCTCATTTATTATTTTACCCAACTGAATCTTGCTTTCATAAGCACTTCAGTTGGTAGAACAAAATATGTCCCATTTCCTGAGTGCTTGCCAATGGTTTAGTCCCAGAGGTGTCTCCAAAGTCCCTTTCTGGAAGATAAATGTATGTGCTGGCACACACGTGCTTAGACACGCTCAGGCAGTGCCAGCGCCCCTTTGCAGAAGGTCACCTGCTAAGAAAATAAAACCTTTAGGTAATGTCCCAACAACCCAGGTATCTCCTGCAGAAACCGTATGAAGCACGATTCATATTTGGCTCAAAAGAGGCAGTGCCTTCTTTTTTTTTTAATATATATATGCGTATATACATAAAAATATATATAAAGTATACTTCAGGCTATATGAATATTACTCTCATTTTAAAACCAGTGCTTAAATAAGGAATATTTGTTCTTGCCTACAATCATTTGTCGGGTTTTTTTCCCCACAGAGTGACAGATGATACTGTCTTTTCAAAGTGACAGAACAAAAGAGATTACAGTGATAATCAGGTTACCTTAGATAGAAAGGAATGAGAAATTCAGAGCTACTCCTCTACCCAACAATACTCAGACTTCATATTTTCATCTACTGGGTGAGCACTATCTCTATAAGGTTTATTTAAACATATCTCTTTCCCACTAAAGCATTTTCTGGCTCCTTAGACTTCCTCTAAGGATTTCCAGCTAAAAACAGGTTATAGTTTCAAAGCACAGTCATAACAGAAATTGGAGAGGATATATCACGGTAATTGTGTTTACCTTATAATGAAAGAAAATAAGGAATATTCCACCTACTTGAACTAGAATTCAAAGAATGAACAAAAAAACCAAAGAATAAACCCGCTAGGAGGAAACAGAACAATTTCTGTCCATCCCCAGACAGTCTACAACTGCAATAATTATCCTAGGACAAAGGCAGCAGCTGAGATTTACACTCCTGAGGTGTACACAGAGTCCACAGCCCTTTGAGCCACACAAAAGGGAAGTGCCAAAACCCAGAGTGAGCACAGTGATCCACCTCCAGCCCCCCAGCCACAGTGCAATCTTCCTTTCCAAGCTCAGTCCTCCAAATTTCACACAGCTGGGCTTTTACCCCCCACACCTTGCATTTTTAATGTTTGTGCCCCAAACTTGTGCCCCAACTTGTGCCATGAGTTCCTCTCTAGCCTGCATTTGAGGATGAGACGGGGACAGTGTTAGAGCAGCCCTGCAGTCCTCTACAATTGGGTGAAGCCCCAGAGCACAGAGGGCTCAGATAAATACCCCACACAGCCCCCAAGTCTTTGGGTCAGTGTGTCTGACAAAATTCTTTCAAAGACAGCAAAGCAATAAGAAATGTCTCGTTTTTATATAATCTTTCAGTAGCTAAACCCTGGATTTTACACCAAACCAGGCTCAACCTAGCCCTTTCAGGCTGCTTTTTACATCAGCTCAGCCAGTTAGCAAACACCTTGCTGAGATGGGAGCTCTTTGCTATCAGTTAAAAACACTACCAGGCAACAGTGGGTAAGTATCAAGTTAGAAATCTCAAAAATGGAGTGGGAGCTATCTGATGCCAAAACACCAATCCAGAGCCATAATCCAACCTAAAACACATGAGGGTGAGAAGGGGCTTTCACCCACAGGTACTCAGAGTCATGGAAATAGGCATAAGGAGACATGGAGCTCAGAGCTGGTGGAAATAAGTCTTGAGTTCATCTGTTATTCTCCTTTTCCTCTCTAAAACATACGACATCAGCTCCCATTTTTGAGTTTAGCCTTTGTTCAATAATAAGCGCCGTATCTGCATTCATAAAGACTCCGTGAATGTCAGCATTAGAAGTGTAATTCTAAGTATTTATGGAGTTGTCTGTTCTCAAAAGCACCTCCAAGGAAAGTGTCCCAGGCCTGCCCAGCCTAAGTCTGCAGCTCTGAATTAGGAATCATTTTTTGGCAAAACGTTTTCCTGTGCTGGAAATGCTGCTTCCTCAAAACACAACCATGCTGGTCTGGAGGAAAGCTTTGTTGGAAAAAGACCATTATTTCAATACCTCTGGTATTTCTGACCTTTGAAAGCCAAAAAACACTGTGGGGTGAGACAAACTGATCTGGGTTATGGGTGCGAGACCCAGACAGAAAACAAGGCGGGTGAGACAACCCCTAAGCCGTGCATTCCCTGTGCCCTTGGGATGCTCATCCCCAGATCCTAGAGATTTAACAAATGGCTGTGAGGGCTGGAATGGAACCTTCTGCCCTAATGAAACCTCTCCTCTTCAGAGGGCAGCTGCTTTTAGAGCCTCTGGTGAGCTGAGGGTAGTGCTCTAAAGACAACCCAGTGATTTCTAAACAAAACACACAACCGAGGTTCACTCTGTCTGAAAATCGCTGCATCAGAGGGAGCCAAACAACCAAAAACGTATTTCTTACTGAATTTTGGTTCATATTTCTTCGCATGGCAATTAAAAAGCTTATGGCCAAAGATATAGGAAGCAGTAAAAATGATGCATATGAGAAGATCTTACTGAACTTAATGCAGCATGAAATTATCCAACGGGCCACTTTAAATACTTTGCTGTAAAAATACACACCATAAGAGCATGTTTCACTGCTCTTTGTTTAATAGTGGAGTTAATTAAGAAAAAAGATAGTATTTTCACAGATTTAAAAAAAAATAAATCAAGTATTTATGTTCTCAGAGTTCCTAGACATACAGCTCACTGAAAGCAGCAGCACTAGGCACATATGTAGAAGATCAGGGACTCACTTCTCTTTTTTAATTCCCTGGAACCAGCCTTTTCAAAGCAGTATGAAATGTGACAGGAGTGGTATTTCTATTCTGATTGACTTTTCATTTTACCAGGCTCAACGTGTTTAAAGCACTATCTTGACGTGACCTGAAATGTTCCAGGGTTACGGTTATTTTATAAATGATTATCAAGAGTAAATTTACAAATTAATCCTAAAGTAGGAAAAAAAAAAAAGAAAAAAGAAAGAAAAAAAAAAGGACTGCTGAATAATTTCAGCAACGCTTCCCAATGTTTGCACAATTCTTTGTTTAATTCCCACTAGCCAAACACCTCTGCTGGCACAGAGCTGGAGATGTAGCACTGCATATTCGGGCCAATTAAAGAGTTTTAATTTTTTTTTCTTTCACCTTATCTTATTAACTCTTCCACTGCTGACACAAATACATCTGTTCCCATTTTAAAAGTTAATGGGATTGTTTTCAAGCAATCCATGGTGGCCCACTGCATTCAGGGAAGCACCCAGAGCACACATCGATGTGGGGCCACGTGTATTTTGACAGCAATGGTTGTAATTAATTTCTCATCTTGCACCATGGCACAGCCACATGCTAATTCTTCTCTCTGCCACTTGAAATGCATCCCCTCCTCCTGACGGGATCAGCCATGAGAGCATCTGAGATGAGGCAAACAACACCTCTAAAATGCAGCAGGAATGAGGTGGATGCAAAATAATTTTTTAAAAAAACAAATTAAAGCAGAAGAACATGAGTTTGCCCACCAAGCACTTTAGCAGCAATTTCACATGTGGTCAAAAGCTGTCAAATATGCTAATCCTAATTTCTTTTTAAAACCTATTGATAAAATGCTGAAGGAGAACTTTTTAAATATTGTTGGTACCATTCCCCACTCCACTGTATGCCCAAACTAGCTGCTTGGTTTTAAGTTTTAAAGTATGTGCTTTCTCATTGTACTTTTTTTCTTCCCCCACTAGGCCAAGGAAAGAAAATAATGCTGAGGATACTTATTTTCCAAAATACTCTAATGAAGTCAGTGGAGACTCCAGGAGCTCAATGCCATAAATAGAGAAAAGAAACAGAACATATCAATCAAACCAACCCAGCTTGAATTGCATCTACAACAAAACAAGGAAGGAAACAACCGTCTGTTCAGCAGGGGAATAACAGAGAAAATATTGACTTGTTAAACTATGGACATATTTTGAGCTCTGAGGAGGCTGTAATTGTTTCTAAATAAAGCTAAAAGTCCAACGCTGTGGTCAGTCTGCTCCTGGAAGGATTTGTCTGCTGCACTACAAACAACAGGTGGGATTTTTATCATCTCCTTAGTCTTAAAACAAAAATATCAACACCTGCTGGTTTTCAAAAGCCAATACAAGGTGTGCACACCGATACTTCCTTTTTTTTGGCCACGGAAAAGCTTTTGTGTTTATATCACACTTCATTTCAGCTTTTATTGACCTTTCAGATGGCCTTAAATGGGTCTATGAAGTGTAATTACAGCCATGGCACAACCCCATGGGCAGTCACACCTCAGAAGGAGCTGGGGAGGAAGAGCAACACCACCAAGACCCTCCAGGAGCATTCCTGGCTGGAATGAGGATGCTCCTTCCTAGAGCAGTGCTTCCAGGGTGCTTACACATGCATCTGGCTCCATTCTCTGCAGGGGTTGTGTTTGTTACTGGCAGCACAACTGCTGTGGGCCTTCCTTCCCTTCCTGACACCACCTCTCCTGCAGCCGCGTGCCAGCCGAGAGGCAGAGAGTCCTCTCCTTTCTTGAGTGGTAATTATATTTCTCCTCGTTACAATGAAATCCTTTCTGTGATTAAATTTCAATCTGAGCAGGCTGATTTTCTCATTTGCAGAGATTTTATTAGTTTGTGGAATGTCTGCTTCCCCTCCTTTGAATTTATTCTTAAATTACTTTTCCTTTTTTTCTTTCTTTTTTTTCCCCCTCCCAAATCCCTCTCTTTCAAGTGACATTTGCCAACATTAGTCTGATTTAAGACCTTTTATCCAACCCATTGCCTTTTACTTAACTATATTGCTTCCAAGACCACTGGGATCTGCAGGCATTAATCATTAGCATTCGTGCTGGAGCTGACTTTAGGCAATGAGTTACCATGTCTTTGGGGAATGCTGTGCACCACCAGCTGAAATGCTCTCAACAGTCAGCCCTGTAAATTAACTCTCAAGCCAACTCTCTCCCCATACCTGTTTTTATTCTTAAAACTCCTGCTCTGCAGCACTGAACACCAATGCTGGGGCCAGCACACCCCATACCCAATCTTACCCCTTAATTTAGACTCAGCTTCCCCACCCTGAGTCAAGAGAAGAGAGGCCCATGGTCCAAGCTCAACATTATGTCTGGAAAAAAAAGGCCAGACCTATCTGGCTTGGCCAAACCAGTCAGTTGTGTTGGTCTCCCATTCTCCAGCAGATCTCCAGCAGATCTCCAGGATAATCTTGGCTGGGGAATGCAATGAAGTCAGTGAGTTGCTAAAGCTCCCACATCCTCAGCTAACAGGGTTATGGATTTCCCTATGGATTTTTCAGCCAGAGAAATTTCCAAAATTCGTCAGTTTGTCTGAACAAATGGCATAACGAAGGGCCCTGTATGAATCAAAAACTGAACCAACAAACCAACATTCACCACGCCTAAGCCCACCTTGCACTCAGTGTGAGGGTTGCTGCCACAGCACAGCCCAGAGCTCCTGCCCGTCCCAAATACTCTGCTCACACTGCATCTTGCAGCACAGCGGCTCCCACCACCACAAACTAACATCAGAGTGCAAAAAACCTTCATCTTCAGCCACTGTGGCCACTACATCAAAGGGGGTTTTGCATTTTGCAGAACTGCCTCGATCTTGTCACCTTGCACAATTCAGAGTGCACTCAGCCCGTTGTAAACACCTCATATTAAAATAGTGCATCATTGATTTTTTTGAAGCACATTGAAACTTTCTTCTGTTTATTTTGGGAAATAAAATGGGAGCAACACGCTTCAACTTTAGCCTCACTTAAATCCAGTATGTCCTGTCAAAGCAGCCATGTCCTTGCTTTCAGGTGTGAGCTGTATTTTGCATAAATCCCAACCACAAAGGCTCTTTCAGCCCACATTATCTTCAGGGTGTCCAGAAGATTTCCAAGGTTCCCAAGGATCCATCACTCTCCCAGAAGGTTGCCCTGATCACAGAAGGGTTGCTCTTCCTCACAGTTTGCACTGTTTTCATTTGTCCTCTTGGTATTGTTGTTGAGAGAGCTGAGGTGACATTCCTGGTCAGAACAGATCAGTGGGAACACGGAGATTTCCAGGGGGGAAGCGCTCAGGTGTGTCCTTAGGTGCTCTTCCAAAGGCATGGGGCTGCCAGCAGGTGCCCAGCAAGTTTTCCAAAGGGCAGGAGCAGGTCTGGTGCCTCCAGTGCCTGCTGTTCCAGAGGGTGGGAGGCTGCTCTACAAGGTGAAGACAGTGCCGGGGAAATCAAAACGTGAATGCAACTGTAATTCCCCACAAATTCCCAGATGTAATCTGCATTACAAATGCCTTTTCACGGCTGGAGTCGAGGCAGGGCTCTTCTTTCAAGCCAGGGGAAAGCTGAAGCTCTGTTGTTGTACATTCCAGTTCAAGTTTCTGGCGTGTTTTCCTCTCAATGTGCAACTAATATTCTTATGCAGGATCTAATAGCACAACCCAGACGTGCTACCTGTAGGGCTGTTTTTTCAGAGCACCCATCAGAAGGTTTTGAACTATTTCTGTGAAGTTTTTGTGTCCTTTGCCTGTGATTATGGCATCAGTTTCAAAGCAGCTCTCAGCAAACTTGGCCACTTCAAGAAAATCTGTTGTGCAGGCCAAATACCCAAACATGCACACGCACATGCAATTAAAATCAAATGCCTAGATGATCATTTCAGTTTTAATTAGATTTTACCAGGACTATGAGTTAAGGCTTCGGGCTGAGATGTTGATTTAAAGCTGTAGCTAATGTGTTTTATTGCCAGATTTGCTCATCGTCAAAGCTAATTATCCCTATTATGCTTACATGATTTTTCAAACAACCAAAAAAAAAAAAAAAAAGGCATTAAAAAAGTGAGTTTGTAGCAAGCAGATTGGCCTGCCAGTGTCTGTGTGTGCACGAGCATGTGTGTATTTACCAGCCGTTTAAAACCCATATCTTCAGTCATACAGGTAAAAAAAAACCAACAAGCCATTAGCAGATGAAGTGTGGTGCTGTTAAACAAACATCTCATTTCCAACAGGAAACACTGAATGCAATACGGTCTTATGCTATTACTAAATACAGTGATATTGTGGAAAAAAATCTTTTGGGGAAGAGCTAAGAACTGCTGAGTAGTTTATTGATATCATATCTTAGAACGTAAGGGGGCCTAAAGGGAATTTAGGAATTTTTCCAGTGGGGAAAAATATCAAATACTGGTTTTGGTATTTGTGGTTATTTTATTCTTCTCACTATTAACACCCCTTAATTTTATCTCTGGAAAAATGAAGACTGGAAAACACTGAGGAAAAAGAACGAGAAAATGTAAGCCTGGAGACTTTTTACATTTTCAGTTCTTAAAACTGCCAAGAAATTTCAAAAGAAACAGCAGTTGGGGAAAAAAAAAAGGCAACCCATAAGTACTCCGTTTGAAGTAAAACCTTGCCTCTTTTCCTCAGAAAGAGTTCAGATCCATCTTGAAGAAGCCTTCCCCACTGCTCTTCCCTCCTCCTTGAGCAGGGACCCAAGAGCCCTCGCTCTGGCTTTCATCCCTCCACCCACTGCCTCCACCCTGAACGGGTGCTCAGGGTCTGCCATCCACTTGTTCTTATCCCAGGGAGCCTCCTAGGACGTGCAGGCACTCTGAGGAGACTCCAAGAAACTTCTCTTCCATGAGTTAAACCGAAAATAGCACACACACAGCCAGCCAATACTTCCTCCCTCCCCGCTCCTGTCAGAACAGATTGCGTTTTGCTTCTGTTTTGATTTTTAAAGGAAAACATTCTGGACAGAAAAAGCGTATGTTTTCCCACCAGAATGTGTTCGTTTTCTTTGAGAAAAAGAAGAAAAACTCCCCCCAAAACCAACCCTGCTGAGATCACAGTGCAGGGCTGCAATGCCTCAGTGGTTTCTTCTTGAGGCGAGTCCCCCAGAGCAGCAGGGCCAGCAGGGAAGAGCAGCCTGCTGAGCCAGTGTTCAGCTGACTCAAAAAGTGTTCAATTTTCCAGTGTTTTGTCTCTGGAGCTGCTGGTCACCTCTCCCACCAAACTGAAATTGCCTTCCATGCTGTTTCTGCAGGAGTGCCATGGGGCTGTGCAGGCTGCCAGAGGTACCCACCACGGCTGTGAAGCTCAGCGTGGTGGACAGCTGATGCATTTTAGGGGAAAAAATTCAGAGAAAGGAGGTGTTCATCCTCTCTGTGTGGCTGAACATGCAGATGGATTTTCACTATGAGCAGGATGTCTCCTATTTATAACTTTTGTTTACTGGTAGCTCCTCTGTCACCCCATACGGGGAAATTATCCTTCTCTAATTCTTGCTGTGGATGGAGATGCCTTCCCAGCTGCCACCCAGCCATGCCATGGAGCTCACCACAGAGCCTGGGATCACCAAACCCGGCACAGGCAGGTCCACAAGGACCTCCTCCAGTGAGGGGACAACTGCTCCTGGCCTGACAGCTCATCCCTAACAAGCCAGGGAGCTTCTTGGCAACCTAAGTGCCACTGAAGTGGCCATCTGCTGTCACTAGGTAAGGAAAAGGCTTTCTCGACATTACTGATAGAAAAGCAAAGTATTGACTGCCCGTACCTCCCCAAAGGCTCACATACACTGCATTAAAAACATCCAGAGGTGGACTATGTAAAATCTGGGAAAGGGAAGGGGGAAAGGCAGGGAAGGGGAAGGTAAGGGGAAGGTAAGGGGAAGGGAAGGGGAAGGG